>JAMXBB010000001.1:112417975-112799981 GCA_024138015.1 Lumnitzera littorea
GGTGGGGTGGGGGGTGGTTGCATGAAATTCAGATGTTATCTAGAATACATGAAATAAAAAACATGGGGCAAAGAATATGATACCAGCATCTAAAACAATAGCTACAGGTGCAAAAAATTTCATAAGCATGTGTGTCATAGAGGCAATGTAATCAGTTCATAAGAAACAGATGAAACTTCGGAGCTCTGAATCAGACTAGGTCTAATATATTTAATAAAAAATATAATAATATAAAAAAAATCTTTACAAGATTTTGTAAGAAACCCTGGAAAAAGGAACAGTTGCTACAAGCTAGCAAAGTTTACCAACCTGATGAACTATATCGGGCCTATAGTCACCAGGGTTTTTTCCATTCTTCCTCAAGAAGTTGGCATGGTCATCTGAGTTTAATAATTGATAGCTCTGCATATGAAAGTGACTGATAGCTGCAGTAAATATTAAGTCCCCACAAATAAATACAGTGACACAAGCATATACCAGTACTGCAAGCTAAAAAAACATCCAGCAGTCCAGTGATGAATTATGCTGCTAGAATGCTACCTCTATGCAACATGCTCATGACTGGACCATCCATTATAATTGAGGGGGAAAAACTACATCATTTTATCCATAAATGCACTAGAAACAAAACATAATCATCAGGAACAAGAAACCTAACGACAAAAAAGCTAAAAAGCAATTTAAGCATACAAACACTGAAATGCATATGATAAGCATAGGTGCTTTCAGCTACAAATATCTCATGACCAAATTTCATGTGCATTACCAATGGATAACTATACCACAAAATAGCTTCAAAACACGCGTTTACATGCAGATAAGTCATATTACTTGTCTCCAACTCTTCCTCATTTACATGTAGGCAAGTCAAATTACTTATCACTAACTCTCCATATCATAGAAATCCGATGTTGAAACAACAATTGATGCAGTCTTCCCCAGAAATAATTAACAGAATTGTGTCCAGAATCTAACCTTTCCAACCTTGCCGATCTTCAATGAAGCCTTCTCTAGAACAAAAACAATCCTGGTACTCTTGGTACTTTGATTACGAATGGATAGTAATGGAATTCCTTCCAACTCATCAGCAACTTTTCCCTCTTCTTCTTGTACTTCTGGCCCATTATTTTCAACTTCTTCTCCTCTCCCTTCATCAACTTCTCCTTTCATCTGTTTCTTATTCTGTTCATCTTCATCAGAATCCACATCGCACTTCTCCTTCTGCTTTCTCTTGCGCCCTCTTATCCCATATCGTCTAACCATTTTTTAAGCCTAGTGACCAAAAATACAAACAGAAGACTTAACATATTCACCACCAATGCATCCATTATACACGTAGCACACACAAAATACACTTGATCAGATGAAATTTTCCTACCCCCATTTGATTGCATATAATGAATATTCAACACAAAACCCCACTTTATGTTTTCATTATTCCATATGTTGTGGCATGGGATTGACACAAATAAGACAAGAACACCAAAAGGGATTCCACTGAAATTGCACAAACCCCCTGATAACATCCATAAATGACTTGTTTTCGGTAAAAGATGGACATTACCATATGTAAATTTGGGTACTTTTTTTGCCCCCAAACACTCATATCGAATAACAAATAGGCCGCTTTGATGAGTGAGAGCTCAGGAAAAAAAAAAAAATTACTATTGAAACAAGCACATGAAAAAGTGAGAGAAGCTTTAGTCCTCTCAACAAGTGCCTGTACACTGATTATTATTTCCCACGAAAGGTAACATCATAACAAATCAAGAAAAGCACAAACTAAAACAGAACACAAGTGAAACAAAGGAAACAACTTTCAACTTTTAAACCAAAACCCATTAACAAGAACCAAACTTAAAGCAACTACACGGTATGTCAAAAGCTCCAAACAGTGATTTCGATGCAACAAAAAACAAACTCTGCTAGCCTCGTACGGTAAATCCAATCACTTGCTACATCAAATTGGTACTTTGAATACTTAAATAAGTTCCAGGCTTATGTACACTCCTCATTGATAATTATAAAATTCCTATAATTAAGCAATAGTAAAAAGTCTACTGTAGACAATTCTAACACTTTTTTATTAAGTAAACCTTCTGCTGCAAGAGGCTCGTCTGTTATTACAGCCTTTCAAACTGGGGCTATATGTAACTAAAAAACGACAGGGTTCGAGTTCAAATTCGCATCTGATGTTCAGAGTGCACAAATAGAGAATCTATGGATACAGTTCATTTACCTTCGCTGTGGACTATGGAAGTGCTGTGCCAAGGTCTGGTGGGGGTGGGGGGTTTTGGTGTCGTGGTCCGAAACTGGTGGCGCACGCGGATGAAAGAGACGGTGAGAGAACTCTGCTCTGGAAGCGGTGGCTCGAACCGCTGGTGGCGTTGCACCGTGGGGGGTTTGCGAATGAAAGAGTATAGACCCAGTGAGTGACGGGGAGGGGCGAGGTATAGGTGAGACAACTAGGGTTTATTTTACGTTCTGTCTTTGTTTTTATTTTATTTATTTTCTTTTTAATAATGTTAAAATCCCGTTGCAAGAGGAAAAAAAAAAAAAAAGGTTAAACTTTCTTTTTTCCCCCAAATTTCCGCAAGGTTAAACTTTAAATTTAATAAATAAAGGTCCGATTAAATATATATTTAGTTTTCCAAACTTTAGATATAGAACTAGATAAAATCCAAAGTTTATGTTGAATTTTTTATATCACCGATTTTTTTTTTTAACTTATAGACGGGCTTTATACAAATATAGAATAATTTTAAAAAATAATTAATAAAATCATGTGGTACCAAAAAATAAAAAAATTTAAGGTTGTGAAGGTGCATATACTAGATTTATCTTTCTATACAGAAAATTTTGCACCAAAGTCATATATTATATATCAGGTTATAGTATAAATTATTTTCTATGGAATTACATATTATTATTATAGATATCTTTAATGTAATTCATTCGTAAATATACGTTAGTCAAATACAAAATGCAATCCTGTGCTTAAAGTTAAAATGCAATCCATCCGTTTGTATTAATTTGATAATACAAACATAATCCTTCTATGCAAATATCGAAACCCAACTCCAATCACACACTCTTACATCCAATATAAACTCGAACTCCAAATGTAAACACAATCCCATATTCCATAATGCAAACTCCCATGTCCAACATGTCACAAACACAATCATCATACTTTAAAACATTACTATAAGACTCAACTTAGATAGTTAACCTAAACACATATAAGAGAGGTAAGAGTTAAATAGACTGGACTGATTTTATAAAAGAGTCAATTTGATCGTATAAGTCAAATTGGATTTGACCGTATAGGTCAATTTAAATGTAACAACACTGCTCTAAAATGTAAACTCTTATGTCCAATATATACTCAAACTTCAAAAGCAAACATAATGCCCATAGCTCGTAGGAAGACTTTTAAGCTAAAATCAAGAGTGAGGGAATGATGTATGTATACACGTGTATGTGAAGTAATAATAAGATATTCAAAAACACAATAAATCTTTAAACTTATTTACTAATGCAAAAACACATATCAATACAAATATTCTTCATTTACAATTAAACAATAAAAACATATATACATACAGAAGTGCAATTGTAGCATAGTATAAGCTGAAGCTTACTCTTCATGCTATGGAGGTAGCTTGTCCTGCTATAGAGATAGCTTAAACTCATAAAGTACCACTAGATTGCACTTAGAAAAAGGGAAAAGTTATGTGATGCCCATTCCATATCCATTTATGCAAAATTTATCATCTCTTCCATGGAGCAAGTGGAGTCAGAAGAGGGTCAACGTAAGAGTCAAGAGCTTTAAACCTTTGTTGAGTTTCCTATAATGTCATTAGCAGCACATTGTTTATTGAATGCTAGGGGATTAGATAGCTGATAAGGTATCACATTGCATTGGTGTGCTCAGATATGTAAGATGGATGGCAAAGCTCAATGTAGTAGTTAGGGATCTATTAGCACTATACTCCAATGATAACCTAGGCTACGTATCCATTATCACCCTCTTACTTTACTTTCAAGAGAAGATACTACTAGCTCGAAGTATGCTGGATCTAAATGCGTTGGCTCTAGATGTCTTGATTGTTAGAGAGCTATAGGGACAATGTTACCTCTCCATGATCTTAAATAAATTAGATCCCTCCATTGGTTAGCATAATTATTTTCAATAGCATATTAGGTGCTAAGTAGAACATGGTAAAGGATGCTTGTATGTAAGAAGAAACAATAAAAAATGAATTAGTATGATTTATGTTATTAAATTATTACACAAGTGTAACATTTTTCTTACCAAGTATCAAAGTATAGTTCTAGTGTGGTCTACATATCGCCATTTGATATGTCTGTACCAAGGAATATACTTTGGATGGGCTCTAATCCTCTCTACAAGTTTATCTAATGCAATCGAGTCTCTGTTTGAACATTTGTTAGAACCAACCTACTGAACTGTTGTACAATGCAATCATGAAAGAATCACTTTATTATGTAGAAGAATACAAGCAACAATTAGATTGACTAACTTTGCCTATTAGCACTAAAGTAGGGGGTCCTCAATGGGTTCATATACATAAGGTTGCTATAGACACAACATTGAGTAAATAAAGATCTATTTAAAGATATATGATTAAACGGAAAACTAGAGAATGAATATTTTCAACTTGATGTCTAGTTTGCCTATAAAGCACATTTTGGTAAAGCTTCTAATATGTGTATAGGTAACTATGTGGTACCAAAATCCATCCTCTACCACAATGCCAGGAGTACCTTCCTTTAATAAGATACTACGATGGCTTGTGGGGGCAATATGTGGAAATATATCTATTAAGCTTTGTTTTAGGTTCTCTTTTTTCTTAATCTAACTTCTATTAAATCTAATTTGCTTAAGTATGAGTCTCTTGAGTGGATTAAGAAAAAGTTTAAATTAAAAAAAAAACCTCTATTTTTTATTTTGAAAATAGAAGTCACCACATGACTAAAGTTGGCAAAAGAGTGAAATTAGGAATTATGAGTGAATAAACCTTAATTCCAGCTACTAATTGATAGTTTTCTATGTGATACCCTAATTACTTAATTCACTGATACGAGTTAGAACATTCAGAACGATTTAGGACATTTAGACAATTTTGTTTGAATTAAGCCAAATACTAATATAAGGTCATAAAAGTTAGATAAATAGTTATAGTAAGATCAATTTCTCAAAATAAAGTGTATATAATATTTAATTTCAATAAAATATATTTTTATTAGGTATGTTCGGTAATTATCGGAAATTCGACATTTGAACTCTGAAACACAACGAGCTCTTAAAGATAAATTATTTGATCTATAAAAATAATATTTAGGAGTAAAATAGCATATAATGTAATTATATAGCCATGTAGTACATATGTTATATACCTAACAAGTAATTATATTATCAAAATACCAATTAATTAGCTAGGAAATGTAATAAATTAATAAAAAATTACAAAAATGATAACCACATTTGTAAATTCAGGAGATTGGCATGGCACTGCACCAAATTCAGTTTGAGTATGAAATGTGAGCAAGCAAAAGTAAAACAAAGCCAAATAACTAAAATAATATTAAAACAATACTTAAAATGACACTTGGACCATACTATCTAAACTCCATTGACTTAGGATTTATATAAGAAGAGTTACACTCCATTCTTGGTCATTTTTAGTCACTCAAACACTAGGAAAACCTCCTTAGAAAGTCAGAACATAAATTAAACAAAAATAAGGAAAAATTCGAATCAAAATAGGAGAAATAGGGTTTCCATACCAAATGATGACTTGACATTGCAAGGCTTTGGACTTAAGCAATTGGAGGTGAGACAAGTCCTGTTGACAAACCTAGGTGGCTAGAGGGTGGCCAAATCGCCTGTATGCTGGTGGGTCGAAGTTTTCTACTTAATTTTGTTTTATTTTCTAAAAATATCAAATTACTTTAGAAAATTATGAAAATTGGTTTTGTTAGGTTATTTTACATATATTTTTATATCATAATTTTATTTTCTTGAAACAACATAGTTTATAATACTTGCTTAAGAGCGTGCCTTGTTCCATTGAATTTTGAAAGAATTTTTCAAAATATTAAAAGACGTTGTTTCAGGTTGAAAAATTTTACATGATACTCTTACAATATATAATAAATTGTGGTAAAAGAATTTTTTAAAAGTATTATGTTAACTATTTATTGCAATTTATTTAATATTTACTAGAAGTTTTACTAATTATGTTAAATAAGGGAATTTTAAAGTATTTTGTGTACAAAACCAACTTGATACAATTTCTGGAGCTTAATAATATCAAAATATATGTTATATCTTATTTTGGTGAAAAGTATAATTATTTACCTATTTTTAGCTATTTATCGATAAAATAAAGCTAAAATAAGTATTATGAAGTATATTGTATAATATACTATTTTAGTGTTTTCATAACCGGAATATAACCACTATTATTTTTTGAGTATAATGTACTTTTTGTAGTTTTAATAAAGTGCAAATACTAATTATTACATATTTTCCTCTATTTACACATATTTTGCCAAATATGACAATATAGGATAAATTGGTTTAATTAGCATAATAACATGGTATTTGAAGTACCCTATAATGGTGTTAGCTTGGTTTAGTGAAAAGTGGAAATAGTAGTAAAGATGACATTTTGGATAAATCAGAAGCTATATTAGAAATAAAATCAGAAGTTATTGTATCTAAGAGTCTTTGTGTAAGTTAAGCTTAGATGACTAAATAGGTGTAATATTGGGGATTTTTATTGGAAAACTGAAGATATAAGTTAATTAGTATTTGATCAAGAGCTTTGAAGTTAGGATGAAATCAGAGAGTAATTTGGAAACTAAGTTAGAAGCAAAATCGGAAGCTAAGTTAAAGACTAAGTTAGGAACGATCTAAAGCAAACTAACAATCTATAAGTGAATGTTAAGCTAAAATATAGATACACATGAGTTGTAGTTGATCCTATAAGTATTTACCCTTGATTAGTAAAGTCACGGAGGAAGGAGCTCATGCTAACGGGTAAGTTAGAAACGTAGTACTGATTAGATAAGTAGATGTGTATATGCATAGGTTGAAATTACTGCATGAAGTGTATTGTGATTCTTTGTATTATACATGTAACGTTAGTTGCGTATGATTGGCTAATGTGCTACATGACTTTAATATAGGCTATGTATTAATACGATAAGAGATAAAGCTTAAGTCTATCTAGAAGAAGACTAAATGAGCTTGGTATTTATTTGTGCATTGGTTTATGCATTCATGGTACGTTATGAAAAGAACATATGGGTCAGTATTTTGAAACTTATGATTTTCCTAGGATAAGTTTTCAAGAGTTAGGTTTTCATGTATATAGTTTTGCATTAACCAAAATTTCAATAATGTTCTGTGGTTTTACTAGGTTGAAATATTTGCTACGTTGTCAAATATATTATTCTGATGCTCAAATTTGAAGTCAACCAAATTGGATGAATTGTTAGGTTGGTTAGGATATCAGTGTTGATACATATCACATATACTAGCATGTCGTACTATCTACAGTATTTTATTTACTAGTTGGGTAATTAACTTACATGATAATTGTATGCCTATGTTGTGTGCTTTATTATATTGTTGCTTGTTTATTTACTCTCATTAAGTTCAACAATAGCTGTCTTATCCTTAGGCTAAGAAGTAGATTTTAGAGCACCATTACTAGCGAGGTCGACTTTTGAGAGAACTAATTAGAGTCAACTAATTATGAATGTTAGAGTTTTACTGAGCAAGTGCAATAGAGACAAGGATGTTAACCTTGAGAAATGAAGTTTACAACTTTTGGATTTTGTAAGATTTGTAAATATTGTACATATTTGTAACTTGGAAAGTTACGATTGAACTCCTTTTAAGCATTGAATATACAATAAAGTGATCTTTTATTAGAATCATATCTATTTATAATAGGTTTATTTGTGTAATGGTATATCCTATGCTATAACGTCATATGACATCCTAAAAAAATGTTTTAGAAAATAAGAAACCATAGATTGGATAAATTTTTGGTTTAACTTATTAAAACCCATGCAGTTTCTATAAAGAAAGTCCTAAAATAATTAAAATGACCTTTATTTTTTCTTTATCCTTTGAAAAGAATTCTTAAAAGAATAAAAGGGTTCGTTTGTTACTTTTTGATAAAATTTTAGGAAAATATAGGAAATAAAAAGTTTTAGAGAAAAAAGGAAAAAAAAATCTATTTTAAGCCATTTGAAGTGCTATCTGCGAAGTGGGAGCATACCCAGATAGTTCTAAATTATTTTTCTAGGGAAAATTTTAATATGTTGGTTTCTTTTATTTTAAAAGAAAAAACTATTTTATTTTAACTTCTTACTAATTAACTATTTTTTTTTTAGACATTGCACTTGAAAGAACATAATATTTTTTAGAAAAAATTATTTGTCCACTTTTTGAAAAACCCTAAAATAAACCCTAATTTTGAAGAAGGCCAATTTAAATTTTATTTATTGAAAAACATCTTCTTTTTTTAGAAAAGGAAATTTTGAAAGAAAAAATTTTATTTTTTGAAAATCCATTCTTAAAGGAAAATTCCATTTATTTATTAATGAAAATCAACCCATACCATAAAAGTACATCTTATAAGAAACTAACAACATAATCATAAATGTTCTACTTAACAATACATAAAAAAAAAAATCAAATAAAACAACTAACAACATAATCATAAATATACTAATTAACAATACATAAAAAAATCAAATAAAACAACCATGCAAAAATAATCATTATCATAGAATGTAACAAATTATAACTACATGCAAATGCAAACATATGAAATTACATATTAAAAAAAATCACACAAAGTAATAAACACACTAAACCAATATCATGCAAACTAAGAAGCATATATATTATTTTAATAAAAAAAAACCATGCAAACTACATATTATTTGAAAAAAAAAACCATGAAATCATGTTAAATTTGATAAAAATATGACAATGACAATAAACTAATTTTTCTAAAAGAAAAAAAGATTACATTATTATTATGATAATTTTTTAAATTATTTTAAAAAATTAAAAAAAAAAACAAGAAAAGGGAACGGGTTCACCTTTATGTACAATCGATTGAAGACCACTTCAAGTTCGGTTCGATTGATTTAAGTAGTGGGATTAGTGGCTCTCGACTTATAGAGATGTGGGTGGCTTCCATAATCATTGATCAATTTTGCAGGATCCAAGAAATATATAGCCCCATTTGATAAAAAACCAAAGTACTAGTATGAGTATGAACCATAGAAAACATCTTCTTGATTCCAAGTCCAATTAACATAAATCAAAACTTTATTGAATATAAATAATTAATGAAACTTCTTCTTTAAAAGAAATGATTGTCTTAATATGCTTGATTTGCTTCAATTTTCCCTAGGAAGGGAGAAATCAAAGAGAGAGACTAATATTTGCGGTTTAGAAAGCTAGAGAGTAGAAGTGTATAATTATTCCATTTGAGAGCTTGCTAATGCTTATTTACAGTGCTATGCCATGAGTGATGCCCTAGAAACCTAAGATTTGAAGAAAGACCGTATATTTTATTAAGGGTGTATCTTTAATTTACTTCCTCGTTGTTTGATCAGATTACCTTTTTTTTTCTCTTAATTTTTGGAAGTTAAAGATGCATAAATGTTCTAAAAGATCTTGCTTAATTCAGTTGATTATTTTGTGGTATATTAACAAGAATTATTCCTATTTACCAATTTGAGATTTGCGTGCAATATATATATACACACATAAATAACATATATATATCTTTTTGTTAACCAATTTTAAGTATTTTTTTGGTGCACCTTCTCTTGATGAAAAATTCCAATTTAAAGAGATATTCTATGAATATTTTAGGTGCTCTTTCAATTTCTAATTTTTGTTTCGATTTTTATGACTAAAAACTAAGAGCAATCAAGTCCAAAATACAGGGGTATAAGGCTTATTCACAACTTTCCTGTTCTATAACTAAGGAGAAGCATCAAGTAAGGGGAAGAAGGTGTAGGGGGTAAGCACATGCTGGGTATGTGCCCCTACTTGTGCCTTTAGAAAAAGTGAGGTGAGTTTCATGCCCCATGTGTATTTTTTTTTTCTTCTTTACTCAATGCCACGTAGAGCCCTTTGGTACAACCACATAGCATATCATGTATCACTTTTTTAAATTGTTTTATTTTTATCAAATATTTATATATTTTTATATTTTGATTTAATTAGTATTTTTCCATTATCTAAAGAAAATGAAGTAGTGTCACATGACATGAACCCAAAACTAAGTTTAAGAAGTAGCATTTATGGAATTAGGACAACCTTTTAGAATATATCATTGTAGCATATCTAGAAGAGGAAGATAAACACTTGGGATGATTATAAATAAGGTGTAGTAAAGACTTATGAGGCTGACCTAAGAATGAAAGTTAGTAGACTATCACCTTGAGAGCAACGGGACAAGGTGTTATGTTCTGAAGTCACACAGTCGTAATAGTCCCGCCGTGTAAACCATTCTATGATAGCACCTGGCCTCATAGCACCTACCATAGACATGATTTACACAAGGCGTTGATGACTCTTCGCTTTGAAGTAAATAATTCAATTAAGAGTTTAGCTAAAGTTACAGTAATTATCAAGAATTTTAGGTCAACATACATAATTACATGTACATTCCACAGAACTTTTCAGGAAATTCTACATTAACATAACAGTCCACTAATTTACATAACAACTATTAGTCTTTCATTCTTATGCTATTAAGGAGACTCTAAGTATACATCTACTACTAGGCAAATTGTTCCTTACACCCCAAGCTTCAAAAGAACTAACCTCTAGATGGTTGTAGGGTGGCATAATACTCGAAGTATTTAGAAATCAGGACCTGCAAAAGGATCTATATGGCTATGAGTAACTACAGCTCAGTAAGTTGAATTGAAGACTCATGAATGTATACAAATACAAACAAGATTATCAAGTAATTATTTTCATGTAATGCAACAAGCAAGTGACATCATACAACATAGTCTGGTCCGTTGCGAAATTAGAGAAATTTCACCCATTTTAATCCGGGTTGAAGAGTTTTCATGTTATGCAATAACTCACAACCAAACCTAGGTTTGTGCAATAGAAACATTACTCCTCTTAAAACTATCCTTCGAACTAATGCTCTTATCCTCACTGTAACCTCCTCTCCTGTCACTTAGTTTGGTTAAGGATGAGGAAAAGATCAATTTGCTATCTAGCGATATCTTTATTGAAGGTATCGGTGTTTGATTGGAGAATCTTAAATGATCCACTAAAGGGTTGCAATACATGACAATTTAGGTCATTAGAGTCGAATAAGATTAAATTCCATTTAAGGTGTTCAAACAATTTCACACCAATTCAGTCATAACACAAAATCAATCACAATACAAATTTCAACACGAATTCAGATACTCAAACACATGCATAAACTACTTACAATCATAATCATACACAATCCTAAGTCTCCGAGTACCATAAAATAATACTTCAATACAGTGAGTAATAACCCAACTTATTTGGAATTCTCAGTCACCCAATTACTTAATTGCAAGTCGGTTCGTCTCCAAATATCCTATAATACAAATATATCTTTTTAGTACTTATACTTTGATGATTTATATTCCAAGTTATAATTTAACTCATTTTTCCATTTATACCTATTATTTACTAATGATTCATTCTACCTTATTTCGGGGTTCGGTTTCTAAATTAGATTTCAGTTTTGATTCTATATTGTCTTTGATTACAAGGAATCTTAAATATGCTCGAATCCCAATGTGAAATTAATCACATTAAGCTCGAGTATTCTAATATCACATTGGGTCTTAATTTAGCGTTCTAAACTATTTAGTACACTCTAATTCTAATTGGGGTACCGAATTTATTCCTGATGTAAGAAAATCTTACATTTTTTATACAATTACCTAAAATTAAATTTTGTTTCAGATTTATTATGTACTGATTTTTATTATTATATTATCCAAATAAACCTAATTTTTCATATTTATTAAATTTCTAATTCCACATATTCCTAATTTCCTACAATTATTATATAATTCCTATATTAATTATACTTAACACTCCAAAGACTAGGATTAGGTTTCCACATCAGAGATTAACATCCTTAAACATCTAATTACCATTTAAATCAGTAATTAATCACTTAATCACCTAATTAACCTAAAATTATGCAATTTTTCTATCATTTTAGGGGTAAAATATTACTTAAAAATTTTGAAAATTAAATTTAAAAAAATGGCTTCATAGCACTGTTCTATATCACTTAAGCATTCTAAAAAAAAATTTGAACTCTAAACTATACTCCTAAACCTATTTATTTCTAGTTCTAATCATACTTGGTTTTACTTAATTTCTTAAGAATCCTATATTTGCAAATGTGATTAAACTTAATCACTATTTTTTCCTAAATCTACGTACAATAAAACCTTAGAATAATAAATTTTATAATTTTTTAGGAAAAATAAATAATTTTAAGAAATTATATAAAATCAGAGCAGATATAAGACTCACCCAATTCGATGACTTTTGGGCCTCCAACACCGGTTCAGGTGTGTCGACCGATCCAGGCGGTGGGTGTGGAGTGGGGTAGGGGTGGTGGCTCGGTTCCAGGTAGTGGTGGTGTATAGGTTTGGTTCACTAACCCCTTTTGCACAAATTTGCTTAATAATTTCCTAAACCTTAATTTTCTTCTCCAAATTTCGATACTCTCAATTTTTTTTAACTTCTAACTATCCAAATGAGTTCTTTAATTTTTCTTGCTATTTATAGAGCTTTGTAGTAATTATTATGTATTTAATTGAACAAGACATTGCCCAAATCTCTTCAATTTTGCCTTTTGTGTTGCTTGTTTTTTATTGGTTAATTTTTCTTCTTCACTTCCTGACCTGCCACGATCAAATCCAAGTCATTCCCTATTTCTCTGATTTTTTCTTAATTATTTAATAATTTTCTTTAATAAGTTTCTAGCTAATTTAAATAATTTCGCGTATTTTTATTTACACGTAAATACATGTAGGGTACATGTGAACATTCCTAATTATTATTTAGGTTATTTTATGATTTTTAGTATACATATAATCTATCTCTAGCAATTTATTAGTTATTAGATTATACTTTTTGCCTTTTCAATAATTAATAAGTATTATACTTAAAATTTGAAAATTTTATAGTCTCTTATTTTGTTACTTATTTTCTTAAATTCAAGTTTACGGGATCATTTTTACTAATACTTCTATCTATAGTTTTAATTTAGATTTGATCGGATTCTTTAACCGATCGTCCTAAACTTTGTGTACTAAATTCAATCCTACGGTTATTTAGCTTAACTTTAGAGCTTACATAAGGCCAGGGTAAGGGTATTCAACTGACTGCATCTCAAGATCAATCAAACCAATTCCCTAAATGACTTTTATTTGCGATTCTTTGACATCTAATTGCTTATTTAATCACAAAAATGCTAAATGAATACAATTTTATTAAGGAAAATGGTAAATTTTCAATTCTAAGACTTTAGGAGTTCAATTATTGAAAAGCTTATGATTAGATTGATTTTGACAAACATAAGTTGCCAAGAAGATATATGACTCTATTATGAAAAGTTTTGATATGACTTAATTCTTTGTAGTTTTTGTATGAGAATTTGACATTGGTAAAGTCCATGCATAATAAGTTTTGATTGTTTTAGACATGTAGCATTTGTCTATCAATTTTATGGAGGTCGTCAACACTAAAAGGGATTGCTAGCCTTAAGCGATCTAATAAGATGAATAATGGCTGGTTGCTAGATGCCAAAATAAGACTGTGTAGATTGACAATAGTAGTTAACCAAGGGTCATAACCTCATAAGCCATCCACTAAGCCCTATAAGTTCAAGAGCTCTACTACTACTTCTCTTCCTCTTCCTCTTCTTCTTCTCTGCAAGCCACCATATGTATCGTTCCTTTCTGCCATTTCAATAAAGGCTTATGAATAAGACTTATAGGATTTTACATTGGATTACATCATATTATATTACTTATATCACGTTTTACCAAATACTTGTGATTAGTATTCTAAGATTTGTGTAGGGACGACTTATGAGTATTTGAGAGAATGTTGTATTTCTTATATCCAGATCTCCATTTTCTTTTATGACAGTGAATGAATTCTCCTTCTCTTGTGATTTTCGCTTGCGTTGGGGTTTTCATGTAAATTATTATATGATTCTTTTTTCCCTTATCCCCTCATTTACATGTTGCTTGCTCATTGATACCTTCTCATGCTTCCATCTGAAAGAGAGAAAAAGTTACAATTGAAATAAAAGTGGGGATTTTGTTGTGGTCTAGTCTATATTTTTTACAGGACCGATCCCACCCTCCATCTAACCTTGATGTGATATCTATTAGATCTAAACTATTAAACTGATTGTGTTTTTAACCATTTAAATCTAATGAACATCAAATCCATAGTGTGATAAAGAGCAGGATCAGTCCTGTCAAAATAATATACGGGACCGTAAAAATTCCCTAAAATGTGATTACAATATCTATAGTCTTAAATTGAACTTACCCATCCCCTAAAGTTTATCCCCTAAGATCAAAATAACTGAATGAAAATAATCATCTACTCTTTAGATACTATTCAAGATTTGATGACTTCCATTGAATTAAATACTTAGTTTTCCATATCACTTCAACACCGAGATTATTAATTACCTTCCACTAATAGAAAAGTTGTCACCACATTGACATGGCTCACATCCATTTAACCTAAACGACGGCCATTTTCATTGTACATGAAACAAGCATAGAGATCTTCCAATTGCACAACATTGTCTTGATAGTGATTTTGATGATCATCCCGAGAAGAATTGGCCATGTCTTCATTGAAGCTACATAAACTCCCACCATCGTCACCACAAGAAGTAGGAGATATAATTGATGGAGGAGGAAGGATTGTTTGGTTGTTGAGATTAAACATAAGCATCTCTTGGGTCTTATCTAGTTCTCTTTGCAGTGTTTCCACTTCTTTCTCTAGTTGTCTCTTTTCAGCCAAGACGTTGTCTAACTTTACCTGAAAGATGACCAAAAATATATTATATGGATCTTAACCCCACATGTGCATGCATTTGAATCCTTAAATCGTTTGAAAATCCCGATACTATTAAGTTTTTGTCCAAAACCATATCTATGGACACGGTTCTTATAGACCTTTTGAAATCAAAGTACCCATACAGGCATGAGTGCCTTCTGCTAATAAGTCCATACAGATCAGAATCTATTTTAGAATTTGTTATGACAATAAAATGAATGATACATGCTTATGTATTATAGAAAGAGCTTGGACGAAATTATGAAGATGCAAAATTTTGCTAAAATATAATAAGATTTATCACTAATGCAAAAATACGTAGGTATACCTATTCTAGATGCAACTTCTACCGATCAATTGATCTTTAAGACATATAAGGATATGTCGGCTCATATGGAATAATGAGAGTATATATCGATATCATTTTAATATATATATAAAAAAAATTATTGAAAATTTAATTATTTTTACATGTAATCAGACCAAACCTATCAATCGGTCTTACTTGAAGTGTGTTACAATCTATCTCAAGAGATTGTGTTTTCCATCTGGCTCTCTTGTTTTGGTACCAAATCGCTACTTGTCTTGGTGGGACTCCAAGTTCTCGTGCGAGCTCGACCTTACGCTCTGGTTCAAGGTTCTTGTTGGGGATGAAACACTTCTCCAAGAGCCTCACTTGGTCTTGTGTTAACCTTTTCCTACGAGGAGGATGTTGCTGTCTCCACTCTTTCTGCTTTTGAGGATTGAAAAGGTCCATGCATATGTCTTTTTCTAAGTTTGAAGAGTAAGGGAGAAAGAGTGATGGCAAATGTTAGGATATATGAGGAGAAAAAATGAATTGAGGATAGGGCTTGTATCTTGGTCATGACTTATGTCCTCTTTTTATAAGGTTGGTTTATACTTGTGAATCTTGGACTGTACTTTAAGAACAACGAGGATGAAAAAAATAAAATAAAATAAAATGGTAGTGGGTGCTTTTGGTGTATTTATTAAAGAACCATATTAATAGAGCTTTTATATTTATATATAGAAGTGTACGATCAATCTAAAAAATCATAAAATTTTTTGTAAAATTGAAAATTTAATAAATTTCTTAAGATACCATAAATGGTATCGGTATATATATGTACACATATATATATTATATCAATTTAAGTGTTAATCAATTCCCTTTTGAATGGATATAGCTTTCCATAGACAAAATGTTAATAAAAAGAACCAAAACAATTATCATATTTCCAAAAAATTTAGCACAATTATATAAAGTGTATATATAAATATATATATGTATTCATATGTTAGGTCCTTTTTTTTTTTTTTCCTTCCATCAATAATATTATATATCATAATTTAGGGAGAAATTCAAATATGATGCATCATGTCTGGATAACAGGTTTTGCTGTTTGCAGGGTTGTTAGACTTAACACTCATGCCCTGTCAAATTGTGAGTTCACGTGGATTGGTCCTACTCGTTGAAAAATGGGAAACATTATCCTGTGGAATATGTATTGAGAATTAAATTCTGGTTAAAGAAGATATACTCACACGGTCGGAAATCAAATCATCATGGAGTATATTATATTTATATCATTATATGTGTAACTGAGGCTTTCAATAAATGCTGGATAGAAAACTGAGGGTAGAATATATAAATTCATTCATCCTGCATGACAGACATATCAATTGAAATTTGGTGAAATGCCCAATGTCAATATTGACATTTAATGAACGATCCATAATAATTCGAGTGGGTGAGATAATCAGTTTTACCTAATTTCAAACAGTATTTCAAACCTCCAAATTCAATTCAATTTAACCTAATTTACTATTGTTGCTGCTATATTTTATTTTATTTTTATCGAGCATGATATTCGTGAACAAATTATTATTTAGGGTTGTAAACCAATCCAATTAAAGCAATAAAATACCGAAATTAAGCTCTAGTCTTATAATTTTTCAAAACTTATTTTGAATAAAATTGAGTTTAAAATTTTGAACTCCGTTCACGTTAATATTCAGCTTTATTAAGCTTCTGCATTCTCACATACCACAATATATATATATATATATATATATATATATATTTTAATAAGTTGACTCATTTATACCTCATATTATCCGTACATACCTTTTGGGTTATGTTTATAGCAGCTTTTTCCCCTCCGAGTTTTGAGAAAAGGCATTTTCAGCGTGGTCCAAAGTGTTTGTTTCTTTTTTTTTTTGTTTTCCTCCTCCTCCTCCTGCACTCATTCGAGTTGGTCTTTGCTTCTGATTGGGACCAATTTAGCGGTATCCACTTGTGTTATTTTTGTAAGGATATGAATTTTCCATCATTTTCACTTAAATGGAAAGGTGTAATATGCCCAGCAACTTTTACACCCATATACATCTATATGGCGATAGTCAACCTAGACAGGAGGAAGGTTCCATCTCAGTATGCAAAGCTAGCAGAAATGTGTATTTAAATGCTAAAGTAAAATATACATCTAGCATCTTCATACAACTTTCAAGAACAAACTTAAAATCGTAATTTAAAGGAATCAATGTGATTATGTTAATAACGAAAAGGGCAACATGAATCATACATCTAACAACTTTTTAAGGACACACTTAAAATTAGTTCTTAAGACAGGAACATCCACACTATTTTCTGTTCCAAAACCTTTATTTTTAGAATTTTTATTTCATGACGTAAGTTTTAATTAGGATCGGACACAGAACCATATCATTAGGGAACCAAATCTATCTTATTTAAGATAATATTAGAATTTTTATTGAAAATTTTTGTTTATTATTTTTGTTATAGTGCATATACAACAATTTTGTTAAGAAATGTATTGATGACATTTTCTAACATTTAATAGTAGAAAATTTTAAATTTAGCTATATAATAATTACAAGTGTCAGTGTACTTCAAAAAAAGATTAGGGAATAAATTATTTACCTTTTCAATGGGGTATATATATTTATTGAAATTTAACCATCAATCATTTGAAAAATGGAATATATAAACTTCTACAAATTTTATTATCCACAAAAATATATAATATAAAGTTATATTTAAAAACTTATAAGAAGGATAAAAAAAACGATATAATAATAACATAAAGACTAATATTATATAGTTTTTAGATGATTACTTTGCAATATTGTTTAACTAATAATTCTATGAGAAAGTGTTCCATTTTCAATGTAAGTAATCGAAGAATGATATGTTAATTACCTATTAATCTTGATAGTACAAGCTCTGAAAAGAAATTAGTAGTACATTAAATAATACTACTGTTATTATTTATGAATATTTTATGTAGTAAAATTGAAAAATTTATAGCATTGACTATATAATTATTACTTATAGTATAGTTCTAAAGGAAAGTAACATCCAATGAGAACTTATTTAATTAATCACCATTCTTTTATGAGATAAATTTAATTTTATCATTAATTATGAAAAAAATTTAAGCAAGAACAAAAAGGATTTATTAAGAGACATACGATAAATGGAGGAATTGAACCAATGATCTTAAGTTTGTAAAACAAATACTAAACCACTTATCCATATCTATAATTAAAGGGTTTCTATAGCAACACTAGCAAAATAGCATTACCATAACATTATTAAATTTACACCATCTATTTACTAAAACTAATCTATATAGTTACTTTTATTAAAGTAGCATAACTTGTAACCAAAACAATTGGTTCATGGGTTTTGTGAATTAAAAGATAAAAAACTAATCAACAAATAATATTAAATAATAATAAAATAACAAACCAAATAAAATAAGAAATTTCAAAACATAAAAACACAAACACACTTTCACTCTATCAAAGTAAGAAGGAAGTTGTAAGCCCTGTAACTATAGGATTGAAATTAATACACCAAGTTTAGAGTGATTAATTAAAAAATTAGATCGAGCTTAAATTATAAAACAAAACTAGAAATATTTATAAAAGTGATCCTGTAAGTTTAAATTTAAGAAAATAAGTAATAAAATGATAGAATATAAAATTTTAAAATTTTAAGTATATTGTCTATTATTTATTGGAAATACATAAAATACATTTTGATAACTAATGAATTGTTAGAGATAAATTATATGTACACTAAAAATTATAGAATAATATAAATAATATTTAGGATTATTTATTTATACATCGTACATATTTATATGTAAGTAAAAATATGCAAAATTACTTAAAATGCTTGAAAATTGCCAAATAATTAAAGAAAATTATAAAAAAATCAAGAAAAAAAATTAGGGAAGTAGGGAACAATCTAGATCAAGGTTATGCCAATTAGGGGAAAAAAGAAAAATTTTAGCCAATTAAATAAATATACTTGAAAAGGCAAAATGGAAGGGAATAAAGCAATTATCTAATCAATTTAATGCACCAAAATTCTCCAACACCTTTATAAATAGCCAAAAAATTTTCAGAAGGTTATTCGGACAATTAGAAGGGTAGAAAAAATAGAGAGGGTCAAAATTAAGAGAAAATTAAGGTTTTATAAAATATTGCAAAAAATTTGTATAGTAAAAGTAATTAGGCTAAACCCACGAATTATCACCACTTGAAATCAAACCACCACGACCACCACACTCCAAATCAATTTCCTAGACCGGCCGACATACCTTAGATCATCGTTGTGGTAGGAAGTCCAAGAGACAGGTGAGTCTAAATTTCTACCTAATTTTGCATAAATTATTAATTTTATCCAAAAACTTATGAATTTTATTATTCTACTATTTTATTGTATGTAGATGTAGAGAAAAATATTGATTAGGTTTAATTACATCTGTAAATATAGGGTGCTTAAGAAATTATACAAAACCGAATATGTTTCAAATTAAAAATAAATAGGCTTAAGAGTATAGTTTTGGACTCAAATTTTTTCTATAGATTATCTAAGTGATATAGAATAGTGCTATGAAGTCGTTTTTTTTAAAATTAATTTTCAAAATTTTTAAGTAATTTCTAAGCCCTAAAATAATAAATAAAATGAGTAATTTTGGACTAATTAGATAATTAAATGACTAATTATTAATTTAGTATGTAATGAGATGCTTAGAGATGTTAATCTTTGATGTGGTAACATAATTATAGCACTTAGAGTATTAAATGTAATTATTATGGGAATTATGTAGTAAATATATGTAATTATAAGAGTATGTGAAGTTGGGATTATAATAAATGTAAAATAATAGGTTAAAATGGATAATATAATAATAATATTAATACGTATTAAATCTGATACAAAACTTAAATTTAAGTAATTATAAGAAAAATGTAAAATTTTCTCACATCGGGAATAAATTCGATATACTAATAAGGATTTAAGTGTACCAAGTAGAATAGAATATGGATTTAAGACTAAAAGTGATAATTAAGATACTCAAGCCTAATGTGATGAATTTCACATTAGTGTTGGGATTGCATTTTTAGGATTTATGTAAAATACTTGTCGAGCTTGGATTTTTCACCCCCGATTCTTTTTTTAATTAATTTTCTCTAAACCGATTAGTATTAAACTCTACTTGTTTAATATTGATCCTCGATTACAGTTTAAAAAAAAAACGGTTTTTATATTTTGAAAATGCTTTGGAGTTGCCATTTGACTGAAATAAGGAAAAAAGTTAAGTTATAACTAATTAGGTGAATTAGTTATAACTTAACTATTGGTCTTAATGAGAAAACCAATTTTATAAAACAGTTTTCTAAAACGAGAGATTTAGATTCAGAGGCTATTATATTAAACCCTAAATGGGTACCACTTTTAACTTTCTAATTTTAAATTTGCCTTCCAACAATACCTTTTTTCAATTTCTAAACGACTAATCTAACTAATTCACACAAATATTCACAAAAATAGAAAAAATAAAACTTTTCATATTTTAAGTCAACTCATACTTGCGTACAAGTGCCTACGTATCCACTATTCGGAATCAAACTTCTAAAATTTATTAACAAAAACAAAGCGCGTTGAATTGATTTTAATTTTTGAAAAACAAACTTGGGTTTATGTTTTTACCAATTTCAATTTATTTAAGGAAATTTTCTAAAGGGTCCTAAATCAAGATTTATTTATAGAAAGTCTAAAGCATCTTGATTTGGAAAGGATTTGTTCATTTTTATTCATTTGGAAAGCGAGTCTTTACTAAGTTATGAAACGTTTTTCTTTATTATATACTTTTTATTTTTCGATTTTTTTGGTTAAATTGTGAAAATAAATAAGACTAGATAATTTTTCCCCTTCTTTTTCTTTTTTTTTTCTTTTCTTTCTTCTTTTTATTTTTTTTATGTTTTTTCTTCTTTTACCTTTTCTTTTTTTTCTATTTACAAATTACAATAAATGATAAAAACGAAGGAAAGAAAGAAAGAAAGAAAGAAAGACAACGAGGGCCTAAACTAAAGCACAAGGCTGGATTAAGTGAAGAAAGGGCGTAGGTCGAGTCGAAGTAAGAGTGGGTCGGAGTTGGGTCGGTCGACTGGAGATCCACAGGTTGGGTTGTGCGTAGCAACTCAGAGGAGGTTTTTTTATTTGATTCAACCACCAAATCGAGTGGAAGACGACACTTTTATGTGAATTGGATTAGGCTTAGGGGGGTTTGGAGAAGCACCGCGGGTTTCTATGGTGGTATGGGTAGTGGTTGGTAAGGAATAGTCAGTAGTGGTGATGGGTTATGCTTGTGCAATGGCTGAGGGAAGTTGTTTGATGAAGATAGTATGTGGGGATGCCATTGTAGTTGTGTGTGCATACAATGGGGATGTGTTTGGGGTGGTCATTGGCTGTAAACGTATGTTGTTGTGTTGGTGCATGTGACAACGGCATGCATGGTGGGTGAAAGAGAAGGTATTGTTATATGTAGCGCGAGTGTGTGGATATGGATCTAGAGAGAGGGAGTTGCTGTCGTGAGTGACTGGGTGTGTATACGTGGTGTTCAAGGGGGCATAGTGAAGGTTGCTAATTGTTATTAGTTGCTAGGATGAAGGTGGAGTGTGGTGATTTGGTGGAAGGGGGTTGTAGGCCAAGAAAGGGGGATGGTATTGTGCTTGTGTATGTGTTCGGCTTGGTGAGAGAGGGAGAGAGTTGGCTGAGAGAGTTAGATCTATAAGTGTTGTGTTCGGGGATTATGTTTGGAGAGAGGTAGCAGTGGGTTGATGTTTGGTGAGTGGCCGAGAGAAAGGGAGTCAGAGAGTGAGAGGGTCCAAGAGAGAAGGTCAAGAGAGTTTATGTGTGTGTGTGTGTGTGATTTTTCGAATTCGTGAGAGAGAGATAGTGGACACCTTATGTGTGTGTGTGTGATTTTTCGAATTCATGAGAGAGAGATAGTAGACACCTTATGTGTGTATGTGTCCTTTTTTTTTTTTTGGCTTGTTGTTTTTTTTTTAAATGAGAAAGTGAGGGAAAAAAAGGAAAGGGGATAAGGAAAAGAAAAGGAAAGGAAAGAAAATTTGTTGTCTAGACCAATCATACAATGCCATGTGTTACAATTAGACATGTGACCTAATGATGACTTGACATGTGCCAACGTGCAAAGTTTTGAAAAAGAAAAAGATAAAAAGCATCTTCATGCCTCCAATCAGTTTTGAACCTAAGACCTCAAACCAAACCTCGATGCAATATTCATGAGCTTATTCGTTAGGCTATTACTCTATGCCTTATCTATATATGCAATTAAATTGTACATATAGACTAGATCAGTCTGAACTAGATTTAAACCTAAGTCTAGGCCCAACGGTTTTATTTCTAAATTTTAAAATTAAAAATCTATTATATTAAATTATTATTTTCTAAATTTCCTAAATTTTCTATTTTCAATTTTTTATATTTTTGTAACTTTTCAAATTTCTAAATTTTTTCATTTTTTTCTTAGTTTCTTATTTTTGTGCTTTTTGCTATTTTTTTGTATTTTCCTAGATTTCCTATTTTTTGTGCTTTTTGCATTTTTCCTAGATTTCTTATTTTTTCTTAAATTTCTTAGTTTTTGGATTTTCTTTCTTTTTTTAAAATTTTTTTCTTAACTTAGGATCCCTTGTTCAATTAAAATAAAATAAAAAGGGGGTAGGGGTGGGGTTTGGTGCAAAAATTGGGTGTCTACAATATTCGTGATTCAAAGTGATTTAAAACCAGAATCGGATTCAGAAACCGAACCACTAAATTAACCTAAGATAAATTAATAATAACTAATATGTATATGGAAAGAATCGAGTTAATTCATAACCTAAAGTATATATATAATCAAGATATAAATACTAAAAACGTATTTATATTATATATGATAGGATACGGAGACGAGTCAACCTATGATAAGTGATTGAGCAATCGAAGATTCTAAGTAAGTTGGATTTAATACTTTACCGTATTTTAGAGTATTTGGAGACTTAGGATTATGTATGATTATTATTGTAAGTAGTTTTATGCATGTCCCTACATATTTGATGTTGTGCTGAAATATGTGTTGTGTTTGATGACTGTTGTGATTAGATTAGTGTGAAATTGTCTGATCACCCTAAATTGAACCTAATTCTAATCGACTTAAATACCCTAATTAGACATACATTGCAACTTTGTAGGGGATAATTACGATTCTCTAATGAAACACTGACACTTTTGAAAAAAATAGCGCTAGATAGTACAATAGTCTTTTCCTCATCCTTAGCCGAATTAAATGACAAGAGAGGTGGTCGCAGTGATGATAAAGGCATTGGTTTAAAGGATAGTCTTAGGGGAGAGCGGTGTTTCCATTGCACAAACCTAGGTTTGATTGTAAGCCGTTACATTAACGGAAACTCCTCAACTTAAATTGGAGCGAGTGAAATTACTTTGATTTCACAACGGATCGGATTGCATTGTGTGATAACACTTGTTTGTTGCATTCTATATAATTAATTGTTTGATAACTCTATTTGTATTTATAGATATTCATAAGTCTCCAATTCAACTTATTGAGTTATAGTTACTTATACCTATATAGATTCTTTTACAGGTTCCGACTTCTAATTAATATGCTACGTTACAACTATCCTGAGGTCAGTTTTCTTTTAAAGTTATGGGTGTCAAGCCCTATTTTGATTTTCTTAATTTAATGTCAAGTAATTATATTAAGCGAGGGCTTAATATAATTACTTGACATTAAATTAAGGAAATACTTAAAAAATTTTAAAAATTGGAGTTATTAACCTGTTTAACTAGTAAAAAATGAAATTAGGGTTTTCCCATTAGGGTTTTCAGGTGGGAAAACCCTAATTTGGCCATTGATTCGCATTTTTTCTAAAAAAATGATTTTTAAAATAAATAACTAGAAAAGTTTGGGTTTGAAAGTTAACCTATTAAGATTAAGTCACCATGTAAAAACTAAAGAAAAATTGATGGGCTTTTAGTTTTATAATTTTCTAAAAATACTAAAATATATCTAAATATATAAAAGATAACTAAAGTGATTTTTTTATTATTTTTTACTATGAATTTCTAAGAAAAAGGGAAAAAAAGTTTTTTATTATTTTTTTTTGCAGTTGTCCCAACGGTACTTACGTACCTGTTAGTCAGGATCAAACTGACCGTAGTTTTATTTTTATAAAATTTTTAGTGGGCAAATTCTTTTTATTTTGAAAATTAAGTCAAGTTTACGTTTTTTAACAATTTATTATTTAAAAAAAACCCTAAGAAATCTAATTTTCCTAAATTAAAAAAAGCTCTAACTAACCATATATTTTTGAAAATCTCGATTAAGATTTTTATTTTTTAAAAACAACTACGTGTCAAAAATATCTTTTCTAAATCCTAACTATAAGATATGTTAAAGATACGATTAAATACGTATCTTTATGCGTATCTTTTCAAAATCTTAACTATTAGATACATATTTCAATACGTATCTTTTTTAAATCATAACCATTATGTATCTTTTCTAAATTCTAACCATAAGATACGTACTCAACCATACGATATGTATATCTTTAAAAAAAAAACACAATTTTTCTAAAAGACACAATTTAATTAACTTTTAAAAAAAAATCAGAATTATTTAGAAATCTATGCAATATGAAAAATAATAATAAACCTACGCTTAAGAAAAATAAATTAGTAAATAAATAAAATTGAACTAACTAATAAAAAAATAATTTTTACCTAAATCGTTCGAGTCGCATGCAATAGTCGCGTTCGTGTTCGTATGAACTTCAGTGTTTGGCTATGTATGGATCTCGGTGTGTGATGGCGTTAGGGCTTCGTTGATTGTAATTGCTGGATTGTGCGAAGGATTTAGACTTCGTTAGGATTATGGATTGAAATCAGCTTTTGTTAGCTTTAGATAGGGATTTGGATTTTGTCAGGGAGCATGAATTGGAGATTGGATTTTGATCATCTTCGGATTTCGTAGATTGGAATTGTGGTTAGATTTCGATCATCTTCGAAAATTTGAGCTTCGTTGGATTGTGGAAAGTTGGATCGTGGCATAGACTTTTAAGATGTTAGGAGCTTTCATCTGGAATTTCAATTGTAGAAGTTGGAAATTGGAAACTTTAGAGTTGACTTTAGGGGCTTTGATTTCATTAAATGTTAATTATGGGAATAAAATAAACGTGCTGAACTCCTTTGATAATTTCCTATTTATAAATCCACTTATTGAATCTTTCATCTCTCAACAAATCTTAGATACGATAACGAACTCTAGATACGGAAGATATGTTTTGGATTTTTTAAAGATTTGACCTAGTTTTCTAGAAACCCTACTTAATTCAGGCTTTTTATTTTTTAAGGCTCGATTCGATCCAATTAAATATAGCCTAATAACTTATCTAATAAATCTTAAGTCTATTTCAATCCAATATAAATCAGATAAAAATCTATTTTAAATTGGACTAGGCCTAACTCTCAAATGATTTAATGATTTATTAAAATGATTACATACTATTATTCGATTTAATATTAAACCATCTAATGCAACTCGACTTGATATGACACGACGTGATATGATACGACTCGACGTGATATGATACGACTCAACTTGATATGATATGACTCTTCTTAACTCGATATGATACGACTGGACTCGATATGATACGACTTGACTCATTTTTTCTTTCTTTCATTTTTTCTTTTAATGTTCATTTTTTATTTTCTTATTTTTTTGTTTTGTTCATTCTTATTTATTTCTTTAGTTTATTTACTAACCTGACTCATTTAAAAAAACGAAAATGGCAAAAAATAAGATGTCTACAATGGGGAGTTAAGATCAAATGGCTATACGGTTGAGTCTTTTTACTGTCTTGATAGTATTTGTAGATATATGAACTGAGGTGTAAGATATAAGTTAGCTATTATAGTAGGTTGCATAATTTCCTAAGATTTTGAGATAATATGGATGTAATTATATATATATGAACGATAGTTTTAACTTTTTATGTAAATTTTAGTTTAAACTTTAATTGAACTATTTACCTTAAAGTGAGGAATCGTTGATGCCTTTTGTAGATTAAATCTATGATAAGGACTGTGAGGACAACTAATTTCACAGGTTGATTTACACAGTAGGACTATTGCAATTCTACGATTTCGGAGCATAATAGAAGTTTAGCATGGTAAAAATGTATTGATCACAATATCGAAGGATTTTTACATTCTTGAATAACATAAGCTTTGAAAAATTCATCTGAGCATGTTTTCTCATAATTTTTTCCTACTTCTTTCATGAAAATTATTTTTTTTTATTAAGATTTAAGGTTTTTGTGTTTTGATTTAATCGTTGACAGTAGATGTTAGGGTTTTTGTTTTTTTTGTTTTTTGTTTTTCCTATTATATTGTCAGGTTTTTATGTTTAAGGTTGCATTAGGTCCTACGATTCAACATTTTAGTCAAGCATATTAGGGTTTTTAAAATTTGTGTTAGGGCTGTTGCTGTCGGGTACAACTATCGGATACCTCGACTAGACACCATTTATCTGAGAAACACATCCTCATTTTAACAAAACACACATTTCTTCAAGTTGCCGAATAGATATTTAACTTGAAGAAGATCAAACGCTGTGCGTAAGTGTTCAACATGAGATGGGACGTTTGCACTATATACTAGAATGTCATAAAAATAAACTACAACGTACCTGCTAATCAGTGATTTCAAAACATGATTTATAAGTTGCATGAAGGTGCTCAGAGCATTAGTGAGTACAAAGGGCATCATCAACCATTCATAAAGATTACCCTTCGTTTTGAAAGCCGTTTTTTACTCCTCTCCTAGTCTCACTCGGATCTAATGGAAGCCACTCTTTAAATCTACCTTCAAGAAGATCTGTATACCATGTAATTCATCTAGCATGTCATCCAATTGAGGTATTGGATACTTGTACTTGGTGATGATTTATCGATAGCTCGACTGTCAATGCACATCCGCCAATAGCCATCCTTCTTAGGTACAAGTACAGTTAGTACAATACATAGGCACATACTTTTTTTACGTATCTTCGATTAATTAACTAATTAACTTGTTTCTTGAGCATGGCTACCTACTCTGGATTGAGCCTATAGGCAAGTCTATTAGATAAAGTTGCTCCAAGTTAGAGGTTAATGCACTGCTAGATGCTTCTAATAGGGGGTGACCCTTTTGGCAACTCGTCGGGAAACAGGTTTGATGTGTCTTTGGGGTTGGACACACGAAGAGGCATCATAATGAAATGAACTGGAAAGAAACAAAAGAAAAAAAGCAAGCAAAGTCAGGGTAGTTACTGAATGAATATGACGCACCACTAGGTCTTATGCGGCATACAATTCACCGGATATGACGCATCGGTCCAAATTGAAGGGTCACTCACCACTACTCCTTACTAAAGGAAATAGATAATAGTTGAATGATAACGATAACACTAAGGTTGCTCAAAGGAATAATTTATGTGTTGAAGAGATGATTCTCGCATACAAGAAAATGGGGGTTTATATACTTGTTCACTAAGGTTAGTTTACATGTATGAAAAGACATAAGGGTATTCTATAACTAGGTTACATAAGACACACTAAAAAGGGTAAAAGAGACAAAGAATATTCAGTGTAAAAAGGAAAGAATCATTTTAAAATGTTGTGTCAGAAGACATGCGTCGCTTGGCGTCTGGATGGGAGAAATATGATACAAGATAAGCGGAAACAAAGTAACGCTTATGGTTAGGGGCTGACTTGATGTGGACCAAGTCGAGGACTAATTAGTTCTTCTGAAGAGAAGTTAGCTTGATTTGGGGCCGGATGCTTGTGGTTAGATCGGGAGCTTGCCTCAACTACTCTTAGGCTGTCTTATGGGATAAAGTGTTGTTGTTGAACGGGGGTAAATCTAGCACATGTAAAGATCTAAGAGTCAAGTCGGTAGGAGATCAGCTCGAGATAGGAATCTCCATCTCAGTTATAGCCTAGAGCTAGTATTTTCCGAACGGGCCCTTAGAGTCTTCTAGCTTGGTTGCATATGATCGGTTCGAGGGGTTAATTCTTATAATTTGCTTAGGGGTCCAAAGGATTTATCCTCAAATCTGGGGCAGTCTCTACTCTTTCTTCTGGGGTACTTGCAAGGTCTTCTTTTATTGGTTAGTGAGGGATCAAGTTGGATACATTGAAGGTGGAAGAAACTCCACAGTCATCAGGAAACTCAATTTGGTAAGCGTTGCGGTTGATCTTCTTCAGGACCTTAAATGGACTATTAACTCAAGGAGATAGCTTGTTTTATCTCAAGTGTGGGAATTGTTCTCGACTGAGATGTATCTATACTAAGTCTCCTGGGTGGAAAGAAATAGTTTAATGGCCTTGGCTACCAATTTCTTGTTGCTATTGATTGAACTTAGCAATCTTCTTAGTTACAGATTGGTGTAGCTCATGCAATTCCTAGGCTTAATTGACTCCGGATTGACTTTCTTTAATAGTTGTTGGGGTGCTAATCATATTTAGAGGAATGGCAGGGTTAAGGCTATAGGTGACCTCGAATGGGGTCTTCCTAATAGTGTTGTGGACAATTCGGTTGTATGTGAACTTCATAACTAGGAGGCACAGGTCCTAATCCCTTAAGTTCTTTCTCACATCAGCTTTAAGTAGATTGCCTAGTGTCTTGTTTACCACTTCAGTTTGGCCATCATTCTGAGGGTGGCTATTGGACCTGAATATAAGTTTAGTTCCAAGCCTTCTCTAAAGAGTTTTCAAAAAATGGCTAAAAAATTTGGTGTCTCTATTTGAGACAATAGTCTTGGGTACTTCATGCAGTCGGACAACCTTCTGCAAAAACAAACTGGCAATATATAAAGAATCGTTAGTTCAATTGCACGGAATAAAGTGCACCATCTTGTTGAAATGGTCCATTACAATAAAGATAGAATCTTTTCCTCTGGCTGTTCAGGGTAACTCTAGGATTAAGTCCATGTAAAGGTTGACCTAAGGTAAGGTTACAATCGGTAAAGGCATGTACTCTCATGGGGTTCTCTCTTCCCCTTAACATGCTTACACACTTCATAATTACCAACTATCTTATAGACATCCTTGGCTAAACCTAGCTAATAGAAGTTCTCCTTCAACAAATTGGTTTTCATGACTTCCCTAAAGTGGCCTGAAAGTCCATCGCTGTAAGCTTCCTTGACCAATAGCTTATACATGGAGCAGTTTGGAATACATAGCTTGTAGTCCTTGAATAGATAGCCATTCTTGAGATAATATCCTTTAACAATTATTCCTTCTCGACACTGTTTAACAACGGAACCAAAGTGAGGGTCATTAGCATACTTTCTAGTGATGAGTGAGAATCCTAATACTTTTGTTTGCAAAGTGGCTAGTAGAGTTTGTTGTCATGATAGAACGTCAGCGATCACATTTGCGCTTCCCTTCTTGTGCCAAATGACATATGAGAACCCTTCCATAAACTCTGATTACTTGGCTTGCCTCCTCAAAAGCTTGTTCTGACTTCCAAGATGCCTCAAAGACTTATGGTCTATATAAATAAGAAACTTTCGTAGCAGTAAATATTGTTGCCAAACAATAAGGACTCGGAAAAGGGAGTACAACTCCTTCTCATACATAGAATAGTTCAGGGTAGGACTACTAAGTTTCTCATTATGGTACACGACAAGTTGTCATTCCTACATCAGGACAGTGCCAATTCCTACTCTTGATGCATCACATTCTAATTCAAAAGGTTTATCAAAATCTGGTAGTAAAAGGACAGGTGTTGAAGTGAGCTTCCCTTTGATTTCTCTAAAGCTCTATTCAGCTCGGTCATTCCACGCGAATCCTTGACTCTTTTTAGTTAACTTGGTCCATGGGTTAGCTATTGTACTAAGTCCTTAATAAATCGCCTACAGAAAGAAGTTAGGCCATGGAAACTTCAGACCTCAGTGACATTCTTCGGCGTCATTCATTTTAGAATAGCTCAGATCTTCTCCTCATCTGCTCAGATTCCTTCCCCTGACATTATAAACCCTAAGAAAACCACCTCATTTTAGTAGAATGTACACTTCTTCACATTCCCATACAATTTCTCAGCTCACAAAATGTCAAATACGTTACGGAGATGTTGAACGTGGCAGTTTAGGTTGGTACTATATACTGGTATGTCATCAAAATACATAACCACACATTTAATCAGAGGGTGTAACACATGGTTCATTAATCTCATGAATGTGCTTGGCATATTGGTAAGTTTGAATGGCATAACCAACCATTTGTAGAGTCTGTGGTTAGTCTTAAAGGCAGTCTTCCATTCATTGCTCGACTTCATCTAAATTTGGTGGTGGCCACTCTACAGATCAATCTTCAAAAATATTTTGGCGCTATGAAGCTCATCTAACAAATCATCGAGCCTTGGTATCGGGTATTTATTCTTGATAGTAATTCGATTGATTGCTCAATTGTTGATGCATATACGTTATGAACCATCCTTCTTGGAATAAGCAAAGTTGGTGCAACATAAGGGCTCGTGCTCTCCTTCACATATCCTTGCTTAATGAGTTCGTTTACCTGTCTTTTCAGCTCGGTAGCCTACTCAGGGTTCATCCTGTACGTAAGTCGATTTAGTAGGGTAACACTTGGCTGTAGATTAATACAGTGCTCTATGCCTCGGACTGGTAATGCCTAGGACATCCTGCAATTCCCTCATCTCCATTATTCTTCTAACCAACAAGAACATCAGTTCATTAGCTTTCTTAGTAGATTAGAGCTCTCTACGACTCATCACTAGGGCTTTCTTCTTACTAGCTTGGGTGAGTTGATAGTGGGTTTTATTTACTTAGGATAGGGTTAGGGGTTGCAACACTATCCTCCTTCCATCCTTAACAAAGGCATAGGTGTTCTTATACCCGTTATGTGTAATACGTCAGTCGAACAACCAAGGTCGCCTAAGCAGTAGATGTGAAGCTCCCATGGGGATGATATCTCACGCTACTTCATCCTTGTATATATTTTTCACATTGAATGGCATGATCACTTGTTTAGACATGTACAAAGTACCCTTATCATGAAGCCAATGCAGCTTGTAAGGTTGGGGATGCTTTAAGGTCAGCAGACCCAACCTTTGCATAAAGGTTTGCGCAACCACATTAGTACAACTTCCTCCATCCACTATAATCTTGCATAATTGGCCTTTGATGGTACACTTGGTATGGAACAAATTCTCCCCCTGGTCCTCTTCAGAGTTTGTCAAGGAACTCAGTACTTGCCTCAGGACTAAGGTCATTACTTCTCCCTGGTTGGCATAAACACAAGTCTCCTCTTCTTCTTCAGCCTCTAGTTTTCCAATATCTTCTTCCTTCTTGGCCTCACTCTCATCAGTGTTATCCACTACATCTCCTCAGAGCATCATGACTTGTTGGTTTAGACATTCAACGGCCATATGTCTGAAGCCTAGACATTTAAAGCACTTTACCTTACTAGTCTTTTGTTTAGAGGTCTGCCCTTTCTCATATGTCCTTTAAGTTGGCTTACCCTTTAGCCTAGATGATCAGCTTGGCCTTATTGGTTTCCTTAGCTGTCTTCAGATCAGTTATTCCTATCTTCAGCCCTATATGGCCTTTTCGGCTTGGCTTGTATAGGTTGGCACGATACTAGGACTCGCGAAAGTGTTGGCCCAAGTCAGCTCAAAGCACTTCTCCTCTGCCTTTCGACCCTTTTCGCTATCTTGATGGCTTCTTCCAATATATAAAACCTTTGTACTTTCATAACATTGCAAATCTCATACTTGAGCCCAGAAATGAACCTCAATATGGTACGTGCCTCTAGTTCTTCCACGTTGGCTCGAATCATTAACATATGAAACTCTCTTATGTAGTCATCAATAGATTAGTTTCCTTAGCAAAGCTCTTGCAACCTTGCAAACGTATCTTAAAGATAAGTCTCAGGCATAAACTTGCCTCTTAACAATCTTTTCATCTCATCCCAAGTTCTAATACCTCGTCTTCCATCTCTTGCTTTGATGGCATTCAGATTCTTCCACTGCATGGTATCATACCTAGTAAGTTCTAATGTAACAAGTTAAACCTTGACTGCATCTTCATGCTCATGACATTCAAATACTTTCTTGACCTTCTCTTCCCACTCTAAGTATTTATCTGTATCTCCACTTCCACTAAAGGGTGGGATTTATTGTCTAACCTTCGAGGAACTCGACGTCCTTATCCCTACGCTTGGTAATAGTCTACTTCTTCTTCACCAAACTCTTCAACATCCATCTCCTCATCATCTTCCCTAATCTCCTCTAACTCTAATCTTCATCTAGTAACTCTGTCTGCTACTCTTCTAGCTCGTGGCAATCGAATTGGGTAATTGGTTTAATTGCCTTAGCCATAGTGTCTCTTAAGGGTGTCTTCCTATAGGTCTTGTTGCTACACATTTTAGGGTTGTTTTCTATTAACTTGCATTGCGGTGACTAGATTCTTAACAAGGTTTGTGAGTCTATTAAGTTTATTATCAACCAACCATGGGGTGTTACTACCATTATGACTACGACTAAGTTGAGCACCATTGCCTTGGTCACTAATAACTCCCTATACACTTAAATTTGACTTGGTATAGTATGGCTCAAATGTTTTAACAAATTACTAACAACTTTAATAACTAATAGCCACTTAAATAGAATAGAAACAAACTCGCTTTGTTTTCGCAATAAGAAATAGAGTATAAACTGGGTAACAATGAGACCACACTTGCTATTACGTAAATACACTATAGTAGCTATGAAAGGAACATAGCAGCTACTAATAGTAAAGCGAACCAAAACTTCACTGCAACTTCACACACTCCTTCGCGGAACCATGCTTTGATACCAATGAAGCTGATGCGTCTTTGGGGTTAGACACATGGAGAGGCACCATAAAGAAATAAACTGGAAAGAAACAAAAGAAAAAAAGCTAGCAAAGTCCGAGCAACTACTGAATGGATATGACATACCACTCGGTCCTATATGGCTTACAATCCACCGGATATGATGCATTGGTTTGAATCGAAGGGTTAATCTCCACTACTCCTTGGTAAAGGGAATAGATAAGAGTTGAATGATAAGGAGAATACTAAGGTTGCTTAAAGGAACAATTTATGTATTGAAGAGATGATCCTTGCATACAAAAAAGTACGGGTTTATATACCCATCTACTAAGGTTACTTTACATATATAAAAAGACAAAAGGGTATTTTACAACTAGGTTACATAAGACATACCAAAAAGGGTAAAAGAGATAAAGAATATTCAATGTAAAAAGGAAAGAATCATTCTAGAATTCTATGTCAAAAGATACGTGTTGCTTGGCATCTAGATGGGAGAAATATGGTACAAAGTAGTCAAAAATAGAATAATGCTTGTGGTCAAGGGTCGACTTAATGTGGACCAAGTCAGGGACCAATTAGTTCTTTCAAAGAGAAGTCAGCTTGATTTGAGGTCGGATGCTTGTGGTCGAATCGGAAGCTCACCTCAGCCACTCTAAAGTTGTTTACTGGGATAAAGCATGGCTACTGAATAGGGGTAAATCTAACGCATGTAAAGATTTGAGAGTCAGGTCGGCAGGAGATCAAGTTAGGATAGGAATCCCCGTCTCAGCTATAGCATAGAGTTAGCATTCAATGAACGAGCCCTTGGAGTCCTCTAGCTCGACTGCGTGTGATCAATCTGAGGGGTTGATTCCTATCAAGGTTGGTATACTCTTGGAGTAAGGCTTCTACCTCGACTAGCAATGTTTTGACTTCTTTCAGCTTAAGTTGTCTCCTGATCAACAAAAAGATATACTCTTTGGACTTAATGGCCTTAGAGAATCCAGCTTGGGAAATTACTAGCGACTTCATTTGGAAGGACTTGGATATCTTAGCTTAGGAATCCTGAACTTCCTTAGGGCTCAATATCACTTTCTTGTAGTTCCTTTGGAGCATATACGTATTTCGATATCTATTGTGAAGTACTTGTAGATCAAATAACTAAGGTTGGCCTAGAAGTACGTATGAAGCATACATGGGCAGGACATTACACAGTAACTCGCCCCTATATCTATCATTGATAGTGATCAGCACTTTAACTTGCTCAGGAATCGGAAGTTTACCTTTCTCATTAAGCTAATAAATCTTATAAGGTTGAGGGTGAGAGCAGGTCGGCAACTTTAGTGCCTTCACCACTCCTTACGTTATCATATTAGTATAACTCCCTCCATCAATGATTAAAGTGCATAGGTTGCCATTCATTGGGCAGTTCATGTGAAAGAGATTCTCCCTCTGTTCATTCTCATCAATAGTAAAGGAACTGAGAGATCTTTAGACAATTGTGAAGTATGTTCATAATTCAGGTCAGGTCAAGGCATCAGAATCCTCTTGAAACTCATCTAACAGATGCTTAACATCTACCTTTTCTTCTCCTTCACTTGTACATTCCACTTCGTTCTATGGGGTCTTACCTTTGATGGTCATCACATGTTCGTTTGGATACTAACTAGTAACATGCCCGAACCCAAGGCATTTGAAGCACTTAATTCCTCGAGTCTTCCATCTTGAACTTTGACCTTGGTCCTTCCTGACCTTAGGCTCCTTGACCTTACCCTTACCTTGGCCTTCATCAGGTTTGCTCAGAGCTTGACCTCTACAGTTCATCTTGGAACTATACAGGGCTTAGTCATATCCAGGTCAGCTCGGTATGCTAGATTTTCTTGGCACACTAGGTCGGATGCTTGAGGCTCGGCTGAGCTGACTTTGCCCCTATCTTTCAACTCTCTGGGTTGTTTGAATAGCTTCATCTAAAGTCCCAAGTATCCGCACCTCTACAATGTTTCTAATCTCAGGCTTCAACAAATGAACCTGTACTATCTACATTTCTGGCTTGTTGACATCACATCGTATCATTAGCAATTGAAACTCTCGGACATACTTGTCTATAGATCAACTACCTTACTTGAGTTCTTTAAGGCATCAGAAAGTATCTTGGTTGTAATGCTCGAGAAAAAATATACTCCTTAGAAATCGTTTCATCTCATTCTAAGTTCATTTTTCCCATTGGACTTGTTAACATATGGACTGTAACTTCTTCTACTACATTGTTGCGTACCCAAAGAACTCTAAGGCAACTACTTAAATATGCAATGAATCTTCGTAATCATATAAATAAAAAATCTTCTTAACCTTCCCTTCTAATTCCATATATTCATCGGCATTATTGGATCCGGAGAAACTTAGAACTTGCACTTTAATTTGTTCAGTTCCTTAAGGAGCTTAGAGTTTATGGTTGTCATACTCATGAAACTACTCATCCTAATCTTTACCATCTTCTACGTCCTCAACTTCTCCTAACTTAAGTCTTCATCGTACGCATCCTTTAACTCAGATAAGTCATACTTAAGATACATTCATGGCACCAGAAGCTTGGATTTCCACATCTTGCCTTCTTGGCCTGTCTCATATACCTCTCATTCAGTACTTCTTTCTTAAGGTTAAGCTTCTATTAATCTTTGCACGGTTACAGCCAAGTTGGTTACAATGGCAATGAGGTTCTTATCTATTCGTCTATGGTTTGTAAGGTTTGTTGTTTAATACGACCATGACCAAGAGCATCACATTCTATATATACAATCTTTCCTTGCATAATGGGATTCGAAATTCTTCCAATAAAACTTCAACAAAGTCTTTACCCAACAAAGACTCAATACAATACGACTAAACACTACACTGAATCAACAACTTCAACATGATAGGGATCATGGATTAATTACTCACTCCTGAGCTTGAGGGCTCGCCAAAATCTTTAGTCAAGCTATTTTAAGGGAGTTGAACTTTGTAGAATAATGCATTCTCCACACATTTGAGGCTGAGCTGCCCTACTTCCTAAGCTAACCATCCGAGGCTAATCCAAAGAATGGTTGCCTATTAGACCAACCCTGCCTAAGCCTTGAACAAACAAGCTGCCGAGCATCTAACTTACCTAGCTTTGCTTAGATATGCTCTACTTAGTAAGCAGTATCATTGAGACCACAAAATGAATAGTTGATACGTGCCTCCCTTTTTCTAATATTTGTATTGTCCTTTTTGTAACCGAATATTCTTTTTGTTTGTTTACGACTTTACCCTTATAATCTATTTTCCTTTCCTTTTCTGGTAGGAATGCTTTTTTGTAATTTACATAAACCTAGGACTTGTCTTAAATGGGCCATATAAATACTTGTAATATGATATAGCTGTATGGAAGCAACATTGAATTTTGCACATATTTTTCCCTCTTGAGCTAATTACTCCCTATTTATTTTTGTTTACTCTTATCTAGTCCATTGTGAGCGTAGATAGTGGTGAGCACCCACTAGCCACACTTGTGCGTAATATTAGGTATGACTTAAGCTCGTGTAAAGCATCAGTGTGTCATATTCGTCGTTGATACATGAGAACCCTTACTCAACCTTCGACTTCTATTTAGCTTTTGAACCGTCTTAACGTTTGGACTTACCCTAGTTCGTATGATATTAATAGTCGTATGTTAACCTTGTTAGAGATCTATATTATCTTAATATCAGATCCTGGCTACGCTTGAGCAAGTTTCTATTACTTTGTACTTTGAGTGACTTATTGTAGCATGCTATAGAAATTGTCTATCGTTGTTACGAAGGTTTGAGAAGTGTTTAGTGTTAAAAAAATTGAGTGCTCCATTTTCCCTTGTTTCTTGTTTGCAAAACAGAGTATGGGTGTTTGATTGGTTTATCGTGTATTGGTTGTAATAACTATTGGTGTGATAAGTATTGTTTTTATTGTTGTTTTTCATGGAAAGAATTTTGAATTATTTTTTAGTTGTTAACTTACTTTAGTAGACAACAATGTTCGACTCTAGTGTTCAAGGAAACTTAGGTAACTAAGAGCGCAGTGTTCATAATGGCTAAGGTCAACAAGGTAGTTTCACATCCTAGTCTACAGATGAATGACTGGATAGACTTACTCACCTAATGACTAGTCTGGTGATTGCTATAAACAAAGATAAACAATGAACTAAAAATGACCCCTATAGAAGCCAAGTCAATGAGCTACCTAAGAGAGGCTATGGTCAATATGGCCGAGCCAATGCCTTAGTTTGACCACCTCAAGCTAAAGGAGTAGACAAAGTTGCTTGATGCAAACTAGTATTAGATAAGGTTGAAGAAGAGGATGAGGAAGTAAGTGATGAGGAGGAAGAGGGCGATGAACTCGAGGAAAGGAATGTCTGTTCTACTAGAGTGGAAGGATTGAAGATGTATATCTCTAGTTTTTCTAGGAGTGGTGATGTTGAGGATTATCTGGATTGAGTAGATAAAATTGAAAAGCAGTTTGAGTATTACGAAGTTCCTAGGAATTCTAAAGTTAGACTTCCTGTATTAGAGTTTACTGGCTATGCAGCCTTATGGTGGAAGAATTTGCAAGCTATTTGAAGAAGAGAAGCAGAACACGAGGTAAGGGATTAGGATGAAATGAAGAGAGTTATGAGAAGAATATTTGTTTTAAGCTACTATTAACAGAATGCATTCACGAGGTTATAAGAGTTGAGGTAGGAGGATCAAGTGTTAAATTGTATGTAAAGGAATTTCAAATGTTGATGATCCGTTATGAAGTAGTTAAACCTGAGGATCTAACTGTCTCTCGATTCATTAGTGGATTGAGATATGAGATTGGAGATATTTTGGAGACTATGGACATTGTTACACTTGATGAGGTGATCTAAGTTGCTTAAAGGATCAAAAGACGTCGAGTTGGAAGATTTAGAACTTTTATTAGTCGATCTGTTCTAAGCAGACCTATATGATTGGAACCTAGTAAAGTTACAGAGGTCCAACTTGCTTCGATAGTCCAAGTAGAGGAGAAGGAAATGCCAAGGAATTATGAGAAAGGTTAGAGATTTAGAAGGAAGACGGGTGAGATCAAGTGCTTCAAGTGTTAAGGTGTGGATACATAATTAGCTAATGTCCGAACAAAAGAGCTATGGTCATCAGAGGAGAAACACCAACCATTGAGGTAGATAGCAATAATGAGGAAGTGGAAGAACTGAAAAGGACAAAACAAAGCCAGCTGTCTAAGGATGATGAGATTCTCTAAGTGAAGAAGGGAATTTCATGTATGTAGCTATGGTGTTGAGGATAATGATAAGTATGAGTCCTATGTTAGAGGATGAGTAATACGAGAACCTGTTCCACATTGGTTGTAAGGTCAATGGGTCAATGTGTACATTAATTGTAGATAGTGGCAGCTACACCAATGTAGCATCTACTTTTATGGTCCAACAATTGAAGTTACCGACCTTACCACATCCTAAACCATACAAACTATATTGGCTTATTGATAAAAGAGCCTTACAGGTGAATAACAAGTTACTGTTTTGATATGTGTTGGAAACTATCGAGATGGAATGCTTTGTGACTTATTGTCTGAGTGCATCTCATATCTTACTTATGGATGTTTGATAAAAAGGTTATGTATGACCATAGGAAGAACAAATGTTCATTAGAGCACGAGGGCGAGAAGGTGAAGTTAAGCCTTATGACTGCCAAACAAGTTAAGACTATATAGAATCAACTAAACTAAGTTCTCGAGAAGAAGGCTTTGGTAACGATCTAAGCCAAGCTAAATAGAGAAATGAAGCTTGAAGAGTCGACCTATTTGTTGGTCGAAGGTTACTTGAGATGAGAGGATTAGATGAGGAACCGTTACCTAAAAGGGTATAGACCTTACTGAATGAGTTTACCTTACTGAATGAGTTTACTAACCTATTCCTAAGTGAATTACTGGAAGGTTTGCCTCCCGTCTGAGGCATTGAATATGCAATAAACTTGCAGCTAGGAGTTGCCTTACCAAATAAGCTTGCCTACAGCTTGAGTAAGGTAGGTAGATAAACAAGCTGCTGAGCTATAAAGGTAAGTAGATAAACTAATGAAGAGAGGGAATGTTAGAGAATCCCACAGCCTATGTATCATATCAACTTTGTTAGTGTCAAAGAAAGATGGGACATAGAGGATGTGTGTGAATAGCCGAACTATTAGTCGCATTACCATCAATTATAGGTACGCTATATACCTAGGCTTCATGACATGTTCGATAAGTTGAATGGTGCAAGAATATCCTCCAAGATTGATTTCAAATCTGGATACCATTAGATTTGAATATGAGAGGGAGATGAATAGAAGACTGCGTTCAAGACCCACAATGGATTATATATATAGCTTGTGATGCCCTTTAGACTATCGAACGCGCTAAGTATAGTCATAAGACTAATGAACCATGTGCTCTGAGAACTGGTAGGAAAATTTGTTGTTGTGTATTTTGATGACATTTTAGTCTACAACCTTGACTTAGAGACTCATTGTGAGTACCTTTAAGCAATTTTCTCAAAACTCCAAGGAGAGAAGCTTTATGCCAACTTGAAGAAATGTGACTTCTGCTAACCTAAAATAAGTTTTTTAAGATTTGTTGTGATTGGTGGTGGTATACGAGTTGATGATGAAAAGGTGAAAGCCATTACTGAATGGCCTGTGCCGACCTACTCTACTGACATGTGAGGCTTTTACGGCTTGGCATCATTCTATTGCCAATTTATTAGAAATTTTGGTACCATTATGGCCCTACTTATTGAGCTGTTGAAGAAAAATGTTGAGTTCGGGTAAGGAGAAAAAGACCAAAGAAGTTTTGAGGAGGTAAAGGAGAAGCTGACTACTACCTATGTCTTTACACTTCAAAGCTTTGACAAAGTATTTAAAGTGGAGTGTGACGCGTTTAGATTAGGCATAGAAGTTGTGTTAATGTAGGAAAGCCAACCTATTGCCTATTTCAGTGAAAAGCTTATAAGAGTCATGCTTAACTACTCTGTGTATGACAAGGAGTTTTACTTCTTGATTTAAGCTCTAACTGTTTGGCAATATTATTTATTACCAAAAGAATTTACAATCTACACTAATCATGAATTGTTGAGGTATTTGAAGGGCCATCCTAAGCTATTGAGGAGGTAAGCTAAATGAATTGAATTTATGGAGGGATTTTTATATGCCGTCAAATGCAAGAATGGTAAGAACAATGTAATGGTTGACGCCCTGTCAAGATGACATTCCCTCTTGACTGAATTGTAGACTTCATTACTTAGATTTTCTATAATCAAGAGCTTACATGTTGAAGATTTTCACTTTAGCCCGATCTACGCTAGTTATGAAGATGGCCAAACACTTGATGACTATCACAGGGAGGATGAATATTTATTAAGGAAGAGGAGATTATGTATCCCGACCTATTCTATGTGAGAGTTGATGGTGTGTGAGGCGCATGGTGGAGGATTATCTGGACATTTTGGTAAGCACTGAAATCATGAGGTACTAGCTTCTAGATTCTCTTGGTTAAGAATGATGAAAAATGTCTAAGTTGTGCTAGAGATATGTGCTACCTATAAAAAGGCAGCGAGTCGAGTTAAGTAAGGACAATACTTACCCTTTCCAATCTCGACTAAACCATAGTCTAAGTTGAGCATGGACTTTATGATAGGTTTGCCAAGGATGTCTTGAAAGAAGGACTTCACCATGGTGGTCATAGATTGATTTAGTAAGATGGCACACTTTATGCTCTGTTCTTAAACTAACGATGCTTTAGCTATCTCTTTTCTATTCTTACAGGAGGTCATCAAGCTTCTTGGAGTGCTCAAAACAATTGTGTTTGATTGAGATCCAAAATTTATGAGCCACTTCTACAGAACCTTATGGAAGTGACTGGGAACCAAGCTGCTATTCAATACGTCCTACTACTCTCAAGCCAATAGATAAACTAAGGCTGTTTACGGAACATTAGGAACCTTGCTTGGAGTCACTATTAGTTGGAACTTGACTAATTGAGTTTGCTTATAATAGAGTGTTCAAATACGTCCTACTACCTATAATAGAGTTTGCTTACAACAAAACCATGCATAGTATCACAGGTAAATCCCTATTTAAAGTCACCTATGGATTTAACCTTAAGCTTCCACTGGATCAGACGTTACTATTAAGCTAATAAGAAGACCAATTAACTGTCAATGAGTTAGAGGCCATTAAGACAATATACCAAAAGGTCATAGAGCAATTGAATCGAGCTGCTACTAAGCTCGAGAGGCAAGGCCAAGGATGGAATGATAGAGAATTTCAACTTGGTGATTAGTTTGGATTTGTCTAAGTAAAGATTGATTCCTAAGTTTAAGGAAGATCGAGTTATCTCCAAAGGCTGATGGACTGTTAGAAGTGTTCAAAAAGATTAACCCTAATGCTCATCGGATTGAACTGCCCAAAGATTATGGAGTCTCAGACTCCTTCAATATTGCTAACCTCTATTCATATGTTCCAGAGGGCAATTAATAAGAAGTAGAACCAAATTTGATCCCTAATCTCAAACAGCTTAGAGGGGATGATAAGGATTATGGACTAATCACTCACTTTCGAGCTCAAAGGCTCACTAATATGGTTTGTTGAGCTATCCTAGGGGAGTTGAACTTTAAAGAATAATGCATTCTCTACCCTAACCTGCTAAGATACCTTATTTTAATCTCTCTCTATCTCATTTTGGAGACCTTCGAAGTTGTCGACCTATTACCGAGCTAACCTTTAATTGTTGTACTAGTCTGAAACCAAGCTTTGAATCTGCTTATTGCTAAGCTAATACACATCCGAGGCTGAGTTGCTGTACTTCCCAAGTAGACTAACCAAAGTTAATTCGAAGAATGGTCGCCTATTGGACCAACCTTGCCCAAGCCTTGAACAGTTGAGTCACCGAGCATCTAACCTACTTTACTCTGCTTGGATCTGCTCTACTTAGCAAGTAGTATCATTGAGACCACAGAATGAACAGTTGACATGCACCCCCTTCTTCTTACATCCATATTGTTCTTTTTGTAACCAAATATTCTTTTTGCCTGTTTATAACTTTAACCTTATAATTTATTCCCCTTTCCTTTTCTGGTAGGAATGTTTTTTTGTAATTTACGTAAATTTAGGACTTGCCTTAAATGGGTTATTATGCCCTGGAGCGGCAGAGTCGTAACATTTCCACCATGCAAATTATTATAGGTTAGAAGCTAACCCTATAGTCATTATCATAGACCTAATTTACACAAGGCATTAACGACTAACTCGCTTTGAAATAAACAGTTCACAAATTAAACAAGTTATTTATCTAAGAAAGTATGAAAAATATATACTAGAATTCAAATATTGTAATTAATGTTTACATGATTTTGTAACGTTATATTATCTAAGTAATACTTTATTTCAAAATGAAAGATTCTAAACTAAGAACTAAGACCTTAGAAATAGATCCATTCTTCAGATTTATTTTCTTACTTTCCAGGATCTACTAGTTGCTAGCTTCAAGGTAATTATAAGACTACTTCTTAGCTAACACCTACAACAATATTTATAGTGATATGAGTAACCAATTATTCGGTAAGTTGGGAGGGAGACATAAGACTATACATCAAGCACACATAGGGTTATCAACCAATTATTTTAATGTAGTGCGACAATCAAATGCCATTGCTCGATATTATCCAGTTTGTTGTGAGATTAAAGAAATTATACTAGTTTTAATCTGGGTTGAGGAGTTTAGTGTATATTTCAACAACTCATGACCAAACCCAAGCTTGTGTAATGAAAACATCACTCCTTCCGCGACTACCTTCGAACCATTGACTTCACTCTTACCACGATCTCCTCTCATGTGACTTAGTTTCACAAAAAATGAAGAAGGAACCAATTATACTATTCAGCACTATCCCTTTCGAAGGGGTTGGTATTTAATCGAAGAATCCTAAACATTTCTCCTAATGGGTTGAAATGCTTATTCGATTAATTTTACAAGTTGTATATTATTAAATCCAGTTAAGATGATTAATCCATATCACATAATACATATGTCGTGGTCAAGATCCTTTAGCTGGATGAGGGAGTTGTTGTATATGTCGCTCAACTCGGCATCCGTCCTTTGGGAGATTTCTTCTGATTACTTGCAAAGAGTAAGTCGAAGACCCTAGCTGATTTTTGGAATAAGGCCCAAAAATACATAGACCAGGAGGATAATATTCATGCTAGGCACGACACCGACTATGAGAGATTGGGCAAAAAATAGGACAAGGAGAGACTGTTCGTAAAAGATTACCTTGGCAGTAGGGCGCTAAGCATATCAGAAGGGGAGGGTTCAAGTAAGAAGAAGCGCTGAGTTGAAAGAGACCTATTCCCCCTTCTCATATACATGCAGCACACCCCTCTAAATAGACCTATTGCCTAGGTTTATTTTGACGTGAACAATAGAAACTTGCTACAAAGACCCCCTAAAATGAAGGGTAACCCTATCCGTTGGAACTTAGACAAATACTGTTAGTTCCATAGCGACCATGGCTACACCACTAATGAATGCTTCCAATTGAAGAACATAATCAAATATGCCATTTGACGAGGGTTCTTTAGTGAATACGTAGCCCAGTCGAGGAACGATGATTATTCCAATGATGACGATGATAGGGCACCTTGAATACATGCCCTTAACAACGTTATCAATATAATCATTAGGGGGCCACACATAGAGAGTTGGCTGAGCACTAGTAGCTTAGCTAACGCCCCATTCATGATGCTAGCAGTAAGGGAGAAGAGGCAGAAGTTAGATACTTCGATCTCCTTCTCCAATGAAGATTTGGAGGGGTAGACACCCCCCATCAAGATACCCTAGTCATAGGGGCAAGGATCACCAACTTCAAGGTCCTTAAGATTTTGGTAAACATTGGTAGCTCTATCGAAATCCTCTTCCTCCATACATATGAAAGGATGAGGACTAAGCTGTCAGTTAAGATGAAGCCGTTAGTTAAGATGAAGCCATACCACCATAACCTCATCGGCTTTAATGGAAGCACTGTCCAAGCTAAGTGAATCATCACCCTCGATATGGAGCTTGGTAATGATAAGCATGTTGCACGACGACTAATGGAATTCATTGTGATCAACTATCCATCCCCCTATAACGCTCTCTTAGGAAGACTAAGTTTGATAGGAATCAACCCCTCGGACCGATCAAGCGCAACCGGGCTAAAGGACTCTAAGGACTCGCTCAGAGGATACTAGCTCAAGGCCATAGCTAAGATGGGAATTCCTATCCCGAGCTTATCTCTTGTTGACCTAACTATCAGATCTTTACATGCATCAGATTCGCCCCTGTTCAGTAGTAACGCTTTATCCTAAAAGATAGCCTAAGAGTAGTCGAGGCAAGCTCCCAATCTGACCACAAGCATCCGACCCCTAGTTAAGCTGACTTCTCTTTAGAAGAATTAATCGGTTTTTTATTGGTCCACATCAGGTTAGCCCCTGACCACAAGTATTATTTTGTTTTCGCCTACCTTGTACCATATTTCTCCCATCCAGACACCAAACAATATGTGTCTTCTAACATGGCATTCCAAAATGATTCTTTTCTTTTCACACTGAATATTCTATCTCTTTTACCCTTTTTAGTACGTCTTATGTAATCTAATTGTAGAATACCCTTTTGTCTTTTCATACATATAAAGTAACCCTAGTAGATAAGTATATAACCCTCATTTTCTTGTATGCGAAATCATCCAATTGATACATAAATTTTTCACTTGAGCAACCTTATTATTCAACTCTTATCTATTCTCTTTAACAAGGAGTAGTGGCGAGTAACCCTTCAGTTTAGATCGGTGCGTCATATTCGGTGGATTGTTGGTCGAGTAGGATTAAGTGGTGTATCATATCCATTTGATAGCTGCTTGGACTTTGCTAAAACACCCCATTTTATTTTCTTGTTTTAGTTCGTTGTGGAGCCTCTCTGTATATCCAACCTTGGAGACGCATCAGCTTCATTAGTATTAGAGCACTGTTCTATGAGGGAGTGTGTGAAGTTGTAGTGAAGTTTTGGTTTGCTTTACTATTAGTGGCTGCTGTATTCCTTCCATTTCTATTATAATGTGTTGGCGTGACAGCAAGAGTGATTTTATTATTGCTTAGTTTTTACTCTGTTTCTTATTGCGAAAACGAAGCAAGTTTATTTCTATTCCATCTGAGTGACTATTAGGTATCAAAGTTGTTAGCAAGTTGTTAATCCATTTGAGAAGTACTGTACCATGTCAGATTCAAGTGTTCAGGGTGTTATTGGTGACTAGAGTAGTAATGCTCAACTTGGTTGTGGTCATAATGGTAGTAATACATTAGTGTCATTTAATGAAAAACTTGATAGACTCACAAACCTCATAAAGAGTCTAGTCACCATAATGCAAGTTAATAGGCAATAACCCTAAGGTGTACAATAACTACAAAACCCATAGGAAGATGCCCCAAAGAGACATTATGGCCAAGGCAATCGAACTAATCACCTAATTTGACTGCTACAAACTGGAGGAGTAGTAGACCGAGTTGCTAAATGAAGACTGGAGTTGGAGGAGGTTGGGGAAGATGACAAGGAGCTGGGTATTGAAGGGTTTGGTGAAGAAGAAGAAGTTGATTATTACCAAGCACAGGGATGAAGACATTGAGTCCTTCAAGGACTAGACAATGTTAAGGTGCAAATCCTGCCCTTCGGTAGAAGTAGAGATGTAGATGAATACTTAGAGTGGGAAGAGAAGGTCGAGAAAGTATTTGAATGTTATGGGTATGAAAATGCTGTCAAGGTTCAACTTGCTACATTGGAGTTTACTAGATATGCCACCATATGGTGGAAGAATCTGAATGCAGCTAAAGTAAGAGATGGAATACGAGGTATCAGAACCTAGGATGAGATGAAAAGTTATTTAGAGGAAAATTTATGCCCGAGACTTACCTATAAGATACATTTGCAAAGTTACAAGAGCTTCGCCGAGGAAGCTGATCTGTTGATGAATATGTGAGAGAGTTTTAGATGTTAATGATCTGAATCGATGTAGAAGAACTAGAGGCTCATACAGTATCGATGTTCATTTTTGGGACCAAGTATGAGATTCGTAATATCGTGGAGGTATAGAGGTTTTATACATTGGAAGAGGTCATCAAGATAGTGCAGAGGGTCGAAAGGTAGAGAATAAGTGTTTTGAGCCGACGTGAGCCGACATTCTTAGGAGTCCTAGTATCACGCCAACCTAATTGAGCTAAGCCGTAGAGGCCAATTAAGGTCAAGGATAGGAATGAACGATCTAAAGATAGCTAACCAAGCTAGCAGGGTCGAGTTGGTCATCTAGGCTGAGCCAAAAGTGGGCTGCCCTCGAGGATATATGAGAAAGGGAAAACCTCTGGATGGAGGACCAGCGAAGTAAAATGCATTAAATGCCTAGGTTTTGGATATATGGCTACCAAGTACATAAACCGACGCGTCATTGTACTTCGAGGAGATGTAGTGGATAACACCGACAAAAGCGAGCTCAAGAAAGAGGATGTTGGAAAACTTGAGGTCGAAGAGGAAGAGGAGACCTGTGTCTATGCCAACCAAGGAGAAGTGATGATCGTAGTCCTGAGATAAATACTAAGTTCCTTGCCGAACCGTGAAGAGGACCAGAGGAAGAATCTATTCCATACTAAGTATATAATCAAAGGCCAATTATGTACGATCATAGTGGATGGAGGAAGCTGTATTAATGTGGTTACGCAATCCTTTGTGTAGAGCTTAGGTCTGTGACCTTAAAGCATCCTCGACCTTATAAGTTGCATTAGCTTCATGATAAGAGTACTTTACACGTGACTGAACAAGTGATCATATCGTTCAGTGTTGGGAATGTGTACAGGGATGAAGTAGTGTGTGATGTCGTCCCTATGGGAGTTTCACATCTGCTGCTTGGATGACCTTGGTTGTTCGACCGACGTGTTACGCACGATGGGTATAAGAACACCTATGTCTTTGTTAAGGATGGAAGGAAGATTGTGTTGCAACCTTTGACTCCGTCCTAAGTAAATGAAACCCATAACTAGCCTACCCGAGCTAGTAAGAAGAAGACCTTAGTTATGAGCCAAAGAGAGCTCCAATCTGCTGAGAAGGTTGAGGAGCTGAATTTCCTAATGGTTAGGAAATTGTTACAAATGAGGGAATTACAAGATGTCCCAAAAGAGATCCGAAGCTTGCTAGATGAGTTTTCTGACTTGTTTCTGGAAGAACTACCTAGAGGACTGCCACTAGTCCAAGGCATAGAGGACTGCCACTAGTCCAAAGCATAGAGCACTGTATTGATCTATAGCCAAGTGCCGCCTTATCAAATCAACCTGCATATAGAATGAACCCTGAGTAGGCTATCGAGCTAAAAAGACAAGTAAATGAACTCATAGAGCAAGGATACATGAGGGAGAGCATGGGCCCTTTGTGCTGTACTAGCTCTGCTCATTTCGAAGAAAGATTATTCATAGCGTATGTACATCGATGACGAGCAATCAATCGAATTACTATCAAGTATAGATACTCAATATCGAGGCTCGATGATATGTTTGATGAGCTTTACAGCACCAAAATATTTTTGAACATTGATCTGTGGAGTAGCTACCACTAAATTTGCATGAGGCCAGATGATGAATGGAAGACTGCCTTTAAGACTAAGCATGAATCTACGAATGGTTGGTCATGCCATTCGAGCTTACCAATGTGCCAAGCATGTTCATGAGATTAATAAACCATGTAATGCGACCCTTAATTGGAAGATGTGTGGTCATGCACTTTGATTATATATTGGTATACAGTACTAACTTGAACAACCATGTTTAACATCTTCATGAAGTATTTGACATTTTGAGAATTGAGAAGTTGTATGGGAATGTAAAGAAATGCATGTTCTACCAGCGAGAAGTAATATTCTTAAGGTTTATAGTGTCAGGGGAAGGAATTTAAGTAGACGAGAAGAAGATCCAAGTTGTTTTGGAATGGCTGATGTTGAAGAATGTCATTGAGGTTCGAAGATTCCATGGCCTAACTTCTTTCTATAGGCGATTTATTAAGGACTTCAACTCAATAGCTACCCTATTGACCGAGTTGACTAAGAAGAGTGAAGGATTCGGGTAGAACAACTAAGTTGAACAAAGCTTTAGAGAAATCAAAGAGAAGCTTACCTTGGCACCTATCCTTTCGCTACCAGATTTTGACAAACCCTTTGGATTAGAATGTAATGCATCAGGAATGGGAATTGGGGTTGTCCTGATGCAAGAACGATGACCCATTGCCTACTACAATGAGAAACCCAGTGGTTCTACCCCGAACTATTATGTGTTTGAGAAGGAGCTATGCTCCCTTTTTTAAGCCCTTACTATTTGGTAAAACTATTTACTACCATGAGAATTTATTATTTATATAGTCTCTAAGGCATCTTGGAAGTCAAAGCAAGCTTTTGAAGAAGTAAGCTAAGTGATTAGAGTTTATGAAAGGGTTCTCATACATCATTTGGCACAAGAAGGGAAGTGTAAATGTGATCACTAATGTTCTGTCAAGATAGCAAACTTTGCTAGCTACTTTGCAGACAAAATTATTGGGATTCTCACTTATTACTAAGCAGTATGCTAATGACTCTCACCTTGGTTTCATTGTTGAACAGTGTTGAGAAGGAATAATTATTGGAGTATATTATCTCAAGGATGGCTAGCTGTTCAAGGACCATAGGCTATGTATTCCAAATTGCTCCACGCGTGAGTTATTAGTCAAGGAAGCTCACAACGATGGACTTTCAGGCCACTTTGGGGAGGTCAAGATAGCTAATCTGTTGAAGGAGAACTTTTACTAACTAGATTCGACCAAGGATGTCCATAAGATAGTTGGTGGTTGTGAAAGGTGTAAGTATGCTAAAGGGAAGAGAGAACCCATAAAGAGTACATGCTTCTGTCGATAGCAACCTTACCTTGGGTTGACCTCAGCATGGACTTTGTCCTAGGGTTACCTTAGACATCTAGAAGAAAAGATTATGTTTTTGTTATAGTGGATCGCTTTATTGAGATGGTACACTTCATTCCATGCCATCGGACTAACAATGCTCTATATATTGTTGATCTATTTTTGCAGGAGATTGTCTAACTACATGGAGTACTGAAAACTACAGTCTCAGATCAAGACATAAAATTTTTGAGCTATTTTTGGAGGAATCTTTAGAGAGGACTTAAAACTGAAATTGTATTTAGCTCTAGTAACCACCCTCAAACTGATGGCCAGACTGAAGTGGTAAACATGATGCTAGATAATCTACTTAAAGTCGTCATGGGAATGAACTTGCAGGATTGGGATTTGTGCCTACTAGTTATGGAGTTCGCATATAACTAAACTGTCCATAGTACTATTGGGAAGACCCCATTTGAGGTCATTTATGGCCTTAACCCTACCATTCCCTTAGATATGATCGGCACCCTAGCAGTTACCAAAGAGAGTCAATCTAGAGTAGACCAAGCCTAAGAAATGCATAAGCTACATTAGTTTGTAACTAGGAAGATCGTTAAGTTCAATCAAAGGTAGCATGAAATTCGTAGCCGAGGTCGCTGAATTATTTCTTTCCACCCAGGAGACTTGGTATAGATATATCTTAGCCGAGAACAATTCCCACACTTGAGACGAAACAAACTATCTCCTAGAGCTAATGGTTTGTTTAAGGTCCTGAAGAAAATCAATCACAACGCTTACCAAATTAAGTTGCTTGATGACTATAGAGTTTCTTCCACCTTCAATGTGTCTAATCTAATCCCTCACCAACCAACAGAAGAAGACCCTACAAGCACCCCAAAAGAAGGAGCAGAGATTGCTTTAGATTTGAGGAGAAATCTTTCTGACCCTTAAGCAGATGATAGGAATCAACCCCTTTGACTGATTACAGGCAATCGAGTTAGAGGACTCTAAGGACTTGCTCGGAGGATACTAGCTTAAGGCCATAGTAGAGATGAGGATTCTTATCTCGAGTTGATCTCTTATCAACTTGATTATCAGATTTTTACATGCATCAGATTTGCCCCTGTTCAATTGCAACGCTTTATCCTAAGAGACAACCTAAGAGTGGTTAAGGCGAGCCCCAGATCCGACCACAAGCATCCAACCCCGAATCAAGCTAACTTTTTTTTAGAATAACTAATTAGTCCCTGACCTGGTCCACATCAGGTTGGCTCCTGACCACAAGTGTTACTCTATTTCTGCCTACCTTATACCTTATTTCTCCCATCCAGACACCAAGCGACATGTATCTTTTGACATGGCATTCTATAATGATTCTTTCCTTTTCACACTGAATATTCTTTGTTTTTTTTTACCCTTTTTAGTATGTCTTATGTAACCTAGTTGTAGAATACTTTTTTGTCTTTTCATACATATAAAGTAACCCTAGTGGATAGGTATATAAACCCCACTTTCTTATTTACAGAATCATCTAATTGATACAGAAATTGTTCACTTAAGTAACCTTATTATTCTCATTATCATTCAACTCTTATCTATTCTCTTTAGCAAGAAGTAGTAGCGAATGACCCTTTAGTTCAGACCAATGTGTCATATCTGATGGATTGTTAACCGAGTAGGATCGAGTGGTATGTCATATCCATTCGGTAGCTACCTAGACTTTACTAAACCCCCCATTTTATTTTCTTGTTTTGGTTCATTGTGGTGCCTCTCTTTGTGTCTAACCCTTGAGATGCATCAAATTGAGGGCTAAATTCCTAACCTTAACTGGGGTAGGAATATGTAGGTACGATCAGAAACTTTCTAGAGAGCTTTATGTTAGGGCCGCTAGAGGTGACCGAGTCTTCACTCTGGAGATCGGCCAGTAGGAGAAGTGGGCTAAGAGAAGTGAGTTGGGTGAAAAAAACAAAGAAGTCTAAATCAGTCTCTCTCTTAACCAGACCACAAAGGTCGGGATCGAGACTCCTTTTGAGGTAAAGGACAAACTTGTTGCTCTCTTGCAGGTTAACTTGGATAGTTTTGCTTGGTCGGCATTAGATATGCCTGGAATTTGAAGGGTTATTGGCCTTTGGCCCACTTACTCTCCTATGCCTTAGAGGCCTCCAGTCCTTCACCCAAAGAATTCTCCTTCATCAACTCGTCAATGATGAGAAACTGTACACATAAGGAGGGTGGCTGAATTCCTTGAGAGCTCCAGATGATTATACTATACTTTATTCTCTCTCTTGTATCGATGTTGACTATTCTCTGGCTAAGGACTTTGTGTCGAATGATCAGACCTTCAGTTGCTAAGAGCTTCTTATCGAGTAACGAGACGTAGCATCCAACTGGCCGAGTACTTCTCTCCTAGCCTCCTACCAATTCTTACTGCATCCCTTTCTCGTCTCAGCCATCCTTAATACCACAACATCTTGATTCCACTTAGCTATTGTACCTAGAGAATCTTTATATGGAACCAATGTTACGCTATCACTTATCTATCTCATTTGATACTATACTATTTTTCTCTTTTTGTCATTTGTCATATTTATCCTTTTTTGTATATACTAGGAATCTCTTTTCATGCATTCTTTTTTATAATTTTCCTTATTTGTAATGTTACCTTAGGGACTTATTATAAAGAGTCCCCTTTTCTTTATAGCCGCACATCTTACATTTCTTATAGACATTGAATATATTTGTCCTTACGAGATAACTCTCTCTAAGTCCATTATCTTACGCTCTTATCTAATCTTACTGAGTAGCTCAAGATTAGTGGCGAGTGGACCTTGACATTAACTTGTGTGTCATTTCAAATGAAGTGTTAAGTGGTGTTGTGTTTGTTGATGGGTCATATCTTTAAGCAGCTTCACGTTAGTTACTATATTCCATTCGTTGACTTACTCACTTTATTTTCTCTCGATATTTCGAAGCACTCATTAACTTCTCACCTCCTATGGTAAGCCATAATGACAACTGACCTCCTAAGCACATTAGAATCTCATCTGACCTAGCAACCTACAACCTCAACGTAGACTTCACTACGTAGCCTGTCAGGTAGAAGAAGAGGCACCTTACTTCGAAAAGGCAGGCCTCAATCGAGGAAGAAGTACAAAAGCTGTTGAAGGTCGGCTTCATGAGGGAAAAGAAATACCTGACCTGGCTAACAAATGTAATGCTAGTCAAGAAAAATACCGAGAAGCAATGTATGGTTGTCCATTACACTAACCTCAATAAAGTTGTTACACCCTGAAGTCACAGAGTCACAATAGTCCCACTATGTAAACCATTCAATGATAGTAATTGGCCTCACAGTACCTATCATAGACACGATCTACACAAGGTGTTGACGACTCCTCGCTTTGAAGTAATAGTTTAGTTAAATTTTTAACTACAATTATAATAATTATCACAAATTTTTAATAAACATAATTAATTATATGTAAAGTCCACAGAACTTCTCAAGAAACTCTACATAAACATAACGATTCACTAATTTACATAACAACTATCAGTCTTTTAGTCTTAAACTACAAAGGACACTCTAACTACACATCTACTGCTAAGCAAATTAATCCTCACACCCCTGACTTCAAAAGAACTAACCTTGGATAATTGTAAGGCGGCATAATACTTGAAGTATTCATAAATCAGGACCTGTAAAAGGATATATAAGGGTATGAGCAACTACAGCTCAGTAAGTTGAATTGGAGACTCATGAATATATACAAACACAAATAAGATTATAAAAAAATTATTTTCATGCAATGCAACAATCAAGTGTCATCGCACAATGTAGTCTGATCCGTTGTGAAATCAGAGAAATTTCACCCGCTTTAATCCGGGTTGAGGAGTTTCTATGTTATGCAGCAGCTCACAACCAAACCCAGGCTTGTGCAATGGAGACATCGCTCCTCCCGCGACTACCTTTGAACCATTGACTTCACCCTCGTCGTGACCTCCTTTCCTGTCACTTAGTTCGATTAAGGATGAAGAAGGGACCATTATGCAATCCTGCGTTATCCCTTTTGAAGGGGTCAGTATTTGGTTAGAGAACCCTAATGATCCCTTAACGGGTTGCAATGCATGATATTTTAGGTCATTAAAGTCAAATAAGATTAAATTTCATTTAGGGTTTCAAACAATTTCACACCAATTCAATCATAATACAAAATCAATCATATTACAAATTTCAGTACGAATTCAGATACATTAAACACATGCGTAAACTATTTACAATCACAACCATATACAATCCTAAGTCTTTGAGTACCATAAAAATAGTACTCTAATACAATAAGTAATAACCCAACTTACTTGGAATTTCTCAGTCGCCTGATTACTTAATTGCAAGCCGATTCGTCTCTAGATATCCTATAATACAAATAGGTCTTTTTAGTACTTATACTTTAAGGATTCATATTCTAAGTTATAATTTAACTCATTTTTCCATGTATACCTATTATGTATTAATGATTTTTTCTACCCTATTTCGGGGTTCGGTTCCTAAATTAGGTTCTAGTTTTGATTCTAGAATCTTAAATATGCTTGAATCCTAATGTGAAATTAATCACATTAAGCTCGAGTATTCTAATATTTTATTGGGTCTTAATTTAGTATTCTAAACTGTTCGGTACACGTTAATCCTAATTGTGGTATCGGATTTATTCCCGATGTGAGAAAATCTTACATTTTTTATATAATTACCTAAAATTAATTTTTTTTTCAGATTTAGTATATTCTAATTTTTATTATTATATTATCTAAATAACCCTAATTTTTCATATTTATTAAATTTCCAATTTTACATATTCTTAATTTCTTACAATTACTACCTAATTCCTAAATTAATTATACTTAATACTCTAAAGACTAGGATTAGGTTTTCACAATAGAGATTAACATCCTTAAACATCTAATTACTATCTAAATCAATAATTAATTACTTAATCACTTAATTAACCCAAAATTACTTAATTTTTCCATCATTTTAGGGCTAAAAATTTACTTAAAATTTTCAAAAATTAAATTTAAAAAAATGGCTTCATAGCACTATTTTATATCACTTAAGCATCCTACAAAAAAAATTTGAGCTCAAAACTACACTCCTAAGCCTATTTATTTCTAGTTCTAATTATGTTCGGTTTTGCTTAATTTGTTAAGAACCCTATATTTTCAGATGTGATTAAACTTAATCACTATTTTTCCCTAAATCTAAATACAATAAAACCTTAGAATAATAAGTTTCATAATTTTATGGGCAAAATAAATAATTTTAAAAAATTATAAAAAAATTGGAGCAAATAAGGGACTTACCCAATTCGATGTCTTTTGGGCTTCCAACACCAGTCCAAGTGTATCGGCTGGTTTAGATAGTGGGTCTGGAGTGGGGTGGTGGTGGTAGTGGCTCAGTCCCAGGTGGTGGTGGTATGTGGGTTTGGTTTACTAGCCTTAACTGCACAGTTTTCCTTTCTTTTTTTTTTACTCTAATTTTTCTCTTGAATTTTCAATGCTCTCTATTTTTCTCTGATTTCTAATTGTCTAAAGGAGCTCAGTAAATTTTTTCCCTATTTATAGAGCTTTGTGGTAATTAATGTGCATTAAATTAGACAAGACATTGCTCAAATCCCTTAGTTTTTGGCTTTTGTGTTGTTTGATTTTGATTGGGCAATTTTTTTTCTTCACTTCCTGACTTGCCACAACTACATCCACCTCATTCCTGATTTGTCCTATTTTTTTTTCTGATTTTTTCTTAATTAATTAATAATTTTCCTTCATTATTTAATAAGTTTTTAGACAATTTAAGAAATTTTGTGTATTTTTATCTACATGTAAATACATTTGGGGTACATGTGAACATTTCTAATTATTATTTAGATCATTCTATAATTTTTAGTATACATATAATCTATCTCTAGTAATTTATTAGTTGTTAGATTACACTTTTCACATTTTCAATAATTAATAATTATTATACTTAAAATTTGAAAATTTTATAGTCTCCTATTTTATTACTTATTTTCTTAAATTAAAGTTTACGAGGTCATTTTTACTAATTTTTCTATCCATAGTTTATAATTTGAGTTTGATCGGATTTTTTAACCGATCGCCCTAAACTTTGTGTTTTAAGTTCAATCCTACGGTCATTTAGCTTAACTTTAGGGCTTACAAAAGCTTACCTGAAAGACTGCTTCACTTTCTCCAAAATCAACCAGCTAGTTGACTCTACTTCAGGATACGCCCTGCTAAGCTTCATAGATGCCTTCTAGGGTTACAACCAGATAAAAATGGACTCAAAGGATGAAGTCCATATCGCCTTCATTACCGACTTCGGTACGTACTGCTACATAGTCATGCCCTTTGACCTAAAAAATGCCAAGGCGACATACCAACATATGGTGACGAAGTTGTTTAAGCTCCAGATTGGGCGTATCATGGAGGTGTACGTTGATGACATGATTGTCAAAAGTTAAAAGCCAGGCGATTATGTCAAAGACCTTCAGGATGCTTTTAACTAGATGAGAAAGTATGACATGTAGCTGAATCTCAATAAGTGTTTCTTTGGGGTTGACTTCAGCAAATTCCTAGACTTCTTGATCACCTAAGGGATATCAAGGCCAACCTTGAAAAGATACATGTCATTAAGGATATGAAGTCCCCCACCTTGGTTTGAGACGTGTAAAAGCTCACTGGCATGGGGACCACATTGAGTAGGTTTGTCTCGAAGAGTGTGGATAGATGCGTTGAGTTCTTTAAAATCCTAAAAAATCTAAAGGTTTTTGAATGGACTCTGGAGTGCACAGCAGCTTTCTAGCAATCGCAAGATTTCTTTGCATATCCCCCCAGTCCTCTCTAAGCCCATCCAAAGAGAGGACCTATTTTTGTATCTAACTGTAAGCGATTGGGCACTCACCTTTATACTGGTCAGAACGGAGAGAAGAGAACACAGGCTCATATACTATATCGGCCACATACTCTACGAGCATGAGGTTAGGTATACCTAGGTAGAGAAGTTCGCCTTAGCTGTCATCATCTTAGCACATTGGCTAAGGCCCCATTTCCAAGCGTACTAGATTATTGTGATCATAGACCAGCTACTACATACTATGTTGCAAAAGATGAATGTGTCTAGACAGATGATGAAGTATGCAATGGAGCTAAATGCATATGGAATCTAATATTAGCCATAAATGGCCTATAAAGCACTAGTACTGGCTGACTTCATAATTAAGTATATCAGAGAAGAGGAAATACCACTGGGTGAAGACAAGTTGGTGTGTACTCTTTACGTAGATGGATTATCCACCTCGGAGGGTAAAGATATAAGCCTTGTATTAACCAACCTACCTAAGATCACAGTTTACTATGCCTTTAAGTTCGAATTCAATAGTAGCAACAATGAATTCAAATATAAGGCCTTACTAGCTGGTCTCAAGCTAGCTGAAAAGATCGGTGTTGAGCACTTACATGTTTTGTTGGACTTTATGCTAGTTGTTTAGTAAGCTCGAGGAGAATATGAGACTAGGTAAAACACCATGGCAAGGTACCTAAAGAAGGTAAAGAACCTTTTAGTTGAATTTCCTTCATCAACCATCATGAAGATCCCTCAATTCGAAAATTCAACGATGGATTGGCTATCCCAACTTGCTTCTATAGGGATATAAGAGCTTGAGATGAGGGATAGAAAAATCTTCATAAAGTACTTACTAGAGAAAAGCATAGCTCTAGGCTTAGTAGAAGTGTTGGAATTGGCAGCAACAACGTTAAAGCCGAGTTAGATGGATCCCATTTGGAGTTATTTGAAGCTATTTGGAGTTGGGCATGCTCTCAAAAGATAGTAGAGAGGCAAAGAAGCTCATATACTATACTACCAACTATACGTTGGCTAATGGCGTCCTAAATAGCAGGGGGGTCAGCGTTACCCTACTTAGATGCCTTTGGGAAGACAAGGGCTTGTGCATCATGGAAGAGTTGCATGCTTGAGTGTATAGCAACCACGTTCAGTCCTAAGCCCTCTACATTTGGGCGCTACAACTTAAATACTATTGGCTTACCATGAGGCAAGATGCCAAGGCCGTAGCTTAGAAGTGTCCCCTGTGCTAGAAGCATACCTTCATCAGTTACGCCCTTAGCAACAGTCTCCAGCCCCTAACTAATCTGTAGCCATTTGCCCATTGGGGCATAGATATCCTTGGAGCTTTCCTTAAGGCTTTGAGAGGTTGGCAATTCATCATCACCACCATCGACTACTTCACCAAGTAGGTCGAAGCCGAAGCTATGGCAAGTATCATAAAGAGGAGTATTGAGTCCTTCATCCGCAACAACATCCTCTCCTAATTTAAGGTCCCTTATGCCCTTATCATGGACAACGGGCAACGATTCAATAACCCCAAATTCTAAGAATTCTGTGCCAAGCATCACATTATGCCACATTTCACTTCGGTTGCACATCCTTAGTCGAATTTTCAAGCTGAAGTAACCAATTGGGTCATCTGCGATAGCTTGAAGAAGAGGGTAGACCGTGCCCATGGTGCCTGGGTAGACGAACTATCCAACATTTTGTAGGGGTATAGGACTACCTACTACACTTCCACAAGCAAAACCTCCTTTCGCCTAACGTTCAGATTGGAGACAATCCTCCCCATCGAACTCAAGCTCCCTGATATCGGGACTCAAAGTTTCAATGCCATTCTCAATGATTCCCTGTTGCAGGCCAGTATTGATACCATCGAAGAAATCAAAGACCTTGTTGCCGCTTGAGTAACCACTTACTAACATCAAGTAGCTGGATATTACGATTAGAAGGTTAGACACAAAAAATTCAGAGTCGGTAACTTGGTTTGTCGGAAGTTACAAGCTACGGGTTTGCGAGAAGGATAGGGTAAGTTGGCCCTTAACTAGGAGGACCCAGTTAGAGTAAGAGAAAATTTCGGTAATAAAGTGTATAAATTAGAAAGACTGGATGGCAAGTTCATCCCACGTACATAGAATGTTGATAACCTTCGGCTTTACTTTGATTAGTGTATTACTATGTAAATCCTTTCAAATTTTGAATGAAAAGTTTCATTTTATATGTCATCTACATTTACCTCTCTTTTACTCTCTTTTTTACTAAGTCCCAACCTTAAGAGGGTGAACTGACCCATTGACCGAGCAGGTCGAAACACCACCAACCTAACCCCCTTGAGTAACCTTAATAAGGGGAAACACCCCTTAACTAAAGGAACTCCCATTGGCTGAGTAGGTTGGAATGCCACTGACCTGACCATCTCGAGTAATCTCGGTAAGGGGAAATGCCCTATAATTAGAGGAACTCCCCTTGATCGGGTAGGTCGGAACACTACCGACCTGACCTTCTCTAGTAACCTCAGTAAAGGGAAGGGGAAGAAACAACTAATGCCTTGGATCAACGAGCTCTAGTAGCTCCGAGAAGTCCAATGCTTTTATTTTCTTGGAGGGTTGATTCATCGATGGCTCTATGGAAGCATAGCCTTGAGCTAAGCCAAAGGCGGAGGATTGCTGACTAGGAATGGCAGGAGGGTTACCTCGACCCTGACCACCTTAAGAGTGACCTCCCGCTGAGTTGTTGTAGTGGAAGTGGATGTAGACATTTGTCACTTGGACCCAATAGTAGAAGAGGTGCTTCGAACTTGAACAGTTGCTTAAGCAGCTTCTCTCTCTCGCGCTTTGGCCTCCCTCTTCTCTTGAAAAGTTGGCTCGTTTAGTAAACTAAGAAAGCTCAGGTCAAGTTTTAGAAAATAAGAGAGCACCTGCTTTCTGACATAGTGAGCACATTTGGCAGAGATATCCTTAAGCTCTTCCTGCCACTGCTGCGCCTTTTGAAAATTAACAACGGCTCTTTTAGCTGTAGCATCATTGATAACCTCCTTAGTCTCTAATTTGGAGATGATCTCTTGCATCTCTGAAGCTCTTTACTGGAGTTCCTTGATATGCTGCTCTAGCTTGACCCTTTGACTGGCTAGCTTTAGTGAAGTAACCTTGGCGGTGTCACATTTCAATGCCTTCATTGGTAACTCAGTCTATAATCGGGAGACTAATGCACTTAACTCAACATTTTGCTTCTCAAGACTAGCCTTAGCTTCCTTCTCCTCATCTAGTTTACCGGAGAGTTGGGCTTTAGTCATTTGCTCGTCCTCAAGCCAAGCCCTTAGGTCATCGGCCTCTTGGGCTTCTTTGGCAACGACCTTTGCCTGCTCTACATCCTCCAGCCTCTTCTTTAGCCTACTCACCGGTACATAAGAGCGACGCAAGTACCGATTAGCCTTGATGAACTTATCTAAGTATTTATTGAAAGAGGACTTTGCCTCCTTTCAACCCTTCTCAGCCCTAGACAATGCCGTCCTAAACCCTTTTACCTCTTTTTGAATGACATCATAGTTGCTTAGTTAAAGCAGTACCTAGCGATGCTGTAAAAGAAAGCAAATTGAAGATAGTTTGGTGGTAACAGAGAAAGATGTTAACTACGAATAACAAAGGTTTACTGTAGACACGTAATTTTTGCCCCATTTTATTTTTCAAATTAGATTATAGGGTCTTAAATTAGAAAAAGTTCAAAAATATAGAAAATTAAAGAAAGCCCCAAAAAAATGAAGAAATTTAGAAAAATAGAAATTCTAGAAAAACATAAGAAAATAGGAAAAAAACACAAAAAATAAGAAATTTAGAAAATACAAATAAATAAGAAATTTTGAAAAAATGACAAAAAAAATATTAAAAAAAATAAATAAATAAAAGATTTTAGAAAATAACATTTCGTTAGATTAAATTTAGGTTTAGAAGTTGAGTCATTAAACCTAGGCTTAGATTTAAATATGTGCAATTTAATTGCACATATGGACAAGATACAGGCCAACGGCCTGATGGTTAAGCATATAGACATAGCACTAGTATTAAGCATAAGGTAATGGGTTCGAAACTTAGTAAAGGCAGGGAGGCCTTTTTCTTACTTTTTGTTTTTCTTACATCAGAGACTGCCATGTGTCAAGATCGTCAAGATCTGATTGTACCACGTGTCTTAATACGTAACATGCCACATCAGCTGCTACGTGTCAAGTGTGACATGTAGCAAGTCAGGGTTTGTCGAGTCGGTTGACGTGGTATTACGTCAGCGCCACATTAGCACTTTCCTTTTCTTTCCCTCGGTTTTCCTCCATTTTCTCCTAATTTTCCTCATCTTTCCTTCTTAAGAACAGCCTACTCCCTCTACTTTAACTTCAATTTTTGCATAAATTCCATACATAGGCTCATAGTTTCTTGCATCAATTTCGCACTAGACATAGCTTACTATGAATCGATATAGAAAACGTATCCAAGTTCGGTCAATTACGCATTCAAATCAAGCTTCAAAGATTGGAAAAAAATTGAAAATTCGGCCATTCCCATTAACTTTGATCCAAGCTTTCCTTTGTTATTGGGTTGAGATTCAAGTATAAATAGGGATGTCAATGAGCAGAAGGACCATTCCCGAGCTTCAGAATCAATTCCTAAGCTCTCCTTCTCTCTCGTGATTCTCCTTCTCTCTTTAGCTCATTATCTCTCTCTTCGCATCTCTCTTCTCCGAGCTTACCACTACAACCCAACACTACGACCATGTCCCCCACTCCATTAGCTCCCAAACATGACCTTTGCCGTGCCCCCTAGCAATGTTGCCTAAGTACTACCGCCAACCGCCACCTCCAACAATCGCCAAACGACTACCCTAGGCCATGGCACTCGGCCTACCCTCCCTAAGTCCAATCCCAAACACACAAATCTTCCCTTACCCTCGAAGAATTCAGTCCAAATCGTCTTCAACCACCCCTATCTGACATTGTTAAAGAAGAATTGCAGGCGACCCGACCCAACCCGACTTAGAGGATTGACTCGCGACTCGGTCCAACAGTCCAACCCGACCCACGGCCTAGGTCCGACCTGTGCATCCTGCTGCCTTCACTTGATTTCTTTTTTATTTATTTATTTATTTATCTTTTCTTTTTTTTTTCCTTGTCTTATCTTATTTATTCAATTATTTGTTTTATCTATGTAAATGTAATAAAAAAAAAGAGGAATAGAAAGTATTTTATGTTATTTCTTTTTTATATTATTATATTTAAACAAGAAGAACCATAAAAAAAATAAATAATAAATAAATAAAATAAAAAAACTAAAAATAATAAAAATAAAATAGAGTAAAAATAGAAAAGTTATTTTTCACACTTAGAAAATCATTTTTTTTAATAAAAATAAAACAGATCTTTTCCAAATTAGAGCATTTGAGGTTTTCCAAAAATAAAATCCAGCTTAGAACCCCTTATAATCTTTTTCTCAAATCAACTTAAAATGGGTAAAAATGTAAACCCGGCGATTTTTCCAAAATTAAAATCAATCAATCCGTTATATTTTCGTTAAAAGAACTATGTACGTCTGATCCCAAATAACAGGTATGAAGACACCCATACGTAAATATAGAGCGACTTAAAATATGAAAAGTTTTATTTTTTTCATTTTTAGATATTCATATAAATTAATCAATTTAGTCGTATGTATCATAATTAGATATTTTTTAGAAATTAAAAAGGATATATTTGAAAAGCGAAGTTAATTTTGGAAAGTTAAAAGTGGTACCTATTTAGAGTTTAATAAATTAGCTCATAGATCCAAATCTCTAGTTTTCAAAAAATCGTATTTATAATTTGGTTTTTTAATTGATAGACCGGTAGTTAAGTTATAACCAATCCACCCAATTGGTTATTTTGGTTATAACTTAATCCCTTTTTCCCGACTTCGGTTGGGTGACAACTCCAAATCTTTCCAAGTTGGAAAAAATGGTCTTCTTTAAACCTTTGTTGAGAGTCAATATTAAACGGGTAGAGTTTAGTATTGATCGATTTAGAGAAGATCTAATTTTATAAAAAGAATCAAGAGAGTAAAAAACCAAGCTTGACAACTTAGCAACTCCATTGGGGACCATCAAAAAGGCTAACCACTTAAAACTAAAATCGCTTTTCAAATTATCCGCATTGTTTAGTTATTTATTTATTTCTTTATATATTGATTTGTTTATTTCTTGTTGGCTTCGTGTATATATTTGTTTTAATTAGCATATTTATTTTATAAATAACATATACCGAGGCATGAGATTTATTTTGCTGCATCATAAATGTATGATAAATACGGTCAAACTCGAGCTGTCATAGGACCTTAGGAAGAGGAGCTATTGTGTAAAGTCTCAGACGTAGTGGGGCAACTGCCGTTCGGGGCCGATTAGGCTACCCCACTTAGACTTTAATGTGACCAAAGAATCGTTTCTTTGTAAACGTGTGAGATTATAGAGTTTAAGGACCATTAGAACCCACCTGTCTTGCATTACACTTCATAGGGTTAACAAATAATTAACAAAACGGCAATGTTACATAGAAAAAGAAAAAAAATGACAAAGATTTCAGAGTTTTTAGTTTTCCTGTATTCTTCCTAGAATTGATGTACATAGGAGATCTTGTATATTAGTCTTTTCCTTGTAATTTATGCTTTCTTTGTAATGTTTCAAAAATGACCAACTCATCCAACGCCAGGGTTCTCGCCAAAGAGATTCGTGTCCACAAACCTGCAAACCCAAAGCCCATACTCAACTAGTGGTTTCAAACCTTCAACCTGAGAGAGCAACAGTTCATTACCAACAAAATTAAACCCATACTCTCACTAGCCAAAGTGAAGGTTAATATCACGCTAGTAAGGGCTTTAGTCCATTTATAGGAACCTAAAGAAGTAGCTTTTCAATTTGGACCACATCTAATCAGCCCAACTCTAGAGGAGTACACCCAACTACTCTAAGTTCCTCCTTTGGACGAAATATACTTCTTGAAACTCAGCTTCGGCCCAACACATGTCTTCTCAAAATTCTTAGGAATCCGTAAGACTAAGATAAATGAGGCCTTAAACGACTACAACAAATACGCCATCAAGATATGGGATCTAGTCCATTGGTTCTAGAATGAGCCCATCTCCAACAATCAAGCACTGTTTTTTGGGAATTGGAGAGAAAATTGAATCAAGGCCTATGTGCTAGTTGTGTTCGCCACTATCTTGTTCCCAAGTGGGTCTCTTCTTATACACTTTAGAGTAACAGAGTTAGTAGCTCAATTCTAGGAAGGTAAATCCTACATTCCTGCCCTACTTGTTGAGCAAATAAGAAATCTTAATTTCTTTAAGGAAAGGGGCTGCGGAGATCTCAAGTCAAGCATGGCACTATTAATGGTTTGGTTTGTCAGTCACATCAAGTGCTTTGGGTTGGATTTAATAAGGGGAGCATTCGTGAATAAGGTTGACCTTATTGATTCTTTCGTCAATAAGATCAAATTACCAAAAGATATCCCTACCCTTCTCTAGATAGAGGTTCTATAATATTTTCAAGTAGAAGACATATTATGGACTACCAGGTGGAGCAATTACACTAAGGTCATATTGATTTGCAAGAATTACCATGTTGTACCACTAATTGGGAAGAGTTGGTGTACAGGCTATTATCCAAGCAACATGGAAAGACAATTTGGAGGGATCCAGGACATAGTTCACAAACCTTTATTGGAACTATTCACTCTTAATCTCAAAGAGCCTCACTCTACAAAAAAGGTATCCAAACTTCACAAAATCAAAGCTTGGTGGGACACTCGAACCATTAGCCCAAACATCGATCTGAGTGAGTTCATAGGAAAAGTAGACAAACACCGGGTCACTAAATAGTATTTATATAATCAACTTCATAAGGTAAGTGTAATACGATATCGGGCACTAGAAGTCTTTCAAACCTCCCCTGTGCGCCCTAACTCTGAAATGGTGACCTATATGGACTAAATGAAAGCATATATGGAAATCCTCCATGATGAGAAAGATAAATGGGCAAACCTATGCCGAGAATCTAGATAAAGGTCACATGCCTTGGAACACCAATTGAAGATAGCCTAGAAGAAAATTCAAGAGTTTGAAGAAGCAGCTAAACATAACCAAAAGAAGAAGAAAATGTCATTTGGCCCACAGAAAAAAAGGAAATTAGCACAGATGAATTTGTACCCTTTTCTTTCTTTCATGTAATAAGACTCTAGGAATCCAAAAATAATGAATAACTTGCCGTTCTATTAATCATTTGTCGATCCTCTCCTTTTCATTCATGTAATTCACTTGCATTTCATTCATTTGCATTCTTTTTCAAAATATCCCTATGCTAACTTGTGGAGAAGTGGTTTTCGCTAGGTTGCCAAGATAGCTCCCAAACGTCAAACCTTTTAGAGAAGCCCCATTAAAACTCGTTCTCAAACTAGAATGGCCAGCCAAGGAAACAACAATAATGGCAATAGCAACCCCGAGGTTATTGACTCTACGGAGTTGAGATTCCAATCTTTGGAATGAACAATAGGAAAGATGGTAGATCAATTGGGCTTCCTTGCTGACAGCATCTCTCTGCTTAGGTCTATAGCCCCATCAAATGAAGAGTACTCCAAAGCCCAACATAGAAAGAATATTGAGGCCTCACCCCTTGAAACAGAAGAAGCTTACCTTAAAGGCAATCAGGGCTTTGGATCATTTGAAACTGAAGGGGTATTTCCAAAGGCTAACCCAACCTTTGAGCTGAATACTTACTCATTCCCAATCAACTCGAAGCCTAAAGTTAACCAGGATAGATTGAAGGAGCTCGAAGAGCGGTTAACTCGACAGATCACCAAAAAAATGAAAATGCTCGAGGGGTATGATAGATTCAAGCATACTGGAATAATATACTTCTTTGCCTACGATTATGGAAGCTTCCTAGAAAAATTCAAAGTACCTGATTTTAAAAAATAGAATGGGACCGGATGCCTCAAGCTACACACCCGGCAATGATGGGCAAGTATTTTTTGTCCTGAAAGGTTTGGACCATGTAAGATCGGCAAGTATGCATAGTATGATCAACTCATGGTCCAAACCTTTCAGGACAGCCTGACAGGCCTTACCTTAACCTGGTATGCCCAATTGAACTTAAATCAGGTAAATACATGGGAGAAGCTGGCTAAAGCATTCTATGAGCAATATAGATTTAATGTCAAAGTGGTACCAACAATGATGGATTTGGTTGCCCTAAGGAAAAGGCACAATGAGTCCTTCAAAGAATATGCTCAAAGGTAGAGGTCTTTAGCTGCAAGGGTATCTACTCTTGTGATTAAAAAAGAGCTGACGACAACTTTCATTAATACGCTTGAGAGGCCCTACTTTGCTCACCTGATTGGACAAGCCTCTTCTAGCTTTGCAGAAATAGTGGTAGCAGGGTGTTGAATTGAGAGTGTGAATTCCTCTGGCAAGCTGCAAGAAACAGCAGATAGAAGACCACCCTTTGCTAAACCCACCACCAATAAGCCTAGAGAAGCTACTATTAGCATGGTCAACTTGAATGCAAGACCTAACTCCTAAGTTTCTTTTAGGATGAATCCTTCGCCAGCTCAACTACAATACAAAAACCAACTACAGGCTAACAGGGCCCCGAGACAGTTCACCAGAATACCTGTTCCACTTAGTTGGGTGTTCGAGAAGTTAAGAAGAGATAATCTGCTACATTCTGAGGCTCTCAGTGAAAGGTACAAGCTGAAGTTCTTTAATCCCAAATGCAAGATGTCAATATCATCTAGGGCAAGTAGGTCATTCAACTGATTCATGCTGGAGGTTGAAAAACAAAATCTAAGATTTGATCAATGAAGGTATAGTATAACTGGATTTTGTAGAGGCTCCTACCTTAAACGTCGACAACAACCCACTACCAAACCATGGACCTATCATCAATATGATATTTGACCACCCAGAATTTGCCATCAACATGATCAGTTGAAACCAAGAACCAAAGGTTTATAGGTTCTATAAAAAAGAGGTCCCACAAACTAAAAGGTACACATTTTACGTACCTACAGTCCCCGAAAATTATAAAGCTGCCCCCTTCAATTACCAGGTAATAAACTAGAGGCAATCAAGCTTGCTTGTAGGGGGGATCACTTGCTCCAACAGAATCTACAATCTAAAGGAAGACTGAAAAAAGAAGGGCGTACAGGAAATGCCAAACACCAAACAAGCTGAACATGAAGAAGGATTAACTACCTTCACTAAAATGATCAAGTCTAATGAGTACAAAATAATGGACCAGCTTGCTAAGACTTCGGCACAAATATCCTTCATGAGTCTATTGATGGCATCAGACCCACATCGAGAGGTCTTATTTAGAACACTAAGGGATGTTAAGGTCCCTCGTGAAATCCCGATTGAAAGGATTGGCTCTGTCACCAATTCCATCCTCACCATAGATTAAATTTCCTTCTCCACTGAGGAACTAGGGGAAGAAGGTACCCAACACACAAAGGTTCTGTTCATAATAGTAAGGATAAATAACGTCATCGCAATAAGAGTCCTCATTGACAATGGGTCGTCTCTAAATGTTTGTCCTTTAGCCACCCTGGATTCATTGGGCGTTGATACAACCGCTATCAAACCTAATTCAACAACGGTAAGAGGTTTTGATGGATCCAGGAGAGAGATAATAGGGGAGGTAGACTTATCAGTTAATATCGGCCCGTAGATGTTCAGCATCCCATTCCAAGTTTTGGACATTCCAAGGACCTTCAATCTGTTATTGGGAAGGCCTTAAATACATTCAGTAGGGGCCATACCGTCAACTCTTCACCAAAAAGTTAAGTTCATCTCCAATGGCCAGGTCATCACAATTCTGGGTAACCAAGATTATGAAATCTATAAAGAGATAGCCATACCTTATATCGGTACAGAAGAATAAGAAGACATTGGACTCCAGATATTTAATGAGGTGTGCATGATCACCAATCAGCAGAAAGAAGAGAGGCTAAAATACAAAGAAGGCCAATTTGGGTCCTATGGGTTAGGGTACATTCCAACCCCAATAGAAGAATTGCAAAGAATGCAAGCCAAGGGCAGAAAGGGTGACATGTTGTATCAAGCTCCAATGAACTTCCTACCATTGTTAGAAACTTTCATCAAGATTGAAACCCAAAACTCAAAGCCTACTAAAGAAGGCACTCCCAACAAGAATGAAGGGGCTAGCTTAATCAACAAAGCCCATCACTTGAATAATTGATTCTCTATCCCTGTGAATAACGATAAGTCTTCCCTAGGGTAAAGGATGAATCATGATCTAGTATTTTATAGAATTTTGTAATAAATTTCCTTTGTTTTCCAAATGCTTGTACTCAATAGAGATTTCCCCAAAATAAAATCAGTTTCTTTTCTCTTTATTCCTACCTTACTTATAGTCTTCCTTTTGCACACTTTCTTTCTTTTTTTAGATCCAACGACTTGAATAAAGGCTATGGATACCTCGTGCAGAAAGGCAATGAGAATATTGATATCACTTTCGGCCCTACTGGGTTAGTCATTGGGGGTAATGTTGATGACCATAATGACGTACAAGAAAGCTGGCAAAAACATAAAATGAGTAGAATTTCCATTGATGAGCCAACAAAGATAATTAATGTCGGTACCAATGAAAACCCTAAGGTATTGAAGGTTAGGGGAAATTTGGAAGAAAATCAAAATATAGAGATGACCACATTGCTATCCGAATACCAAGATGTATTTGCATGGTCTTATGACGATATGCCCGAATTAGACCCATAGATTGTGGTCTATTACTTACCCACACAAGAGGATATCAAGCCTAAGAAACAAAAGTTGAGTAGGTTCCGACCAAATATCTTGTTGAAAATCAAGGAAGAAGTCAAAAAATTATTGGAAGTCGGCTTCATTGAGGTATCTAATTATCTTGAGTGGGTAGCTAACATAGTACCAGTTATGAAGAAGAATGGGAAAGTCAAGGTGTGTGTGGATTTTCGAGACCTCAATCAAGCAACCCCTAAAGATAATTTTCCTTTACCCTATATCGATGCGTTGGTTGATAACATAGCTGGAAACCATATTTTCTCTTTCATGGATGGATTTTCTGGGTATAACCAGATTCAAATGGTTGAAGAAGATAAAGCCAAAACCACGTTCATCACAACTTGGGGCACGTTTTGCTACAAAGTGATGCCTTTCAGACTCAAAAATACTGGGGCAACTTACCAAAGGGCCATGGTAGTAATTTTTCAAGACATGATGCACAAAGAAGTTGAGGTATATGTTGATGATATGATTGCTAAGTCAAAAGAAGGAGAAAATCATATGGAAAATCTAAGGAGATTGTTTGATAGGTTGAGAAAATTCCAATTGAAACTCAACCCAGAGAAGTGTACTTTCGGAGCAACTTCAGGGAAGTTGTTAAGTTTCATAATTAGCCAAAGGGGCATTGAAGTTGACCTTGATAAAGTTAAAGCTATAGTTGAACCTGCCCCCATTACGCACACTTAAAGAAATAAGAGGTTTGTTGGGCTGTTTAAACTATATAGCTCGGTTCATATCCCAACTCACAAACAAGTGTTGTCCTTTATTTAAGTTGTTAAAAAAGAATGCCAAGATCAACTGGGATGAAGAGTGTGAGCAGGCCTTTACAACAATCAAAGAATACCTCATGAACCCTCCAATTCTGGTAGCTCTGAAACTTGGGAAGCCTTTATTCCTATACTTGACAATATTACTAGAGTCCATGGGGTGTATGCTTGGCCAGAAAGATGAGGAAGGAAAGGAATAGGCTGTATACTACTTGAGTAAAAAATTCACCGAAGGGGAGCAGAAATATTCAGAAATTAAAAGAATCTGTTGTGCGTTGGTTTGGGTAATGCATTGGCTTAAACAATACACACTCTACTACTAGGTGGAATTACTGACTCAACACGATTCCCTAAAGTACTTGGTAGACAAATCGACCCTAATTGGTAGAATCTCAAAATGGCAAGTGCTGCTATCAGAGTTCAACATTACATATGTGAACCGAAATTCAATCAAAGGGCAAGCTTTGGCAGATCAATTAGCAAAAAACCCCTTTGATAGTACTCCCCAAGAAGTACAAGTCAATTTCCCCAATGAGGGTATCTTAGTGGTCAGAAGAAACTTTGATAAAGGAAAGGATGACGAGCCACCTAAATGGAAAATGTTCTTTGATGGTGCAGCTAACGTGTCTAGATGTGGAATTAGGGCAATACTAATATCCCCTGAAGGTACTCAGTATCCTGTGGCTATAAGGCTTGTTTTCCTATACACTAATAATATTGTTGAATATGAAGCATACATCATAGGACTCAAGATGGCCCTAGAGAAAGACATTCAAGAATTAGAAGTGTATGGTGACTCCTCACTCATTATTGGCCAAGCACGGGGAGAGTACAAAACTAAAGATCCCAAGCTGGTGCCTTATCATCAACATTTGAGGGCATTAATGGAAAGTTTTACAAAAGTCACCTTCAATCACATACCAAGGACTCATAACCAATTTGCTGATGTTTTAGCTACACTAGCATCTATGAACCAGATATCTAGTGGAGTTGAGATTTAGCCCCTTACTATTGAAATTGAAGACAAGCCTGCCTTCTACCTAATGATTGAAGGTATAAACGACCAAAAACGGTAGTGTCATGATATTAAGGTGTTCTTACAATAAGGTGCATACCTTGAAAAGGCCGAGAAAAGAGACAAAAAGATGATTAGGAGATTAGCCACTCAATTCTTAGTAAGCGAGCCCACCTTATACTGACGCTCATTTGACGGTACACTCTTAAGGTATGTGGCTGACGAAGAAGCTAGGAAGTTAATGAAAGAGGTACATGAAGGAGTTTGTGGCCCTTACATAAATGGGTACATGTTGGCAAAGAAAATCATGAGGTTAGGGTATCATTGGTCAACAATGGAAAGTAATTGCATCAAACATGTTAGGCACTGTCATGTATGCTAAGTTTATGCGAATAAGATAAACGCCCCGCTTCAGGAATTGCATGCCCTCTCAGTACCATGCCCTTTCTCAATGTGGGGCATAGATATCATTGACCCTATCACTCTAAGAGTGTTTAATGGGCATCGCTTCATATTAGTTGCTATCGACTACTTCAATAAATGGGTGGAGGCTTCGTCATACTCGAATTTTACTAAAGGGGTCATAGTTAAGTTCATTAAGAGAGACATCTTGCCTCGGTATAGGACTCCTGAAACAATCATCACTGATAATGACACCAATCCTAACAACAAGCTTATGATAGAATTATGCCGACAATTCCGAATCATTCACAGGAACTCTACTCCTTGTTGACCCCAAATGAATGGAGTTGTTGAAGTAGCAAACAAAAACCTCAAAAGAATCATTGAAAAAATGGTTGTTACATATAAGGACTGGTATGAGATGTTACCCTTCGCACTCATGGCCTATTGGACTTTCATCAGAATGTCAATTAGGGCAACACCGTACTCTTTAGTATACGGTATTGAAGCAGTGTTACCAGTAGAGGTTGAAATCCCATCACTCAGGGTATTATCAGAAATTCATTTGGACGAAGCCGATTGGGTAAAGAAACACATCAAATAGTTAAAGCTGATTGATGAAAGGAGATTGATAGCCTTGTGTCATAATCAATGCTATTAGTAAAGTATGGCTTGGGGCCTTCAACATAAGGGTGCGACCTCGCAACCTCAAAGAAGGAGATTTGGTGTTAAGAAAAGCTTTCCCCAATGTACAAGACTCTAGAGGGAAATTTGCCCCCGATTACAGGGGTCCTTATGTTGTGAAGTGAGTATTATCAGGAGGGGCTTTGATTTTGTCCCAAATGGATGGTCCAGATTTGAGAGACCCTGTAAATGCTGACACTGTAAAATTGTACTATCCATAAGAAATTAATGGGAATTTTGCTCAAAACATGAAAATGCCATTCATTTTGAATGTCATTGTGGTCCAATTTTCATTATCTACAAGCAAATTTGGTATCCTTGGCCGTTGTCATCGTTAGAATAATCACCCTCTCCATGGACAGGTCTAATTCCCTTGACCTCATTTAATCAAACCTATATACTGCAAACATGAGAGGAGTTAAGGAATGAGATCTAGAACATTGGTAATTAACAAAATTCTTTAAATACTTTATTACGGATTAATCCCCCTCAATGGGGAGTTTTATTGTCTATTTTTTCAGAGGAATGTGAAACTCAAGTAAGCAATCACGGTAGATGGGAATGAGGCTTTTGGGTTCATAAAAGTTCCAAAGAAACAAAAATAGTGGGTGGTTTTCCTGCATCGGGCTAATCTCTATGAAGAACCAACAAAGTCTCGAACGTTGTATGTTAAGAACATTCGGGTTGATAACAAGGGACTAAAACAAGCGTCGGTAATTTTCTAATGGGGTAAGTATTTTTATACAGTGTTAGTACACAAATTTTTTCTTGCATTTAGACCACTTTTACTCCCAAAAATCTTTTTCAACCAACCTAGAGGCATTTACTTTCTGCATTTAGTATTTGGCCAACCTATGAAGACACGATCTTAGCCCAATTCATCCTTCCAAATTTCTTGCAAACAAGCCCCTCTCTTCATCAAGTTTGCTCATTCTTCTTAGGGTTTTAGCCAGCTCTAGGAGCGCTTTGCCCACCTTGGTTAGTTAGCTTATCAAGGCACGACCAAGTTTGCTCATTCTTCTTAGGGTCTTAGCCAGCTCTAGGAGCGCTTTGCCCTCCTTGGTTAGTTAGCTCATCAGCGTACGACCAAGTTTGCTCATTCTTCTTAGGGTCTTAGCCAGCTTTAGGAGCGCTTTGCCCACCTTGGTTAGTTAGCTCATTAGGGCACGACTAAGTTTTCTCATTCTTCTTAGGGTCTTAGCCAGCTCTAAGAACGCTTTGCCCACCTTGGTTAGTCAGCTCATCAGAGCACGACCAAGTTTTCTCAACTTAGTTTAGGGTCTTAGCCAGCTCTAGGAGCGCTTAGCCCGTTTCACTTCACTTTGTCAGTTCATACGAGCATGACCAAACTTCAATTCTTCTTTCCATCTTTCGGCCATCTCTTAGAATGCCACCCTTCTCTTCTTAAAATCCCTAATGGATTGGACTTAGGATAGTAAGTTTGCTGTAGCGCTTCCTAGCATAAAATCCATTCTTGGGGCAAAAATAGTGTCTGTTTTATCTTTGTGGCAAAGTTTTGTTCAAACTTTACCACAAAAAGGGGCAATTATAGACACTTAATTTTGCCCTCTTTTATTTTTCAAATTAGGTTATAGGGTCCTAAATTAGGAAAAGTTCAAAAAAATAGAAAATTAAAGAAAGCCCCAAAAAATGAAGAAATTTAGAAAATACAAAAAAATAAGAAAATTTGAAAAAATCACAAAAAAATATAAAAATAAATAAATATATAAATAAAAGATTTTAGAAAATAACATTTCGTTAGATTAAATTTAGATTTAGAAGTTGGGCCAATGAACCTGGGCTTAGATTTAAATATGGCCCAGGTTGACTGAGTCCATATATATAATTTGGACAAGGCACAGGCTAATAGCCTAACGGTTAAGCATATGGACATAGCACTAGCATTAAGTATAAAGTCTTGGGTTTGAAACTTAGCAAAGATAGGGAGGCCTTTTTCTTACTTTTTGTTTTTCTTACATCAGAGACTACCACGTATTAGGATTTGATTGTACCACGTGTCCTGACACGTGGTATAATCGAATTGGACGACCTTTGTTGATGTGGTGCCATGTGTTAGCCACGTGGCATGCCACGTTAATCACCACGTGTCAAGTGTGACACGTGGTAGGTCGAGGTTTGTCAAGTTGGCTAATGTGGCACCACATTAGCACTTTCCCCTACTTTCTCTCGGTTTTCCTCCATTTTCTCTTGATTTTCCTCATCTTTCCTTCTCAAGAATAGCCTACTCCCTCCACTTTAGCTTCAATTTTTGCACAAATTCCATACACAAGCTCAAAGTTTCTTGCATTAATCTCGCACTAGACATAGCTTACTATGAATCGGTACAGAAAACGCATCCAAGTTCGGTCAATTACGCATTCAAATCGAGCTTCAAAGATTGGAAAAAAACTGAAAATTCGGCCATTCCCATTAACTTTGATCTGAGCTTTCCTTTGTTGTTGGGTTGAGATTTAAGTATAAATAGGGATGTCAATGAGGAGAAGGACCATTCTCGAGCTTCAAAATCAACTCCCAAGCTCTCCTTCTCTCTCGCAATTCTCTTTCTCTCTTTAGCTCATTCTCTCTCTCTTCACATCTCTCTTCTCGAAGCCCACCACCACAACCCAACATCACGATCATGTCCCCCACTCCATTAGCTCCCGAAGACGACCTCCCTTGACGTCCACCGTACCCCCTAGCAACACCTCCCAAGCACTACCGTCGACCACCACCTCCGATAACTACTAAACGACCACCTTAGGCTACTGGCTACGGCACTCAGCCTACCCCCCCCCAAGTCTAATCCCAAGCACACAAATCTTCTCTCACCCCCGAAGAATTTGATCCAAATCGTCTTCAACCACCCCTATCCGACATTGTTGAAGAAGAATTGTAGGCAACTCGACCCAGTTTGACCTGACTCGACTCGACCCAGAGGATTGACTCGCGACTTAGTCCAGCAGTCCAACTTGCGTACCCTGCTGCCTTCCCCTAATTTCTTTTTTATTTATTTATTTTTTCTTTTTTTCCTTGTTTTGTTTTATTTATTCAATTATTTTTTTTATCTATGTAAATGTAATAAAAAAAAAAAGAAAAAAAAAGAAGCATAAAAAGTATTTTATGTTATTTCTTTTTTATATTATTACATTTAAACAAAAAGAACAAAAAATAAATAAATAAATAAATAAATAACTAACAATAATAATAAATAAATAAATAAATAATAAAAATAAAATAGAGTAAAAATAGAAAATTTATTTTTCACACTTAGAAAATCATTTTTTTTAATAAAAGTAAAACAAATCTTTTCCAAACTAGAGCATTTGAGGTTCTCCAAAAATAAAATCCGACTTAGTACCCCTTATAATCTTTTTCTCAAATTAACTCAAAATATGTAAAAACGTAAACTCGACGATTTTTCCAAAATTAAAATCAATCAACCCACTATATTTTCATTAAAAGAACTACGTACGTTTGATCCCGAATAGTGGGTACGTAGGCACCGTATGTAAATACAGGGTGACTTAAAATATGAAAAGTTCCATTTTTTTCATTTTTAGATATTCATGTAAATTAATCAATTTAGTCGTATGTATCATAATTAGATGTTTTTTAGAAATTAAAAAGGGTATATTTGAAAAGTGAAGTTAAATTCGGAAAGTTAAAAGTGGTACCTATTTAGGGTTTAATAAATTAACCCCCGGATCCAGATCTCTAGTTTTCAAAAAAACCGTATTTATAACTTAGTTTTTTAATTGATAAACCGGTAGTAAAGTTATAACTAATCCACCCAATTGGTTATAACTTAACCCCTTTTCCCGATTTCTGTTGGGTGATGACTCCAAATTTTTTCAAGTTGGAAAAAATAGTCTTCTTTAAACCCTAGTCGAAGGTCAATATTAAACGGATAGGGTTAGTATTGATCAGTTTAGAAAAGATCTAATTTTATAAAAAGAACCGGGAGAGTGAAAAACCAAGCTCAACACTTACTAGTCGAATGAGCGAGCTTAGGTGACTTGCCATCTTCATTGGGTCTCCCCTTCCTATCGTTGACATCCCCTCGACGATGGCCCAGTCGCCAGGGGTATAAGACCCTAATGAAGCTTGGTAGTTAAGAATCCGGTGCCATAATGTAATGTCATTACCTTAGATCTCTCACTTTAGCTTCAAGAGCTTTTTGATTCGCTTAATATATATATATATATATATATATATATATATATATAAATCGCAAATACTCCAGCAAGTATATTGAGTCGGAATCAAGTAATATAGAGAAAGTAAGGTTGTCAATCCCTTGAGGACTAAGAAATTACTAATCTTATGCTAGTTCTTATCAATATTCAAGCAATCAAAATTAAATTAATTAATCTAATAATTACTCTAAAACTATTGAAAAGAAAATAACTATGAAAAATCTAAAATTGAGCAATCAATTGAGAATTGTGGGAAAATAGAATCTACCTTAGATTATGCTAGTCAAATTGTTATCATGTTATATAGATTAATAGTTATATGGTCATTCAAGTGAAATTATTATACCTTAAAACTTAAGGATTTAAAATTTTAATTAATTAGTCGGCTTCCATATCTTCTAATTAATAGTAGATTCTAAATTATAATCATATATCTCCCGATATTATGATTGTCTAATATTCTAAATCAATTATCCCTAATGTCTTAGTAAATAATCAATCGCCGAACATCGCATTAATTTCTAGATAATATCTAATTAATTCAATTAACTTTGCTTCCACATTGATTAATCAAATCAACTAAGAATTTTTAACAAACCCTATATCAACTCCCATATTATTAGGGTTTCTAGCAATTACAATCAATTGAACAATTATAATTAAAATCATAGAGATTGCAATCATGAATCATCCATATATCTCTTAATCCCATAACATGAACACAATCATCATCTTAGTTATTTAGGGTTTCATCAATTCTCACAAATAAATTTAGCCAACCATGGATTTGGAAACAAAAACACAAACAAGTAATTCACAAAATTATATAAGAACAATTGAAATAGATGTCACCAATTCTGTATTAGAAAAGATAATCTTTAATTGTAACTTCAACTTAGTCTCCACAGCAAAAGCAAATTCTTCTCAAAGAACCAAGCGATTCTCCTAAAGAATTCTTCAAGAACTAGCTAAGGACTATTCAACAACTCTTAAAGTCTAAGGAAAGTATGTTTAAAATCTTTCAAATGATGAAACATAAGCTATTTATAAAAAAAATTAGGGTTGACTCGCGTAAAGCTTCTTTGTCATGAAGGTTGGCAACGTAGACATCAAAGGTTGGCAGTGTACATTATAGGCCGACTGCCTTTAATTCCAACTTGTGCATTTTGTTTCGGACTTCATTCCTTTGTGTAAAACTCCTCTAAATCATCCGTAATTCCATTCTTGAATCCTCTAATTCTTGAAATGTTCAAATAAAAATAATTAAGTACCATTTCTTAATGATTTCTATAAAATCAATAATAATTCTATCTTGATTTGCACTTTAAAACATGAAAAATATGCCTTTATCAGCTTTCCTTGGATCCTTTTCATCTCAGCCTTGGAAGTGTAATGACAGATCTCTTTGTTCTGTGAGACGTACGACACTTCCTTGAATGAGTCTAGCTCAATCCTTAGAAACCTAAATTTGTTGAGGACATCAAAAAACTCATCCCCAACTTCGTCGATACACTTATAAGGATGAGCTGTTAGCCACTCATACCAAGTCGCTCTACTCAAAAGTGTCTTTACTATTGTCTTCTTCTTCTTAGCCCCAAGCGCTAGTTCCTTAGCGATCTTCGACTCCTTTCTCTTTTGCCCGGCTACCTCGGGTAGGACGCCGACCTCATCCACCTCCTCTTCACCCCTATTAGGAGAGGCAATCAAAACTAAGTCCAACTCATCAGTACTGACAGCTTCGTCCTCTTTCGACACAGGCGTAGAGGTAAGGATAATGGCAGGAAGAGGAAGGACCGCGCTTACAGGTTTGGCAGCTAACGACTCTATTTGGGGACCAAGAGGAATCCCCTAAGGAAGAGTAGCTGGCTCGACCTTGCTAATCTCCCTTCCCTTTAACTTTGACCTCATGTCCTTACCCTTAGGGTTAGAGGTCTTTGCGATTTGCTTCCCCTTAACCTAACAGCACCTCATCAGCTTATCTACTAAGGGATGGGTAACATCGATAGCCAGCCTCTTACTTGCAAAAAGAAAATCAAGCTACAAGTTAGGAAGAAGAAGACAAGACAATGAAAATACAAAACACAACCATTTACTAACTCCACTATGACCGACATAAATAAGGAAGATCTTTCCCCCATTTTATTAAAAGAGACTTAGAATGAAGTACAACTCTATACATTTGTACAATAGACAAAGGCATTTGTAAAAAATCGAACTTGTATCTTTAGCCCACTTCTCCGCCACAATTTTCTTCATACTAAAGAAGAGCTTAGAGACTACATATTGGAAGTATCTCTCTACAGTCTTTACGACATTTATTTCGTTGTCGTCCTTGAGGGCCATAAAGGCTTAAATTTCTCGTACGGCTTAGGCATAACTAGGGTTAAGCTCCTTCTAAGCCCCAATTTGGTCCCCCTCATGCAAAAATCCACCTCTTCAAGCAGCGCTACTACTACGTAGTCATCCTACTACCTTTAACAAAATCCATCAGGTCGTAGAATAACTTCTTCCTCAGATGAGGTTGGAGGTATAGCCACCTCCTTCTACGCTTTTCTACATATAGAAGTGGTTGAAAAGCTTAGGGGTAGCCCTTATCACAAAGCACCTGGAAGGTCTTCAACACCTTCTACCCATTAGTAGGGGAACATATACGTATACGTCCCTAGGGATGACATTAATGAGCTTGGCTCTGTTTAGTGCCTCCAATACCATTCGAGTGGAGTTATCGAGTAATGCCAGTAATGAGACTTCATCCTCTCCTATGGAGGGAGGATCACTCATTGTGGTTTTCAAGTTGGTGATGTTGAACTTCAACGCATTCGAACGTGTCTCACCTGTGTTGGTTGACATAGTTGCTGAAGAAGATGAAGGAGAATGAACTTTGTTGGAAAGTTTACGAAGAAGATCAATGAAAGAGAGAGTAAAGTTTGCAGTATTGGAACACAGAAATTGAAAAAGAGTAACATCTCAACATGATCATGGTATTTATAAGATAACTATCTTGGAAATTGTATCAACAATTATAGGGATTTAAATAAGCATAAATCCCTTAGAATACTACAATACAGATACGTAGAATTTATTTTGATCAGATGGTTACATTTGAAAGGAAAAAGGCATGCAATCGTATGTTAGTCTGTTGTGATAAGAGACCTGTAACATTGCATTAAATGCACTAAAAAAAGGTACGATAAAGTAAGGATTTGAAAAGCTACTTCTACAAGAAGTTTCCTTAAAGCCCCTTCAACTCCCACAAGAGAACTTACTCAACACGCTATTGGAACTACGCTTTGCATTGAATATATTTCCTACCTAGACAACAGTCAGCTTAGTTCGGCCAAGTTTACTAAGTGCCTCTCTCCTGTGACTCTTGTCAAGCTTAACTCGTTGTATTCTCCCCTGTGAGGTCTCCACCTTAGGTTACCCCTTTTAGTCTAATAGATGTATGCCTTACTCTGATTCTACAAAAGGTAGACTGTTTAGTCTAAAGAGGTCGGACCTTTCGTATCCTACCTTAGAATTGTCTCATCCATCTATGTTTGAAGAATAGTCTAGTAGGATGCGGTGAACCTACTCAACCCTTGCACCAGTTAGCTTAAATTTCTTTACCTTGGTTTCACATCAACTCGGGCATCTTCGCCTTGAACTTTTGCCTAACTAGATTGACTACATGCTTAAGAAGCCCATTTTCCCTCTCCTTACCTTCACTGCAACAATGAGACTATAAGGGAGCAAGTGTTGATAAGGCTTTTTAGATATGGGCCCTTCAGGCCCGTCCTGATTTGCTAAGGCTTATTCCTCACCACAAACTGCCTTTAGCCTAAGCCTAGAGTTTAGCCTATCTAGCTAGGGCAATACTCTAATGACTAGAAGACTCTAAATAAAGCCAAAAGATTAAGTTAATAACTACTTCCTACTTTTCTGGATCACATTGGACACCATAAACCTACTTTTCAATACTTACAAAAGTGGCTCTACCTATTATCTACTCTCCAACTACCGGAATCACTTCTTTATAAATATAAGATCACTATCCAACGGTAGACTACTGTACACTTTGCGCACTTGAGTCTTCTAATTACTTTTAAGCACTTAACTCTTCAAAATTTATTACTAACTTAAATATCAGAGTAGCTACACTGAATAATACCTCGACGTCCCCTTATAGTGCTCTTTTTTGCAGGCTCTTTTACTTGTGTGAAGCCTAATGTCATTCTAATCAATACCGGCTAAGATATAGAGACAACACATAGAAAAGGATAATTTTTTAGAGATGATGCAACAATTAAATCATTCTCTTGCACTTTAATTATATATATATATATATATATATGTTAGCCGTTAGTTTAATTTTGAAATATTTGTGTATTTTACTTTTATGTACTTAGAGTTGGAAAGTTTTGCTTACTTAAAAATTCAGAGCAGATGAACTTTATTGGGTTTTTTACGAAGATAAGTATAAACATAAGATGCAAGATAGTAAATTTATTAAGCAAAAGTTCTATGGACTATGATATAATAATTTTAAACTTTATTTCAAATTATAAAAATCTCAAATTTCAAGTAAAGGTTTTGATATTTTCTGAATTAGTTTCAATTTTGTTGGTGACAATATCTAACTTGTGAATCAAACATTAGGGTTTTTTCATGGAAACATATATCTTATGTCATTTAGTTCTATGTACCCCATTGGACATGAAGTGAAATATATGGAGCTATCAAACCGTGACGAAGGGGACAACACAACAAAAGTGTGCTACTTGCACAGCATCATCCATCTTCGGCTATGACCACGTATCATACTGGTTCATTTGTATTGAGTGAATGATGCGAAACATTAAGCCCCCCTTAATATTTGCCTTTGGCATTGTAATGACAGATCAAACATGGGCAACAAACTCGCGCAACAGTATTATTGACAAACATTAGTTATGTAAATGGAAACAAACTTGGCCCACCCTTGCTCATTGTTGTCACCCTTTTAGGATGTGGAAACAGTTTCTACAAGAAATAGCCAAATAATAAGAAAAGAACATCACCAAATTTCAATCGATGTAGAGTAATAATATTCTCTTAATCAAATGAAATTCATTTGCTAGTGTGTTTTAGTGGAAAGTATTCAAACTCTTTTAGTGTTTCTATACTCTAGCTTTTGACGCGGTTGAATTAAGCCTAATAACATATGGAGTATTTAGATAATCTGAGGCAGAAGAAGAAGAATTAGAACCAAAGACAGACATTTTTCAGAAGCGGTGTTGGATGCGGTCAGAAGAGGATAGTGGTTGATCAGAAGACATTTTGAAGCCATCAGAAGCATCCTAAAGCTACTGCAGCATAGGAATAGAACTAATTCCAATCTTATGGATCCATCAACTTTAAAATGTCATAACTTTTAACTTATAAAGAGTTACGAGATCCATAATATGTCAACAAGGACTGTTTTGAGTCTATTAGGAGCTGATGCAAACCGTTTTACTGTTTAGCGTCATTCTTAAGGTCAAATTTTGCAAGCCTTCAAGGCGTATCAAACTGTTAAAGATTTATTGATCTCTTAGGAAAGTTTATATTTGGTTGATTTGGTTTACTGTTTTCTTTTATTCCAACTTTATTCTATTTCCTTTAGTTTTAGAGTTTTAGGCCTATAAATAACCTTATAAATCTGTTGAATCAATGATCTTACAAATTATTAGAAAGTATATTCTTCACATATATTGTGTTTCATGCCATATGCAGTATCAGTTTTAATTTCACTTAATGTATTCTCGATCAATTGTTTCTAAAGATCAAATACTATAGAGGCAATTGAAAGTTTTTGCACTAATTGATAGCAGAAAGTGTGGTGGAAGGTAATAGTAGTATAATTAGCGATATGTTTGTATTTGGATTTTTTATAGAACAAGAAATCGACAACAGTTGCAGAAATGGTGATTTATTGCAAGTTTGAATGACATAATCTCCTCATTTTTAATGGAATATTAGCCCGAGTGTTAAAGTTATTTCTTCTTGTCACAAAATTCCACCCAAAAAAAAAAAAAAAAAAAAAAGAGAGAAGAAGAGGAAAAATTGTCATATGGTAGGAGATATGGACAGTATGATCAGCATAATCCTAGCAACCGATGAATATCCTGCCATTTATATATAATTGTAACACGCAATAGTAAAGCCACGGATTAAATTTTTCCAATAAACTACTAATATCATGGTAAGTGCAACCAAATAATAATAATAAGTATTATTTCTTTATTATATTTTTCAAGAATCTCAATTCTATTATTATTTTATTTTATTCTATGAAACGAACGTGTCATTAGAGAGCGATTTATTCGTGAAAAGACTATTACCAAAACTAAGATATATTCATGTACCGGTCAAGCACTGCTATTTAGTCAACGTATACAAAAATGACGGACAAATCACAAAAGATAAACTGACTGCTCTTTGGGAGGAAGATGTTACTGATGCTACATATGTTTGTTAACCTATTTGACGGCATGTTTAATAACAAAAAAACATCCTACACAGCACAAAGAGATGATTCGACTGATTAGATCGGATGATGCATGGCTCCGTCCTTAAGGGAACCGTTCTTTTGTAATCGTATGCTTGGAGGTTACTATTATTAGTCGCAAAGTTTGGGACATATAACACCAAAACTAAAAGGTGTACCTAAGCCTGAAACATTTGGAGGAAAAAGCAGGTAACACTACATTAACCTTGTTGTAGGATAAATCCAACAGATCTTGTTAACGCTTTTTCTCATCTTTATGCATGTGTTCCGATTCATGATTCTTGGTTCATGGCCAAATTTTTCTTGAAGATAAGACATGTCCTGATGAGCATGGCATGATTGTCTAATCATCATATGGTCAAAGAAACGCTATTAGCTACCTAAGTGGATGAACATTGAGTGGCTAGATTTTTGCAAGGAGAATTTCTGGGAGGAATGTATTATCCCTTTCTCAATTTTTTTTTTCCACTTTAATTAGTGTGAATATTCTTTCTTAATGAGCATGGATTATGTTTGATTCTCCCATCTTTCACCTCCTATAAGTTATGAACCTAGTAATTTTTCAATTAAGGGTTTTTGGTTATATGGTTAGACTTTAATTGAATTAAATTTGAGTAATTATATATATACATAATACATATATATTGCATTTGCTTTCATTGAAGTAAAAGTAAAATTTATTCTACTAAGAATAAAAAGAAAAAAAGAAGAAGAAGATAGACCGCATATATAAGTTCTTCAATCATTTTTCCATGATATCATTTTGAATTAAAAAAATGCTTGGAGATATAAGTATCCCTAAACTTTTCAATAATTATACCTATAGCTTTTAAGTTTTGACAATCATTTTTATTTTCTCCATTGAATTTTGGATCAATGACAATAATTAAGTCTTTTTTTTATTTTACATAAATGTAATCATATATATATAAAAAAAAAAACGACGATAATTTTGATTTTGGACTAAAGCTTCAATTTGTTCCCTTTTAAATGCTTCCTTTTCAAATTTCCTCTAAATTTTCAAAAGTATATACGCAAAAATACAATATAAAAATCATTAAAATGTAGATTCTTTAAAACGTCATTTGAATCCCTCTCCCCTCCTAATATATTGTTGAAAAAAAAAAAAGGCACGTTTCCAATCATAAATAGTGTTGATTACTTCAGCCTTTCATGTCACATCGCATCCTGCAATTGAATTGGGTCGCCCATTGTCTAATTGAGTGCATGCCTCAGCGAAAGATTATCCATTAGAGTTAATTAAATTATCAAATAATCATATATATATATATATATAAATAAATGTCTGGTACTATTAATTGGGTATGAATAAATACCTTAACATCTAGCTACCTTTAAAGTTGGTATGCACATTTTTAAAAGTCAATATCCGTGAATCTATCCATATTTAACCAATTGTTTAAATGGATGTATTTATAGTTTCTATTCATATAGTTTCTATTCATATTAAAGAAGGATAAATTTTCGTTTGAAAAGGAAATTAGTGAAAGCTACCACACATTGGATGTGCATCGACATGGTGTGTCGCTTGAAAGATTTAGTTCATTATCTTTATGTTACTGTAATAAAAATCAAGCTCTTCTTCGTTCATGCACTTGATAGGTTTGGCGGGGTCTGTCCGCATATATGACCCAGGTTATATATATATATATATATATGCTAAGATATAAAATAGCTCATCAATACAAGGTCTCTAGCTCTCTATAGGTGTTGATTTTCCTACATTGTCCAAGTGCATGAACTCACAAGAGACCAAAAAACTCAGCGCAAATGAAGCATTATTATATATGGGCAGTGCCGTGATTGTTCTGCCTCTATAAGAGAGTTACATAATAACGTTAGGGACAAATATTGAAATCAATACCTGAATTTTAAACTTCTAGAGTATATTATTTAGCCGAAACTCTACACGTTAGTAGTTAGTACCACCTAATTAAACTTTAAATTGGAAAGTTTTGGAAGCATCCTGTACTGGGCCTACATTAAGAATTATCGAGTAATAATAATCAACGTAAGATATTATTATATTTCTACATTCTACATTTTAAGTTCTACAAAAAATATAATCCAAAGAAATTATCTATAAAAAACCTTAAACTTAAAGCAGCAATTTTCTGCCTTTCTCTTATCCCAACCGTGCGTTTCTACTCTCTACCTTTCTTATCCATTAGTAATCCAATCTTTGTTGTTATTTTCTGCTTCTCTTTTCTTATTTCTTCCAATTTGTAACTTTACAAAAAAAAAAAAAATCCTCATGATTTATTCCTTGTACTTGTATCTTAGTTGGCTTCAAATTGGAACTTTGAACTTCATACATGCCTTCTCAGAGTACTATATCTTTAGGCTCTACAGAATACTTTGTCCTTAATTGGTTTTATCTTAGTTGCACTTTTTAACTTTTTGCCTCTCCTATCCCTTTTTTATCTATTACCAGCTTTACGTTTATTGTTATTTCTACTACTCGTCTTATTTCTTCACAATTAGTAACCTCTTTGCCACTACAAGAAATTCTTATAAAAATCAAAACTTTATTCTTTGTCCTTAATATTTTATTTGACTTTATATTGAAACTTTAAACATTATGTAAGTATTTTCAAAATAGTAATTTTAGATTCCACATGATTCCTTATGCTTTATTAGTTTTACATGATATAGGTTTTACGATGGTGCCAATGTCATAGAATAGACTCTAATTTGAAATTTGAGAATCTATATCAATAAAGTACGATATGAATAGAGTTTTATACTTAGCTCACCTTGTATTTGCTCCTCCCTAATTAAAATGGATAGTATTAAGTATTAACCTACATACCATATTTCAATAAACTTAATAATGTAAATATACTATATTAAGGGCTAAGTGAGTAACCCTATCGTATATGGTACCTACTTGGACCTTACTTAACTAAATAGGTTCTAGATAAATAATAAGGCTCACATGATAGATTTTAGATAATAATTTCTTAAAACCTAATTCCACTGGGTAGGGTATGGGTATGAATTCAAAATATCCTATTTCACTATAGAATCTTTACTCTAAAATATACAGGGTACAAGTTCTATGGTACCATATACCCACTTCCTAATAATAATTAAATAATATTACTAAACAAAAAAATTAATACTATTACTTTTTTATTTTTTCAATCTTAAAAAAATTATAGCTCAGGTCACAATAAAATCCTAAAACTATACGCTTTTTTGTGTTTACTATCTAGTTCCTCTCTCTTCTTCTTCTTCTTATGCAAAAATTGTCTCTCTTCTTTTACGATATATATATATATATTACCTCCTCATCCCTCTTTCACTAACACTAATTTAGTAAGATATTAAAAATATCTCAGTTCTTAACTTATTATTCAATATATTATATTAAAATTACTTGCACATAGTTTTTTTTTTTTTATTTTATTTTGTGGATAACAATCTTATAATTTAATGAAAATTTTATTTTGATCATTTGAAAAGGAAAGAAAAAATAAATTTAAGCATAACCTAACTAAGTGTTTGAATATTTTCAACTGCATAAATATTCTTTATTTTGCCTACAAATGCCATCTCAATTTATAACGTATTATAACTTATAAAAATTATTATTGGTAAGTCTATTGACAGTATAGTTATAATTGTGATAATGATTATACGTCCATAAGGTATCCTACCATTCCAAAGTTTGACATGGTAGGTTCTAGTTATAAAAGCTTGAAAACCTATACCTACAAGATAGAGTATTGGTAAGGTCTCATATCCCACCCACCTGTAACCATATCTTAACTAACCTATTGATATAAATCTGTTTTATTTTTTCTTTTTGGGAACTGTATTAAGTTTATAAAGTAAAATAATTGGTTAAATAGTTAATTGAATTGGATTGAATCAAAGTTTCAATTTTTTTTTTCTGATTTGGTTTAGTTTATGGTTTGACTATGAATCATTCTATAATTTCTCATCCTTCTCGTCTATCTGCTCAGTGTTTTCCATGACATTAAATAATATAGTTCTAACGATCATTATTGCGGATAAGTACGTACAAAATGGCAGTGATTGTATCCCATATACTATTCTGTAGATATATATTTAAGAAATTGAAACTAGAACCAATAGCTATGAGTTCTTTTTACCATTCTTCTCTATAAGTCAAAATATTAATAGACATTCGTATCTAAGATCATAATATGAATATTGCATATAATGTCACTTTTATATTTAAATCATAAACAAATATTAATATAACTAATTTCAATAGAAAACACAAAATATTAACAAATATGACAAATGTAAACACAATACCAACTTAAACTTAAAATTTGAGATTTGTTGACTGCAGAGGGCTAAATTCAAAATTGGATTTGACTCTTTCGACAAAGGTAATTAGATCCAAAGAGTTAAGTCCATGTGGAACAATTAAGGGAGCTTCAGCATGGTAGGCTTATAGTGGAGCCCATAAGATCAAGTAAGTGACAAGGAGTAGGGCAGAGATGAAAGTCGATCCAATCCTTCTCAATATTAGCTCATACTAAGAATAAGGCCTCCATTAGGCTTGAATCTAAAGAAGAATCCCATTTGGGGTCCATTAAGGAAATGGATTGATCTTGATTATTGATCAACATCACTATCTTACGGATGAGATTAATGATCAACTTTCATAAATATCCATTTCTATCTCTCATTTAGACAAGAGAGATCTTGATACAAATGCCATTATTCTACTGGAATTATGTTTTGAAAGATCAAATACTTGAATATTTTAAGAACACTATGTTGTTTCTCATCAACTATGGAGTTTGATACTTTTTGGTTCTTCCTTCTATCACAATGAGTGTTAAAGCTTTATTGAGATTGCTTACCCTACCTAGTCACTTAATTATCTCATATGTGCGATTTAAGTTACTTTCTTAGTCACGTATAATGTGTTTATCACGCGACACACACGTGACCCTTATATTCATATTCGCATCCCTACATTAACTATCTAATTAGATGTTAGTCTAAAGTAATGGGTTATATATGATTAAATTTTTGTTATATTTATCAAATCAAATGGCAAGTATAGCTATTCCTTGCAAGTTAGGTTTACAGTATCTTGCATATATTCTAAAATCGTAGGATATACCTTGGAATATGGCATCTGTAAAAGTATATACGATTGAAATGGATTTTAGGATGGATTGTATTGTATCTTGTACCTATGCCGTAATACTTGGTTCTAAAAGTTCCAATTAAGACATATGATATCACTACCTTTTATAAAGTTTATTTCTCATGTATGTTGTTCTTATACATATTCTATTTAGTTTGGTGCCATGCACGCTAAATAATATAAACAAAATGATAAACAACGCAAGGACCCTCAAATCTCATCATTAATAAAGATAATGTGATGTCCACAAGCAGCATTTCTAACTAAGGAGATGTGTCTACGAAATTTGTTTTATTTTTTCATGTACGTATATTTTGTTGTAGGCCATAATGGGTTTTGGTTTCTTGATTTGGTACCTTGTTTTGAAAGGAAAACAAAATTTTTTACAAATGTTTACAAGAGATTATGGAAAAAATGCAAGTTTAAAAGTTTTGTTTAAACATATCTATATTTTATTATTTGTACATGCTAATGCTATTACTTGTAGCTTAAACTGCCCTCTAAAAAAGCAACGCAAACTACAAATAAGCGGTAGTTTATAAACAAACACAGTAATATTCAATTGAAATTGACAATTCCATTCATTAAGTATCCATTACATTTTATTTTATTATAGCCTATATGTTATGAACACTTTTTTAAAATTAATAATATAAAAAACTAGAGTGAATGGATAATTCTATTGTTCAAGATACTCTTCTATACCTGACTTGATTGGATAGGTTTCGGATGGCTATTAACACAGAGTAGGTTTCATATACAGATTTTCCAGAACTTGTCTTGTAGTGTAAATTACGAGTATGAGGTATTCCTAAGCTATATCCACTCTAAAATCTATACTCTACAAGTTCAAAGATACTTTATATCTACCAAAGAAAAAGTTATTAAGTAATATTAATAAATGATATTATTATTTTTTTTTTGGCTAATAAATGTTTTAGTAAAAAGGAAAAAGAAAAAAGCCCAATACCATAAATTAGTAACCTTAAATGGCTAACTTAATAACATCTCTCTCACTTTATGTTTTCTATTTTTTCGCCTTATTCACTCTCATTTGTTAAGTTATAAGATCATGTAAACTTGAGATAATAAACAAGAAATAGATTCTAGAACCTCAAAGGGGAATAGGAAGAATTAATCTTTTTTTTTCCTTTTAATTTCACATGTCTTACTACAGACTATACATGTTTAGCATATAAAGAACTTATAATATTACATATGAATTGCTTTTTTAATATCACATAAACTTTAAATTTATTGAAATAAAGGTAAAATTTATTAGTTCATAGAGCACCTGGTATGCTTTTATGAAATATAGGCTCTACTGTTCTAAGATGGTTCTAGTTATGCTATGATGTAAGTTCAGGTTCTAAAATTTAGGAACTATACCTTACTGGGCATCCTTTACCCACATTGTATCTACTTGCTCCTATAAAAAAAACTGTTGTGAATTATATTTACTACCATTGTATGTCCAACACTTTTAAATCACCAGTGCTTACCAAACTTTAAAAGTGCTAGGTATGCTATAATAACAAAGTTTGTTTGAAGCAATTTTTTATTGCACAAACTTTAGAAAAGCATCCTCAATTTGTTAATAGAAAATTACATTTTTAATCCTTAAAATTTGCCACTATTTTTAACTAAGTCATTGAACATTTTCTTTTCCCATCTCAATCATTAAAGTTCCCAAAACTTTGGAAAAGACTACTCTATTAGTTTACCATTAGATTTTTCATTAATGTTGGCACATTGTGCAATACTATTGATTCAAATAATTAATTAAATTAAACAAATTAATAATGCAAATAATATTTAAGTAAAAGTATTATAAAAAGTAAAAAAAAATATAAAACTTTATAAAAATAAGAAAAAATATGTAAACTTAAAAAAATAAATAAATAAAGTAGTAATAAAGGTGACCGATAACCACTAGGGGTTGAGAAAACCCCTCTAGGTTGTATGCACCCATGCCTACCTAAAAGCCCAAAAGAAAAGGAAAATAATGTGAAAACAAATATGGATGAAATTGTGTCGTAACATTAAAGTTCAATCCTATCGAAATTTTGCAATTTTTTCATTTTTTTTTCTAGTTTAGGCGACCATCTATAGCTATCGGTCTTACAACTAAATCAAGTGATTTGGTTGAAATTCGATTACTCAAGGGCAAAGGTTAGCCGATTTTTCTTTTTCTTTTCCCTTCAAGTCGAGGTGGGGGGGTAAGGGTGTAGAGTAGTGTGGGTATGGTGGTGGTAGGAGGAAGAAGAAGTTCAAAAACTCAATTAAAGAAAAAAATAAAGTTTAAGGACTAAAAATATGATTTTCTCATTTATAGTGCAACTAGTCAACTACAATAGGAAAGATTACTATAGCAGTTACATATTAAAAATAGAATTGCTATTACAAATTAGAAATTGCAATAATAATTGCCTGTTAATTATTTTATTTTAGTGAATCATTAGATTGAGGTTACAAATGACTCACAAGTATGTATTATTCAGCTTACTTAGAAAATATCCAATTTTCATTGGACATAACTAATGGGTTTTAGTCCTTAGAGTATCTAGATGAAATTTCCTTTTTCTTAAGGGAAATAATTGGGGAGGTCTCACAAATAACTCGGATAAAAAAAACTATCTGATCTCGCTTTTAAAAAGTCAAGAGTATGGATTTTTCAATTTTAACAAACAAATTTCTGGTTTATGAGTATGTAATTTTCAGTTTTTGTCAAAAGCAATTAGTTATTATTGTTTATTGCTTATTTTCAGTTAGTATAACACATGGTGTGTAATACGTATGGAATGTTTTTTTGTTTGAAAGAAACTACCTAGAAAAGTCTCATTAGATGAGTTGAAGCAAACCATTCGATTTGGATCTCGAAAAGCTTATGAGTATTTCTTTTTCAATTTCTGCCTAAAATTTTGGTTCCAAAAGGGGGATAGAGGGCGAGGTAGAGATGATGTAAAGCAAAAATCATTTAATTGGTCCCGACAAACCTACGAGTATGGATTTTTCAATTTTTTTTTTTTTGGAAAAATGTCGATTTTATTTGCTATGTTTTATGGTTTTATTTTAGGATTCATAAGTCACAACCCAAAATACTCATACTTTAGTTGAATGGTTGGGGAGGTTTTGTTAGACAATTTTAAGTACATTTCAAAAAAATCACCGATGCCAATTTCGCCCTCTTTTTTGCAAAAGAATAGTCATTTTCTATAGGATGTAGCACAGGACTTTTAGACTTCCAGGATCACTGGCTAAATTTTTTCATTTTTAGGGGAATATCTAGGAAGTTCTTATCGGATAGTTTAAAGCGAAAAACCATCTAATCTTGGTATGTAGAAACTTATCTGTGGAATTTGCAGGTTTCACTAAAAATAACTAGTTTTCATAAGTAAAGCTCGTTTTTAGGCTTCTTCATACACAAATAGAATTTTCCTTTCGAATGGTGAGGCAGTCTCATTAGATGATTGAAAGCGAAAACTCATCCAGTATGTTGGGTGCTCTTCTGTCATGCAACCTAGCAGCTTGCATTCGACCTATTGCCCATGCCTCCTATTTATTCGGAGTAGATGGTGTGAACTTTGATTCCACACAATTGTTCAATCCTTAATTGACTCCTTAACCTTGATAAAAATATGGCTTTTAAATAATTCATGCATATGAAGGTGTGGAACTTTGGATGAACTTATCCAAGCGAATGTTACCCTCGCTGGTCAGAAATGCCCAAGCTGATTTCATTGAGAGAGGGGAAATCGCAAGCGATGCCAATTGGCAAATTGTTGTTAACATGCTAAAAGGACCACAAATAGCAATGGTTTTACCTGTTTATCAGCCATTTTGGTGATATTTATATATTTTTAAAAAATTATGAGTAGATTTTAGATATTCTGTTCGTATGGAAACAATAACTTTCGAGATGCATTTACGCTTTTCCTTAGTTTTCTTTCATAGTCGTTGAGTTTGTTTTCCTTAATTAATTGTCTAGCATAAGGCCAACATCAAATTGTTTGGTAACCCAATTTGACAAAGTCCCGTATGATAAAAGAGAAAAAGGAAATGATTTGAAATAATCCATCGCATTATTTGTAACATTTGATTTCGAACAAGCGAAAACTAATCTTGAAATTCGGGATTCATACATGAAAAAATAAGAAAGAATGTTAAAACATCTGACATTTAGCAAGGAATCTTTTCGGTAAACCAACGAAGAACTTTAATAGGAAGCTTCAGAAGTTTCACAGCCAAATTCGCGAGTCCAGCACAACATATGCAACATGGACACAAGCAACTCAGCACGGTCCTGCCATTAGTGATTTTAATTAGCAATTAAACAGCAAAAGGTCATGACATCACTTATCACCATTCATTCCTTACTAAAATGTGATAGAAATTTAAGCACCAAAATTTTAAGGTATAAATAACATCGATCATTCTTAGAATTTTCGTACTTTCACCAACACATTGATGAAAACCATACGGGCATGTCTATGCATGCAATTGCGAGACTTGCGAGACTTATTAACAAAGAACGTTAGTGTAATTATATAAGTTTTCGAAAGTAATCGGGTGGCTTATTCGGTACTTAAAATAGAAAAATTGTGTGGTTTCATTCAGCCACTGTAATATTTTAACACTTCGAGGGAGAAAGCAAAATGTGAAGGGAAAACTTACCCCAAAACCCAGACAACAGCGCCAACTAGAGATAGAATAAGAGCAACAAAAGCAAAGGGCAATCCAAGCAAGAAGCCAAGAGGCCTACAATCACCCATTCTTCTCTCTTATTTGTATCCTTAACCGCAACGTCGTTTTTCTATGTAGAAACAACCTTTTATGGCCTTAATGACAAGAAAAAATTTTTGAGGGAGATAAAGAGGGAAGGAGACACTAGAACTTTACACCATGTTTGGATGGAGAAATAAACATGTACGACGTAATGATCAAGTTTAGTTAGTTTGCTATTACCATCAGGACGTGTGAACTTGGAAGCGCTCTTTCTGGGTCAATATTGGACAATGTAGATACTTCCTAAGTTCCAATGGTGTCTACCTGCCATTCTTGAAAATTTTTCCATGCAGAAGCTTCGTTTTTGCTCTTATTTTCTCAACTTTGACGTTTTCAGAAGCCTAGGGCCGTCAGAGAACCGCCGTCGGAAGTTGTACCCGACGATTCAATCAATCAATCAATTCCAACGTGTCATTGTATAACGGCTTCACGTCTTGTCAACTTTGTTTCGGAGATAAAATTTAAATAAGTTTGTTATTCACGTTCCCTTCACTTTATCAATTGGAGTGAATAGTTATTTTCCTCTATAAATTTATTTAAGCCGCGTTTGATTGGTTATTTCACAAAACTATTTCTTAATCTTTTCAAGTATACTTCATCTCATCTACTCATCAAAGTTTAATCCAATAATCAAGTGATGGAATCCGATAACTAGATGTTTTAAGAGATATCGCTAATCCTTTTTTTCTAACGTCTTTTAAAATACAATTAATCAAAGTAATAGTTATTATTTTTCAATTTTACTCTTTAAAAGCTGTAATTTATTTTCCTATTATATTTTTTGACAAACTTGTTTTAGGGAGTTGTCTAAAAAATTGCCTATGAATCACTTAGTTATCAAGTTACAATAAATAAATTAGCAAGGAAAAATGTATGGTGTAGCATAGCTCTATGCTAAAAACTTAAAATTAAATTAAAAACTTATACTGCAGTAGATTTTTTCCTCCATTACCCTTAAATTAAAAGTAAACTTGTTATTTTAGCTTAACATTTTGATTTCCAAATTTATCAATTGCATTTGTATATGTCTTTCGAGAAAGCCACGAGGTACAAATATACTTGAAAAATTGTTTATACCAGCCTAATATTTTTGGGCCGAAGTTAGAGGACCTGAGTAAAAAGGTATTATATGATATATTATTTTCTTCGGGTAAATGAACAATAAAAAAACATCTAAGAGTCGAAGTTTTTTGGGTTCTCAACTCAAGACGTATCCTTGATTCAAAAAGTGTCTCAATCATCAAAAAGTTAAGCATTTTAATGATATGAAACTGCTCACTCTAATAGGAAGAGAGTACTTCAATCAAATTGGCACCCGAGCTGTTCCTACATATTTAATGGCATACCTTTGTTTTCCTATTAAGTGGCGCAACGAGAAAAATTGTTTTGATAATAAAATCTGGGGGAGGGCAAACACACTGGGTATCAGTTGGATAGTTTGTCCAACGCAAAAAGGATCGAGTTATGGAATTTAAAATTTTATATTGTTTTAATTTGCTATCCATGCTTAATTAGCTTGGAGATTGGAATCCAATCCTAGAGCTTTATGGTTTTGGGTTCTTAAGGGATTAACTTTCCATATTGGGATTTTAAAGTTGCTTCTAAAGATGGGAAAGAATTCCTACGGGCATGGAGTTGCATTATGCGGTGTAAGAGTATCTTTTCTTTTTATTTATTTATTTATTATTATTATTTGGTTGCCGACAAAGGGTATCTTGTTTGATAGGGCCATTTAGGGGGTTGATGGGGAAAGGATCTATTTTTGGAAGGGTAAATGGGTACCTGCTTGAAAGATCAAAAGCCGCAGACTAATACTAGGGATCTAAACCGGGACATCAAAGTGTCATCCTTTGTTAATTAAAATACAAGGGATCACAACAAGCTCAAGCAAGTGTCAAGTATACAGGAAGTAGAGGGTAACATGTCATCAGAAATGAATGGAGATATGTTGTTTCTTAAGCTGATTTTAATGTCCTAGTTGATGCGTTAAGAGACATGGCTCCAATTTTCACATTACGTAGTGTCCACTAGGAGGTTTGCCCAATTATCACCGTGTTTTCTCTTTAGTTTCATACATAGAACGCAAATTTAAGTAGCTAATTACTTCTATTACGTCAAGAGGAACGTGCCCACGGGAAGAAAATTTGGTGTTTAGTAACTTAAAATGAATAGTGGAAATCAACTAAGATAGGGACATTTTATGGCATCACTTTTTTTTTTCCCCTATTTATTTTCTTTTTGTTGAATCTACTAAGGGAAATTGTATTCCTAATGTTTCATTACTATGTTCCCCAATTAAAAGTAGAATAACATATCATCCGTAGAGGTGTAATTGAATCAATTATACTCTTAAGTTACTTGAATTCGACTTAATATTTACTTAAGTTCGATTCTATAGCAATTAAGTTAAGTTTAAACTTGAATTACTCAAGTAGTTTTTTAAGTCGAAATTGAGTTTTACAATGTTTAGGGGTGATCAATTTGTAAGCCTAATCAAACTCGAATTCAATCTAAATGTTAGCTAAGCTCAAGCTGAATATAGTGATCATTATTATTTTAATTAAAAGAAATTTTCTTAAGATAAATCAAGTATAAAGAAATTTTTGCAAGATGATTAAGTTCATTCGTAACAGTGGTTGCTAGGATCCCTACGAGTAGAGGTTAATCAAATCTGCTGTGCCAATCCTCTGTTTAAATTTAGTCGAGATTGAATTTGTTAAATGCTACTTTAGTTAAACCTAAACTCAAATCAAATTCAAATTTCTAAGCTCAATCAATATTAAGTTTTAAAATTATGAGTTAAGTTTAAGCTTGAACTCTATGTTATATTGTTGCAACTCAATTCATACCCATAAGGAGTAAAAACCACTTATAGGCTCCAGTACTTTCAATAAGTAAAGATGAGCATAGTTCGGTTTCTCTTTTGAACTGAACCAAATCCTAAAAATATAGTTCAATTTTTTATTAGTTTTATCAAACTTATGTTGACCTATACAATCTAACTCAGTTAAACCTCGATTCTACTCTGATTTAACTTATGATTGAACTCGATTTTCCCCTTAATTTTTTACTCTCTCACATGTCCGGGTCAACCACCCAGTTTGAGTCTAACAACATTGTTTTTTATAACTTTGAACAAAACCATATGGTTCAACTTAGTTTTTTCAAACCATAAAATTTTAGTTTAGTTCGTATTGGTTTATGAATTAGAATATATTTTGTAATTTATGAAAATGTGCATAAGTGTAAGCTCATATGAAAAGTATTAAATTCATTTAATAATAAGTATTGATATTATATAAGAGGTTGATGAATTAAATATTTATGCGACTAAGAAATTTCATATTTCTATCAATAACTAATTTAATTGATAAAGCTAATATGTAGTATTAATGTTGAATCATCCTCTATAATGGTAATAAAAGTTAAATGCACATATAAATTTCCATAAATATAATTAAGCTAAATTTTATTTTTCAGTGTTATAATATAATAAAAAAAATTTTGTAGTAACAAGTAATATAATACTATGTTTTCTAAAACATTTTGGTTCTAAATTAGAGATTAGTTTGATTTATTCTTTCAAACCAACTATAAAGATCCTTTCATATCCATATATAAATGATGATTTATTGAGAATATGCAAAAAAAGCATTTCGAATAAATTTCCAATTTGACTCGGTTTAGAAATTTTTTAAGCCAAATTGTAAAATGTATATATGTATATATATATATATATTCAATTCAATTTGGTTTAGTTTGGGAATTGGTTCAATTTCTTCCATCCTTTTTTCCTACCCCTATTACGAGTACTAACTTATGCATCGTTTTCCATTTGGGCCGATCAAGAAGATAAACTATATTCGCAAATGTCAAAGAGGTAAGAGTTGCTTGTGGCCTATTGAACATGGTATATTAGGCCACTCATGCAAAGCCCAATTTTGCATTTAGTCATGCTATAAGCCTGCCCAACGGATAATAAAGGGTAGGACTTGTTCAACCTTCTACTTCTAGGCCTGACAAACTGCTATACAAGCAAGTATGCGAACAAAAATAAATCAATATAAACCAAAAGTGGGAAAAATAAAATGAAGAAACTAAATATTAAATTTTAATTTAAATTATTTATGTGAAAGTAAAATTTTTTTGGCTAAATAAAGTAGACGTGGGTTTCATAATTAATTGATAGCGATTGATTTTTTGTAAGTTAATACATATATATTTTACATTAATAGAACATATAGATTTGTATATTATAAAATTCAAGAATAACGTTAATACCCTCAACACCATCTATGATTCGCATAAATTTATAATTTACTTCCCAAACTTTATATTTCAAAAGTCTCACATCCAAACTTATAAAAATTTGCAATTTATTATGTAACGGATCTTGTTCCGATTTTAATAATAATAAATTTTCCCATTACCAATAAAGAGTTATGTGTGTTTGATTGAAGTTCATAGGAATTTATTTGAAAGACTCGACTCACAAATTAGTAAGAAATAAAAATAAGGATTATTTCATACCTAAATCTTGTTTAAAAAAAAAAAAAGGTAGGTTTATAACTCTATTTACTCACAATTTCTACGTCTATCTGTGAAAAGCATAGTCAAGAAGTTTAAGTTTAGGAAATTTGTTGAATATAAATTTTGGAAATCTCAAATGGAATATCCAAAGTATATTTAAATAGTTTTTTTTTTTTTCTAAAGAAAATCAAATAGAGCATGTTTAAAATACAAGCGATTCTTTAAAAAGTTATTTATCATCATGGAAGATTTTAAATTCCTTTCGTATTGTTTAATTAAGTTAAGTAAATTTTTAATGATAAAACAAACTATCTTCATAAAGGAAATAGGTGTATTTATACAAAGGATCATTTTAGAAAAGAAAATAAAAAAAAAAAGGATTTAGATGGAAGTTATTGATAGTAAATCTTAGGCTTAGAGCCCATACTCGAAGCTAAAGGCCCAATATGGTCAAGGCCCAACTGCCCAACACCTACATATCAAGCTGCCTATGGCAAACGAACCAGGTCATCTATGGGGTGAGTGCCCCATCCCCTCACTCTATGGCCGACCCCTCAAGGTGCTTGGCTATAGAGTCGAGGCTCATGACAAAGGGCCACGCACATAAGTAGTATGGTGCCCCAAATGCCTTAAATGAAAAGGGACTCCCACATGCTCAAAATATACAATAATTATAATTCATTAAATGCGATAAGGATGGGTGTAAGGCCAAAGGTGATCATTTGCTAATCCTATCAAAGTATCTTACTAACCCCGAGTCCAAAAATCTCGAACAAGACATCTTAAATTACAAGTTCTCAACCAATTAGTGTCTTGTATTTCAACTTTGAATATCCATCCCTTTCCTCTTATGGTAGGTTCACATAAAAAAAGGTACATCTACTCAGCTAAATTTTAGTCTTGCCTCCATTGTCTTATAATTGATTTAGACATTGGAATGGCCTAATCAGATAACCCTGGAGCTATTCTTTTCACTCCTATTTTGCAAGGTGTCTAAGGTAGTCTTAAGCATGTCCAATATCACTTCGAGGTCTCTTTAGGTCCAGATATCTACTAGGAGAGTCTAAGATTAACTGAAACTTTATCAAAATACTACTATAAACCATTGGTTTCTATACAAATTATGTAATCAATGTTTCTCAGTAATTAAAAATTTCCTATACAAGAAGATGCTTAAAAATTTTTCATGACAAGTGTAGAGAGCTAAATTTCAATTTAGGCCTAAGCCTAATAATCGAAATAGATTTGCTTTTCTAAAGTAAGGTAACAAGGTCTATAAAGTCAAGCTCATAAATCATTAGGATGATCAATGGAAATTTAACATGAAGGGCTTGGAGTAGTGCCTGTTAGATTAGTTCATCTGATCCTATCTTTTTCAATTTGGCTCACACTAAAAAATAATAAAGCTTTTATCGATCCTAAACCCATGAAAAGAATCTACTTGAGATCCATTAATAGAAGGGTTCAATTGTAGTCATTGATCATTGCCACAATTTAACAAATGTGACCAATGGCTAAATCTTATAAATACTATTTTCCCTCCTCATTTGTAGAAGGGGGAGACATTAGCGGAAGCATTATTACTTTGCCATATTTTTGCCTTGAAGATCAAACACTTAAGCATGTTAAGAACACTACCTCATTCTTCATCAATTGTGGAGACTGATGTCATTGAACTCCTCTACTTGTCACTATACATGTTAGAGCCTTATCGAGATTACCTACTCATCCTCTCTATTCTACTTTACTTGATCATCCTATACATGTAATTCAAGTCATTTCTTTAATCACGTGTAGTGCGACTAAACACACGGCATGTACATGATCATCACATTTGAATCCTCGCCCCTATAATAAAAAATTAAGAGATAAAGTTTGAATTTCAAAATCATTTTTTTAAACATATGGAAAATTTTGTTCAAGATATATTCGAGTATGCTTGTTGTAAAGCCTCACGCTTTGAGAAAAAAGGAAGTTATGTTTTCTTTGAGCTCAATTTCTTAATGAGTTACTCTATAAATCTTTAAGAGAATATTTAATTACTCTTGAAATCTTAGGATAGCTTGCTTAGATGAGAAGGGTGTCTTCTATAAGGTGTTAAAAGAAAAAGTTTTATGCATATTTTGTAAGCAATCAAAAGGGATTAGTTTTATTATAACTATAAAAGATTTTTAAAGAAGAAAAGATAAGGATAGTCAAATTCCCTATATAACCTTTTGTTATATTATATTTTCCATGTCATAGAATTTACTATAAGTATTTGTTATTAAGCTTTTACTTTTTAACATTCAATAATTTGATAAAAGAACACAAAGATTTTAAAACCAGAATAATTAATTTAACCTCTTCAAAATTTTACAAGTTCTCTTTTAACTTTCATATTTATTGATAAGGTATTTTAGATAAGAGTCCTTTAAGGCTACGGCAACTTAACTGGGTCTACAACCTAACCTAATTTGCTAGCACTCAGCTCTGTTGTGTTCATAGCCAACCATGGCCTAAGCTCTCCTTATGGCCTACCTAACTATGAAAGCTCATAATGGTTAGTAGACAGGAGGATAGGACATGGAGACTTTGTCAATTGCCATAACCCTATAAGTCCAAAGCACGCCGAACTCTACACTCCTACTACTAAAGCAGTGTGGATGTGCTAAAGTGTTAATCATGCTCTCCTACTCCTCGACGACCCTCTACTACAAATACCAATAGGCATCCATATGATAACCCATTTACACTCTTTGCACACTCTTATTGTACTCAAGCCTACTACATTCTTATTCCTCTTTACACCTATGAGTATTGACTTAACCATTGTGGTTATTACAAAGCCTATATTCAGTTCACTTTATTGGTAAAATCTTGGTGACAACATTTGGCAACGTTTATGGGAAAATAACTCATCTGATACATAAAACACAACAAACGCACTTCTCTCTTGACCTAATCATCATGTATCTAATTGCAGACCCAAACAACCAACTTTAATCAAGCAAACTCTTGAGCAACGCTGACTGGCACAGCTCGAAAAAATGCTTGAGGACCTTGCAACAAAGAATGCCTAGATGGAGGAACAAAACAAGGAGCTTTATAAAAGTTTGGATGAGGTAGAAGGGTAGAGTAGGCATAATAAACTGTTGAAGCCTTAGATGCCCATGATGACTAGAATAACCAACCTCGGTAGTAGCAGCAAAACAATAGGGCACCATAGCAATGCCTTAGTGCAAGAATAGTAGGTGCAGCCTATGGCTAAACATAATCGCACCTTTGCTAGCAATGAATAAGTAGCTGATCCACATAAGGTAGTCACCCACTTTGCGATACAAGGAAGTCACCTGACTAATAATGCTGACTTGAATGAGCTCCTCAAGATGGTTAAGAGGCACTTCAAGAAGCAAGAGAGTAAAGTAGCTAAAGGCGTTGTCCTAGTTGCTAGCAAGAAAACCACCTTTATCAAGGGTATCCAAGATGAAGGCCTGCCTCCGAACTCTAAGCTCCCTATCCTAGACCAATATGATAGGATAAGTAGCCTTGATGTTCATTTGCTTCACTTTTTCACTCTCATCAAATAGAGTTCTTGGGAAAATGGTTAAACTATGTCACCTACAAAGATTATGGCTACACAATAGATGAATGCTTCCAGCTCAAAAATGTCGTGGAGTATGCCATTCAGAGGGGTTACTTTTGTGACTACGTGGCTAATGCCAATGATGGCAGAGAAAGGGCATCTCAAAGGTGACGAATCGGGGATAGCCAAGAAGAAGAGGATAATGATCATCATAATAACCAAGCCCCTAATGGAGTCATCAACATCATAGTTAGGGGGATGCACCCAAAGAGTTGGCCGAGTTACAACAACTCAACTAATGCCTTGTCCGAGGTGATGGTGGTACAAGAGAAGAGGCAGAAGCAAGACACATTCATCTCTTTCTCTAACAAGGACCTTGAAGGGGGTTAGCACCCCCATGAAGATGACCTAGTGATTGAGGCAAGGATCTTGGACTTCAAGCGCCTCAAAATCATAGTGGATACTAGTAGCTCCACCAATATCCATTTCAAACATATATAGGACAAAATGTAGAAGAAGCTGCTAGTAAAAATGAAGTCGTATCATTATAACTTAATCGGATTCAATAGGGGAATTGTCTGAGTTAAGGGCATCATGACCTTAGATATAGAGCTCGGCAATGATGATAATGTCACCAAACAACTAGTGGAGTTTATGGTGGTAGACTACCCATCCCCTTACAATGCCATTTTTTCAACAATCGAGCCATACAAGTTTCAAGATCATTACGTCTCCCCTACTTGAAGGCTAAATTCCTTACTTTAATCGAGATAGGAATTTCTAGATGTGATCAAAAGCTCTTGAGGGAGCTTTACATGAAGGCAGCCTAAGGCGATGGTATCTTCGCTCTAGAAACAAGCTTGTAGAAGAAGTCGGCTAAGAGAGGTAAGTGAGGTGAAAAGAGGGAAGAAGTGAAGATCGACACTAGCCCCGATCAGACTATGAAGGTCAAGGTCGAGATGCCTCCTATGCTGAAGGAGGCTATTATTTAGCTTTTATGGTCTAACTCAAATTGGTTCGCTTAGTCTCTGTCAAATATACCTGGTATCTCAACCCACCCGACAACCAACAACTTTAGGATCAATGAGAACATCTGGCCTGTCAAACAGAAGAAGAATCACTTTACCTTAGAGCAGTAGGTCACAATCAAAGAAGAAGTGTAGAAGATGCTTAAGGTAGACTTCGTCATGGAGGAAAAATACCTAACATAATACTAGTTAAGAAGAAAAATGGAAGTGGCGAATGTATGTCGATTATACAAACTTCAATAAAGCCTGCCCAAATGACTGCTTTCCTCTCTCGAAGATAGATTAGTTGGTTGACTCCACGTTAGGTCATGCTTTGTTAAGCTTCACAGACGCCTTTTCATGTTATAAGCAAATGAAAATGGACTTAAAAGATGAAGTCTACATCTACTTCATCATGGACTTCGATACTTATTACTACATTGTCATGCCCTTTGGCCTAAAAAATGCCGAGGTGACATATCAGCAAATGGTTTCTACATTGTTTAAGTCTTAGCTTGGGTGCAATATGGAGGTGTATGTAAACGATATGATTGTCAAGAGCAAGTAGCTTGATGACTACATCAAGAACTTATATGAGGCCTTTGATGGGATAAGGAAGTTTGATATGAAATTGAGCTCCCAAAAGTGTGTATCTAAGGTTGCCTCCAGCAAATTCCTAAGCTTCATGGTCCCTCAATGCGAGATAAAGGCTAGTCTAGAGAAGATCAAGGCCATTGAGACATGAAGCCCCCTACTATGGTTAAGGAGGTTCAAAAGCTCATCAGCAGGGTGGCTTCGCCAAGAAGATTTGTGTCTAAAAGTGTAGACAAATGTGCAGAGTTCTTTAAAATCCTTAAGAATCTTAAGGGTTTTGAGTGGACTTCCTAATCGTAAGCAGCCTTTAAGGTGTTGCAAGACTTCTTAGAGCATCTACCTATTGTATTGAAGCTTATACCAAGAGAGGATCTCTAATTGTACCTTACAATCACCAACTAAGCACTTTCATCCGTACTAGTCAAGGCGGAAGGAAGAGAATACAAGTTTGTGTATTACATTAGTCACATCCTCTAAGGACTTAAGGTAAGGTATTCTAAGGTGGAGAAATTTTCCTTTATAGTGATTTTTGCAAATTAGCTTTGATCTTATTTCTAGGTACACAAGATCATCATACTAATGGACCGGCTACTTCACACACTTTTACAGAAGCCCAATGCATTAGGTCAAATGGTTAAGTATGTGCTGTAGCTAAGCATGTATGACATTCAATATCAACTATGAACGGCCTACAAAGTGCAAGTGTTGGTCGAATTCATTATGGAGTACATTGTAGATGAGGAAACACCACTCGGAGATGATAAACTGGTGTAAACTCTTCGCGACGACGGCTCTTCTACCTTTAGAGGAGTAGGTACGCATTTAGTGCTCACTGGACTACATAAGACCATAGTCTGTTATGCTCTTAAGTTCAGATTTGACTCTAGCAACAATGAATCTTAATACAAGGCCTTGATAACTGGTCTCAAATTAGCTATGAGATCAGCACCGAGCACTTTGAAGTATTCTTGGACTCTATGCTTATCATCCAGCAAGTTCGAGGCGAATATGAGACTAGGGACAACATTATTGCAAGATACTTAGAGAAGGTAAAAACCCTTCTAGCTAAGTTCCCCTTCTAGAATATTACAAAAATTCCATAAACTGAAAACTCGGCCGCTGATTGACTATCTAAACTCACCTTTAGTAGGATATAAAGACCCAAGGTGAAAGATAGAAAGATATGCATTGAGTACTTACTAAAGAAAAGTATTAACCCAAGTAGAGTTGAGGTCTTTGAGCTTAACATAACACCAGCAAAGCTGGATGAACCCTATTAGAAATTAGGGGAAATCGCAAAAAATCCCCCTAAACTTTGACTTAGGTGCGAATTGACTCTATGAACTTTAAAAGTGAGGTTTTTGACCTCTTAAATTTTCCTAAATTGACAAATAACCTCCATAACCCCTTAAAACTTTGATTTTAGTGCGTAAATACCCCAAAACACCTCATAGTTTAGGGGGATGTCTATACACCAAAATGAAAGTTTAAAGGGTGTTTATATACCAAACACAAAGTTTAAAGATTATGGGTATTGTTTTGCCAATTTATCAAAGTTTAGAAGATCAAAAACCTCATTTTGAAAGTTTAGGAGGAAAATCCACACTAAAGTCAAAGTTTAGGGAGATTTTTTGCATTTTCCCCTAAAAATTACTTGGAGTAAGGCATATTACCCGTTGATAGGAAAAAGGCCAAGAAATTAAGATACTACCTGCCAACTATATCTTGGTTAACAGTATCCTATACCCAAGAAAGGGGGTGGGGGGGTGGGGGTGGGGTGAGGGGTGGGTTATGTTTCCCTCTACTGAGAAGCCTTTGACCTAAGGGGCTGCATGTGTATTGAAGAGTTGTACGCTAAAGTGTATAGCAATAACTTCTAATCACAAACCTTCTACATCTAAGCTCTTCGGCTCAAATACTATTAGCTAATCATGAGACAGGATGCAAAGGTAATGGCCCAAAAGTGTCCCTAATGTCAAAAGCATGCTCTAATCACATACAGCCCTAACTCCAATCTTCATCCTTTGATGAGCCCATGGCCCTTCACCTAATGGGGCATCAATATTATTAGTACCTTCCCAAAGGCCTTTGGAGGATGACAATTTATCATTATAGCTGTCGATTACTTCATTAAGTGGGTTGAGGCCAAAGCCGAGGCCATTGCCAAGATAACGGACAGGAACATAGAATCTCTTGTTCACAACAACATTCTCTCTAGGTTTAAGGTGATATATGCCTTTATAATGGACAATGGGTGGTAATTTGACAACCTTAAGTTTAGAGAATTCTGCGCTAAGTCCAATATTTAGGTTAAGGCGACCAATAGGATCATCCTAAGAAAAGGATTGACTGAGCTTAAGGTAAATGGGCATACGAGCTGCCAACTATCTTATAGGGATACAAAACTACTCATTGCATGTCTATAAGCAAAACCCCATTTTGTCTAACATTTGGCTCGAAAGAAGTTTTCCCCATAGAATTAGAGCTTCTTAACATCAAAATATAGCCATTTAATACCCTTATGAATGAATCCTTCTTATAGGCTAGTGTAGACATGATAGAAGAGATCCACAACCTTGCCGTAGCTCGATGGTTGCTTATCAGCATAGGACAGCCAAATATTACAATAAAAAAGTCTAGCATAAAGAATTCAAGGTGAGAGACCTAGACTACCAAAAGCTTTAAGCGATTGGCTTGCGTAAAGGGCAAGGGAAGCTATTCCCTAATCAAGAAGATTCAATTAGAGTAGGAGAAAATTGGAGAATGGTGCATATAAGCTAAAGAGACTAGAAGGGGAGCTCATCCTGTACACATGAAATGTTGACAATCTATGCTTGTACGTTGATCAGAATGATGTAAATATGCTTGTATTCTCTTTATATTAACGATATTTCATTTCCCCAAGTTGGTATCTTTCTCTTTCTATTTTTGTTCTTAGTTTGTCCTAACCTATATTGGGTGAACGAACCTAAGATCATCAAAAGGACTTCTAGTGTATGTGTCTCTTTAGGTATGGGTAGGTAGAAACACCACCGACTTGACCCACATTAGGTAATCTTAGTGGTAGGGAATAACCCCTTCACAGTCGAGGAACTCCCATAATGCTTGTTAGAACACCACTATCTCAGCCCCTGAAGTGACCTAAGTTACTAATAACAAAACGATCCTCTAAAAGAGCAACCTCAACTCTTCCATAAGCGAAGAGACCTAGGCCACCAATAGATAAGTGGTCCCGTTAGAAGAGCAACTCCAACTCTTCTCTAAGTAAGATGACCTTAACTATTAACAGCTAAATGATTCTATATGAGGAGTAATGCTAAACTCTCCAATTTTGCATGCCAAACTTCAAAAGAACAAAGTATGAATTGAAAGCAACTATAGGAACTAATATTTCATTATAATGGCACATTTACAAAGATAAAGGTTGACTTACCAACCTTATCCATAAAAGAATTCCTCATAAGAAAAACAAACAAGAAACAAGTACAAAGCAAAAGGAAAAGAAGATAGTGGCTTATCACTTAGGATTAGCCAACTTCGATAGTTCAGAAAAATCAAGCATGTCAATTCACTCGAATGGTTGATCCATAGAAGTTGATGGGTCATGAGTTGAAGAGGGGGGAGTAGGAGCCTCTTTGTTCTAGCTAGTAAGAGGATCACCCCAGTCTTAGTCTTCTCCTTAGGTGTTCACGGAAGTGACCTCCTGTGGGGTTGCTAGAGCTAAAGAGGATGTAGGAGCATTCTAGACAACTTCGGTAGGAGTGGCCATCCCCTTCTTCGCCTTGGCTTATGAGTTGGACCATCCAGGAAGTCTAAGCAGCTCAAGTCTAGGCTAGGATGTTGTTAAAGCACTGTCTCTCAGATCCCATGGCCTGCCTTTGTTGAGATGTCCTTGTACTCATCAACCAATTATTAGGTAGTCAGAAATCTCTCTATAGCCTTGTCCTAAATGGTAGGGTGCATGACATCTCCTATGTCGAGACTAATGATTAGCTCCTTCATCTCACTAGCTTCGGCTTAAAGATCGTTGATCTTCCTCTCTAACTCCCCCTTTTGACTAGCCAGCTATAGAGAATATTTCTTGGCATTTGAGCATTCATTGACCTTCATAGCCAACTTAGTCTTATCCTAGAGATTAACACGCTCAACCCTTAATTACATTAGTTAAGCTTCGCCTTGGCCTTCTACTCATCCTTTAATTTCTTAAAGAGCTCAACCTTTAACTTTCATTCTTCCTCTAATTGTTGCTTCAGAGTGGCAATCTCCCTAGCAACCCTACTTTTGGCCCCTTTCCACCCTTGCCTCCCCTTCTTAAGCTCAGCCATCAACTCTACTCTTTGCACATAAAAATGATAAAGTCGTTGATTAGCTTTACATAATTTTTTTATAGTAACACTTAGATAAGGACTCCGCCTCCCTATGGTCCTAATGTATGACAAACACTTCATGACAAAGGACTTTCACCTCTTTTACTACCTTGTCATAGTGCTTGAGCTAAGGTATCACCAAACCATTATACTACCCAACAATAAACAAACAACAAGGGGTTAAAAGAAAAAAATTTAAGGTACGTCGCAAAATAAAGCAACCCAATGGAGTCATGATTCATCTGGCAAGCCAATGAGCTGAAGTAGTCCCCTATCTCAAAGGATGAATTGGCCTGGGTCGCCATCATTTTGTCTAAGACAACCTAGTCAGTAGGGATATAAGACCCCATCAAAGCCTACAAGTGGAGCTTTCGGTAGAGTAACGTCACATCCTCGACCTAAACGTCCTACCTTAATTGGAGAAGTCTTCCCTGAACTTGCCTAGTAACAAATTTGGTAGCCCCTAGGAACGAGCTAGGGCTCTTGCACTCATATAAGACAACCTTAAACGAGTCTGAGAACATCCTCTCTTCTAAAGCTCATTTAGCTCCTCCTAAAGGGCTTCCCCCATCTCATCGAAGGTAAGGTAAGGGTGATTATAATGGAATTGAAATATACTAGATTAGTCAGGTGGCTCCTTCATCTTCTCCTTCTTTGGATCCAACATGCTTACTTCACTTGCTTCAAGGGTCTTCCTTTTCTAGGTCGCTAGCTTTGCTGTAACGCTGGCCTTAGGCCTCTTCCCTCTACTCTTAAATTAAGGAAAGAGTACCACCAATTCCTTTTCCACAACAATAGGTGCCTATTTCCCTACGATAGCAAAGGGCTCAAATATCGGAGCTACTGTAGTCTCAAGCTTAGGGACTACTGGTTAGAATATAAAAGGGCTTGTTACAAACTGTAAACCGACCTAACCCAATTATGGGCAGGCTTAACCTGACCGTTAAACTGTTGAACCCTAAGGGCCTATGCGGTTCAACATGCATAACCTAACAAGTTGGCCAGGCCCTAAATTGGGGGTTCGGCTAATTGGTTTAAGGTTGGACTAACCTTGAAATTTAAAAAAAAATACATGTATATATATAAATAAAATATAATATACTATACATGCTTGGGAAGAGCTTAAAGATTGGCTTAGAGAAATATCTTTGCATGGTCTCCTTGATATTAATCAACTGATTATACCTTAGAGCCATAAAGGCATCAATCTTTCGCGTAGCCTTGAAGTCATTCAAGCCAAGCTTCTTTAGAGCACTAGTTTAGACCAATTTGGTCTACTGAGTCCAGAAGTTAGCTTGCTTGGGCAGCTTCACCATAAGGAACTCGTCCTGCCAATTCTTTATAGATGAGTCCAAGCCTCTAAACAACTTCTTCCTAAGCAGTTTTGGAGGTACAATCACCCATTTAGGGTCTTCCATAAATAGAAATGATTAAATAATCCAAGCATGGCCCTCGCCACTAAATACTTGCAAAGGGGTGAGAACGCCTTTAGTATCCTCTACCAAATGGGAGGAATTTGGGCAAGGCAGCACCAATGATAATCGAAAAGCTCCTTTTCGAACTTGATGAAAGGGAGGCTCATCCTAAACTCCAAATACCTCTCGTAGATCACAAAGCACTTCCCCAATAGTAAAAGTGCTCTCTCCTCTAGCCTTGGTAACCACATCACTAAGCAAGGAAAATCTCCCACAATATAATTGCTTAAAATATCTTATAGCGGTTGGTTTATTGTTGCTTATTTGACACCCAGCCCCTTGTCATTCTTAAGCCTATCAAATGAATCAACGGCATCTAGTAAAATTTCACAGGGATAAACGTCACCAGGAATAGCCTTTATCAGCTTCGCCTTATCTAACTCCTCTAACGCCCTTCTTAATTCCTCATCTGGTTATGCCAGCATATATGAAACCTCTTTAACAGCTGTTGTGGGGGAAAGTATCACTTTCGATTACCTCAAAGTCTAAAGGCATGTTCATATGAACAAGAGTATGACATAGTAAAGTTTGGTGCCATTTTTATTTGAAGTTGAAGAGCAAAGAAGAAAAGTTGAGTAAAGTGTTTAAGCAAAGTTGGAAAAGAAAGAGAGAATTTTGTAATTGTAGTAGGAGAATGAAAGCTTAAGCTTATGAAAAGTGTTTAAGCGACTTACCTTGAGGGTATTTATAGGCTTTAGACTTAAGGAAGTGTACTGACATTTATGGGGATCCATATAGGTGCAATTCCCCTAATATACTACTATGTGAATACGTGGCAATGGTTTTAATCGAACTGCCAAGATGAAATGACAACACAAATGCAATTGCACGTGCAACTGCAAAGACATGATAGCTGTCATGTCGTATTAACTATGCCTTAGGAACATACGCTAAGGCTAGAATTTGAAAAGAGTAGCTTCCTTAAGAAGCTTAACCATGGCCCCTTCTACTCCTTTGCTTATCGCAACACCTCCTTAACATGGCAACCTGAAATCTCTTGTAGCAGGTGTCATGTATCATACAAAAAACTGTAGATTGATTATCCTTTCAATCGACAACCTTTTATACAACATACAAGGCTATTGCTACAACTAACAACCCAAGAGTTATACATGCATAAATAATATCACAATGTAGTTATAATAGCATATATTTCAAACTATAATTATCAAATATATATAATAAATACACTAAGACTTTCATGAAACTAAATTTTACATAATAATATATAGTGTCACATAATAAGTTTCTAAGATCTAGTTACAGTAATAGAAGTACACTCCTATCTCTAATCTCACACTCAAGATGATCTACTAACCTTAGGCATCCTATGGTCTAGAACGACAAATAGGTCCTCCTACACAAGTAATCTATAGGGGTATAAACTAAATAGCATAATGAAATATCCCTCAACTATATTATAAACGAGTTATTCAATAATTAAATTTAAACATATGAATACATACTCATACAAAATACCAAACAAATACATACAAGTGACCGGGTACTGTATTGCAACTTAGATTTAACATTTTCCGAAGTCAGAGTTGGAGCATACACGATACAAATCAGATTCGGGTATTATACTTGAACTATTACAACTACGAAACTCCGCGTTTCGTATTAAAAAATAAATTGTATGTCCATTTTCAACTTTAGTTAAAACCACTATACAACAAACAATACATTATTATACTTTAAAATAATTTCATAATTAATAAGTAGTATCATACACATACATAACCCAACCACACACAACATCCAATTATTAATATTAGTTAATATTCACCAACTGTAAATTATTTAATTTAATTAAATAATTATGAAAGAATTTTGAAATTTTATGAAATTTTATAAAATTTTTTAATTTAATTGTTACCCGTTATGTTTATAATATTTAAGAGTTATCTAAACATATTTGTCAACAATTTTATACGATTATACATATTGGTCGATAATTATATTTATTTTGACTTTTATTACTATTAAGATAAATTTATTCATTTTATAAGTTTAAAGTTATAGTTTTAAGGTTTATGTTAAGTTTGAGTTCAATCTCGAGTATTTACGTGTAAATAGGATTTAGAGTTTTTGTGCGTAATTAAGGTTTTAGTCGAAATTTTAGGATTTTTATTACTTATAGTATATTCATATTCGTAATTTAATAAAATTTTTATCTTACTTAGTCTTATCGACTTATAAGATTATTTAGAGTATTCGAGTCCAATTTAAAGTTAAAACTGATAACTTTATAGAGTTTACAACTCAACTCAATCTGACTCTACCAACACAACCTTAGCTCTGATAAAGATTACTATACAACACCTCCTTAAACCACCTCCTCTACTCAGCACTCTCTACTGCTCGAGGAGGTTAGTCCCCTTACCCTCCACTTTGGCATATGACCTTTTGAGTTCTCGACTCGACCCAAGATGCAATCAACTTAGATCACCCTATGGGGTGTCTCTCCCAAGTCAGCCTCTTGTCGCACCACATCGGCTTCTTCCTCGGTGTCAACATGTTTCCTCAATATTCCAAATCACCAAGCTAGTATGAGCTCTTCAAATACAACTTAGCCATGTGCTTAAGGAACCTATCCACCCATTCTCTCTCCTTGCCACCTCATCGGCAATGAGACTGCCTAGGGGGAGGGGGAAGGGGATTAATAGGCCATTTTGGACATTGGTCTCTTAAACCCATACCAACGTGATTGGACTTGTAGCCTAACTTGATTTGCTAGCTCTTGGCCTTACTGTGTTCATAGTCGACCTTGGCTTAAGCTCTCCATATAGCCTTCTTAACTATGAAAACCCATAACAACAAGTAGATAGGAGGGTAAGGCTTGGAAACTCAATCAACTATCGTGACTCTACAAATTTGCAGTATGTCAGACTCCACACTCCCACTACCTAAGTTGTGTAGATATACTAAAGTACTGCTCATGCTCCCATAATCCATGACGACTCTCCACTATAAATACTAATAGGTGTACATACGTTAATCGACTCACTCTTCGTGCACTCTTAATGTACTCAAGCCTATTGCATTCTTATTCCTCTTTATACTAACAAGTATTAACTTAAGTATTGGAATGATTATACTGGACAACACCTAATATTCCTTATTATACTTTGTTTTACAGGCTCATTTGGTTAGTGTAGAGGCCAAATCTAATTCACTCTATTGAAAGAATCCTACCAATGACAATATTATTTACATATTGCTTTAGAATCACTTCCCATCATTAAAAACGTTCTTTTTCATTATATTAAGTATTAATCACTAATAAAGAACTAACATAAAACCATAAAACTTTATTTATATACTGGGACGTGTACTGATATATAGGAAGATAGTTCGAGATACAGATGCAAGGTGGCCAATAATTATCTTATAAAACTAAAAATATCACACACAAGGACAATTTTCGTCCTTTTCCTGCAATGGAATCATAGGACTGGCCCTAGGGGTATTAGACTAAATAAAAATGTGCCCTTTAGATTACGAAACAGCTACCTTTCTTTGAACCAACGATGGCAAAGAGGAAGAGGACATGTGCGTTATATAATCTATACATCTTCCAAAAGCAATTGTTAAATCTGAAGAATGGTCATGGAAACCTGGTCCCTCCCTCCTGTCCTGTTTACTGATTAGTTTTTTAATTATATGTAAAAAGGGTTATACAATTGCATGGGAGGGTTTAGGGTGTTTTAATTTAAACACGACCTCGTAGGAGACGAAAGAGAGAGAAAATGTAACTAAAAGATTACATATTATCATAATGTTAGATTATTTAAAGGAAATTATTTTTCCTTTTTTTTTCCTTTCATATTCTTTTCTGAAATATAAATGAAAAAGATTCATCGATGCGTTTCACAACAAAATCTATACAATTGTCATAGCTATTTTAAATGATCAACATATTCTACTGAGATTAGATCAAGCAGGAAAGAGAAATCCATTAATTAAATAGAAGCGATTATCGAAGACATAAAAGCAAATATATTATGTATAGCATTGCTACCATCGCATCATGTTCCTTTGCCAATTTGAATTAAAATAACATACTGTATACCTTAGTAGTATAACTAACACTTGGAAGATTGCGACAACGGCAAGTTATTCGGTGCACTGCTCCAGAGATACACATATAATTAACCATGTAAAATGTGAAAGGTTTCTTTTACCTATCTTTAATAAGTGCATTATATACATGTTATTGAGATCTTTATTTTCAATTGGCGTGCTGCTATGATAAACAACTTAAATGTGAATTATTAGAATCATTCCGGTAATTTTTATTCCATGTAAATAAATATTTAGTACCCAAATTAAAAATTTATAAGGGATAACTTAATTTAATTTAGGTATAGATATAGAAAATTTTCAGTGTCCTCATTGGAGCTGGAAATGGAAAGTGATAACATGCATATATATATATGCATAATGGTGCACAGATGGCACAATAAGATTGAAGTCTTCTGCTCAATCATCTCTGAAATAAACAATACAAGCTTCTTTCATGATGAATTGATGATGACAAGAAAGCCAGTTGGATTATACTGAATCTCAATTGTTAATGATTTCTAGTGATGTGAGGCCGGTTAAACTGGATGGCACTTGTAAAGCGCAGGTATGATGGCGCTGTGGTCGGACCACGTGCCTCTTTTGGACCAGCCACCTCCCACAGGTGGGTAGATGAGGGCTTGTTGCCTGTTGCACTCAATCAATGCACTAGTGCCACTTGAAGGCCCGTGACATCAATCCATTTCAAGATAAGCTTTTGTTGTTATCATTTCTCGTTTGATAATTCATTTCGGTACGAGAGTAAATATGTCAAATCTAATTATAAGATGCTCAAGTTTAGTTGAGATCAAGCCTACTAAATCTTCCTAGAAGTTGGGGTTAAACTCAAAATTCTATTTTATTGAGTTTTAAAAATGATACTTTTTATTGAGTTCAGTTTGATTTACCACCATATTATCCCAATTTAATTAATTTACATTCTCGTTTGATAATTCATTTGGGTACGAGAGTAAATATGTCAAATCTAATTATAAGATGCTCAAGTTCAGTTGAGATCAAGCCTACTAAATCTTCCTAGAAGTTGAGGTTAAATTCAAAATTCTATTTCATTGAGTTTCAGAAATGACACTTCTTATTGAGTTCAGTTTGATTTACCATCATATTATCTCAATTTAATTAATTTACATCCCTAATTTGAGTGCTATAGTTTTCTCATTTTTTTTTTATTCTTTTTTTTTCTTTTATAAATAGGATAGTATTGAGTATTAATGAATATCATTAAGTATCGCTTCAGATGCCAAATAATGATCTTTCTTTTTCTTTTTTTTTTTCTCATTTTAATGCTCATTATCTACTTCACGAAAAATTAATTATAAAAACTTAGGATTCTGGTTTATCAGATTGTGGATGATGTTATAAATCTTAGAAGGGCTACTCCTCTTTTTAAGAAGCAAATCAGACATGATGAGGGCTTTTCACCACTAAGGAAACCTCAAATAAATCTTAGCCGGTATTTGCATCGTAGGCATATGTTTTCACTTCTGGGGAGTAATACTCCCTTGGTTTTGCTCAGCAGGACACGGATACATTTGTTTGTAATAGACTAGTTATACTATAAGGATAGTAGTTCTACCCTATTTATTTCCTGCACAATTGTTTAATGTAAAGATAATAGTACTCCCTTATTTAGTTTTTGCAAGTATAGGTATCGTGTAAATCAAAAAGGTCAAGGTTCTCTCCCCTTCTTTTTCTTGTATTTATAAATTTTATTCATTAAATTTGGGATCGGCATCTTCTTGTATGGCGTTTGCCAATTTTTTTTTTTTTTAATAAAAACAAAATAAGTATTAGAAAAAAATAAAAAAAAACATTTCTCATTACTATTAACAAGTATTCTAGGGCCACCTAGTGTTTTGGTCCAAATTTTTCCCATCTTTTAGCATCGCTTTTGACAATGATTTGAAATGGTATGTTACTATGTTTGTCAAATTGAGACGATAAATAGATGAAAGTATAAGTACATCTATATCCTTTTTGTAAAATGAAGCATCCGAAAATTTTATAAAAACATACTTATTTAACTTTTAATTAATTTAATTTATAAAAATGTTAAATAAAGTCTCAATATATCCTAAACCTTTTCCTTTTGGAAAATGTCAACTTTCACTTCCAACTTTTATTGACTTAATCTTTATCTCCATCATATAATATAATTATGACAAGATATAAAAAGGATGGTTTAAGTTGAAAAATAAATGATGCAAAATATATATTAAATAGTTTTTCAAACCTCAAATATTAATTATAGATATCTCTAAGGAAAAAGATTTTTTTGTATTAACATGTCATATTTTTTTAATAAATAATGTGGTGAATAACTACTAATGATAGTAAATGTATATGAATGGTTGTAAGTACATTTTTTTTTATGTATTAAAATATTATTAATAATTACTTATTATTTATTAAAATACGTAATATATTAATTCTATTATAACCTTTCTCACGCATGATTGACCGAAGATGAAGAAAGGTTAAACTTTTTCCCGACTTTTGTAAATTCAGAAACATGTCTCGTTCGAGGAAAGAGGTTAGTTCCGCTCAAGTGCACACACGTCAAATGAATCGACACCTCCTCACAGCACGAACGTTGAACAATGCTTGCCGATCTATCTATATCATTGGCCCGTTCTGCTTTATGGTAATATTATTATATTTGGTTTGATTTTGATATTTTGCGATTGATTCCATTTCACCCGTCATAACCGGGTATGTTATTAGCTTGAATTACGCTTGTGAAAACAACATGTGTAGCACGTCCCACGATTGGTAATTCCTGTGTGACTAAACACCATTTGCCCGTTAAAACCTTTTTCCTCCTATCTTCAACTTTTTAAATCGCTATACATCCGTTATGCTGTTATCATGTGTTTGAATCCTTTACTTTTAGTATTAAGCGTGTCAATTCTCGGATTTCTAAAAACATACTTTTTAGATCATATTGTATTCTTTAGATAAATTAAAAAAAAATTTACTAATTTTTTTCCTTTTGAAGAGTGGGCCTAAATACTTAATCTCAAAAATGGAGGTAACATCCATATAAAAAAATTTTTAATGGGATGTATTTACAATTTATCATTTTTTTTTTTGTTTTCTGGAAGAACTTTTGGTAATACTGAATCAAGTATCAGCGATAAGAGTAGAGTTTGATACATCATAACTTTCAAAGAAAAATTGAAGCTTAAAAAGAAGTTAAAGCAGATGCTTTGATACATATTCCCATCCGACGAATACATCTTCCCTTTAGAAGTTGAAGTAACCCAGTCAACAGCTCATTTACTTCTCATCGAGATATGGAGGTTTTTCAAAACTTTTGTAAAAGAGTATGCATTTTCGCCAATGAATATAACGATATAGTAAAGAACGGAAGGCTAGAATGTGACATTGCGGGGGGGCATATAGTTGGACCATTAGGAATTCTGTAAACTGTAGTGAGAAAAGCTTACTTGTTTTTTTATATACCGCCACGTACATAGACCAGTATAGTCAGCAAATATTAATAATATTCAAAAGCATGTTTGAAAATAGACGGTTTTTTAAAAAAAATTACTATTTATATTTATATCTATATTATAAGTTGTCTAAATCCTATTAATATTTATTTGTAACTTGTATATACATATGATGAGTGTTTTTAGAATGAATATTATTTTTTCTTTGTTTTTCTTTTTTACCAATTTTAGAAGAAAGGGTATTTGAATCTAGTTTATTTTAATGGATGGGTGATTGTAATATCATGGCTTAGATTTTTTTAGCAGTATGAATGTTGGGCGTTCAAGTTGGGTCACAAACTCACAAGCCGATTGCGGTACTGGTCTGTCGTTTCCCGTGGGTCTTCTGTCTTCATATCATAAATCCTCAACACGCTTCATAGGATGGCAGTGTCCAAACAACATATGAGCCGTTGGATTCCAGATGACCGATTCAAAAGAGTACAATTGCATGACAAAATGCCAAAAGCATCTCCTTTTTCTGTTTTGTCAAAACTCTCAGACAGAGGCAGAGCATTGTCATTTTAAGATGACTCTTTGGTTTTGTTTGCTTGTCAAAATTAGTTAAAATGCCAAATCACGTAAATAAATTTTAAAAGTTCAGCAACTTCAACCCCTGCGTTTTTGTTCTTATTGCCATCAATCCCAATATTCTGTCTAATATCAGCAGATTTTGCGCGAACGAAATGAATATTTTAAAACTCATCTTATAATTGAAATTACTTGAAAATAAGTATTTAAGTATGGCCAGTTGCAGATTGAGGTTTTGACTAAAGGAACGATGAACTGTGCATAGGAATAACAAAACCATATAAAATCATTCATTCCCGAAATATTTCTAAATATTAATGGGTGGTTTCGAGTAAGGAGGTTGAGCATTAGGTCTAACCGCCTAAAGACAATCGATTGAATCTCGAGCACATCTTGCTCTTTTAACATGGATGCATTAGTGAAGTAAGGAATATTAATACGTTAGAATAAAGATAATACATTATTGAGATTAAGTTTGTACTTAAACTTGAATATAAGTTTTATTTGAAATTTAAGTATAAGTTTAATCAAATTTAAGCTTAAGCTCGACTCAAATGGTATTTAATGAGCTTGATCTTGATCTAATTAAGCTCAATTATTGAAAAAAATATTTTTATGTTAATTAAAATAGTATTACTATTCAAACTAGAGTAACATGTGTAAGCTTGATTTAAATTAAATTAGGTTTGTGAATTAATTAAGATAAAAATTATCACTTCATGAACCCATCAAGTAGCTTAAACTTGAGCTCAAGAAGAATTAATCCATTAAGAAAATATGAGCATTTAAAATTCCAAATAATTGTGATTTCATTAATTTAGAATGATGAAACAGTGTAAGCACAAACCTTTGGAAATTAAAAATATGAGCATTTGATCATACAAAATTGTCTTCGTTAAAAGTTTTGAGTGCTACCTACAGAATGACCTAATTCAGGGTGCTTGGGGGAAAAAATAAGATCAAGTTAAAGGAGATGCGCCCTCTCACGCAAAGTAATTGCAAGGGTACGCCTAGCGCGGCGTTGAGGCGGACACTGCCGACACTTTCAGACAGTTGTTTTAAAAAAATGACGTGAACGTAGAAAGTTGAGGATGGGATAGGAGAGTGAAGTGACGTCTCAGGTTGTTGTGTTCGAGACCACAAAAACTGCCGTCAAATAATGCCGCCTTTGAAGACACCATTTTGCACGCAATTTTGGTAGGGCGGCGAATTTTGAGTTTACTAATCCAACGCAAGTCTAGCTACAGCCTAGGTGCTAGGAAGCTTTCCGTAAACCATTGTTACGGATGGTGACGTGGTGAATTTGGACTGATTTTTTCGGATAAGTAATGTGTCTATTTATAGATTGATTTCTTGAGAATCTTGGCAAAAATATATGTATATATATCATACCACTACCAGTACTCTATATATTTCTATTTCGCTGTGTTTCAATAAACAAAATTCAGTTTTTTAGGGGAAAAAAAAAAATTTACCACACAGTTGCAAGATAGCTCTATTATTGCATCAATCTATACATGATTTATCTCTTGCTATAATTTTCCATCGATTCAATATTAGGAAATGCATTTGACATTATTCAATATAAAAAGCTCAAACTTTGAAGCCATTTTTCACTTAAAAAATTGAATATTGCATTGTATATGTTTCTTTCTTCCTACATTAATGAAGGTTCTATTAAAAAATATTTAAAGTAAATATATGTTTTATTTTTTTTCCAAGATTTATTGTAGTTTCATGAAAAGTTAAACATATAAAACTAAACATTTTTGGGATGTGGAAGTTATATACATAAAAAAAAAAAAAAATTATACTCACCTACCCTTGAGTCAATCCATCTGTCCATTTTATTAGATGAACATATATCTAGTGCACATGCTTATTTCATTTTTCAAATAAAATTTCTTTTTTTTTTCTTGGCAAAATAAATAAATAAAATTCCTTTTTTAACACTATAAAAAATGTTCATGAGCAATTATAATACTTTTTCACTGTCTCAACCATGTAAGCGTGAGAAATTTCAAAGCTTACAAACTAATGTTTAAGTATATCTATAATTGTCAATGATTTTATAACTTAAAAATATAAATATTGATTTTTTAAATAAAATAAATCAGGTTCGAATGAGATACTCTATGTACATCTCTCAATAGTTGTAATCAGGGCACTTGTTAGGTGTTAAAATAGAGAGAGAATTTTGCAATTACCCATTGTCCTTTTACGATGAACAGACAGAAGGAAACAAGAAGAAAGCCGAAATTCCAGCGTTACGGCCATTGTCATATAAGTTTCACTTGGGTTTTATCCAAACCAGACAAAACCAGGTTGGAAGACTACGTCATTATGGGAGAGTGTTTAGTAATGAATGAATTTGAGGAGGACGCCCGCTTGGTCTTGTCGCAGGCGCGACCCAACTGCCACGTGACAATACCACCGCTCACCTACACACCTTACAAACGTAATTGCAATAATTATGTAGTGCCCCCACGTTCAACTTCAATTCAATATTCACCTTTCAGCTTCCCCGAAAAGAATAGCTATACTATAACTACTATATTCAGACTTTCAAAGGCTTTCATCCATAGGGTCCCAATTAATGCACCGGTGTTCCCGTGCTCTCTGTGGATGGAACCGTTAAATCAATCTCTCTTATTAATCAAACGATTAGAATTGATTTAGTGAGAATTTTAATGCTCTTCGGAATGTACAACTAAATTGATATGAGGATTTTAATTGCTGGATTAAGATAAAGCCTTTTAAATTTCCAATATATTTTTCATTTGGTTAATAGAAAAAGGATAACTAAAATAGGTTAAAAGAAAGGTGGAAAATTCTTTTTGGCAAATTTCAAGTGCTCTTGAAGGTTTTTATACTTTGGTTAAATGAATATTAATCTTCTAATATGATAAATCGGGGATTAAATTTCTCCTCTCTTATTCTAATTATTGACAATAAAATGGCTTTAATAATTTTTTAATTAATAAATGTAGAGAGATATCATATTCACATGCTTAAGAATGAAATTCATGTAAACAAATTTCTCTTTTAGATATGTTGAAAAAATAAATTTCATTTTTAAGTGAATTCTTAGCAAGAGATAAAAAAAGAATGGTTTTAGTAACAAATGCACTTTTATATTCGCTAGGCAAATCTAAAAGCAACATTGAAATTTTAAATGTATTTATTTATTTTATAATATTACAATATATTAATATCACGTTTGATAGGATGGAATTGACTAAAATAAAATCGTGATTTCAAACATTATTATCTTTCTTTATATTTGAAAATATATTTAGAAAATGGAATTATAATTTTATAAAATCAATTATTCTGATTTTAAGACAGAATCTGAATCTACGTTTAAAATAAGTGCTTTAGAGGCGCTACTTAAAAAAGAAAAAGAAAAAAGAAAATATCAGGCAAGTTTCTATTAAATCAGAACGTGAAGAGTTAGAAAAGCAGCAAATACTCGCAGGACGGCCGCATTTTCCAAGATAAAGAAGCAGCATTCACAAGCCGGCCCTTTTGATTTATTTAGAAGGCTAGTACTCGATAAGGATTAAAAAGTGCTTTTTCTATATATTAATATATATATATATATATATTTTCCAACTCTCTTTCTATATTTTAATATACTTTGAGTATAAAATAAAAAATATGAAAACTTACTTTTTTAATCCCTTAATTGGAAGCAACCGAATTTACCTACAATCAAGTACATCTTCCATTGCATCTTTAACATATATTCTATATTGGAGATTGCATAGAAAATGAATGTACCGTTTATGGATCTAATTATTCTATAAGTAAAAAAAAAAAAATTAATTTTATTTTATACAAAGATAAAATTACAAACACTACCTAAAATTTTAAGTATATTTTTAATTTTACACTTAAAGTTTAAAATTATTAAATATTATATTCAGTAAAACTTTTACTTATTGAAGTAGAACAAACAATTTAATATAAGATGGTACGTTCGATAAGTAAATTCAATTGGATGAATAATTTCAAACTTTATATTGCTCCTTATATATACAAATACGTCTTAAGGAGCAACCTTTTAAAACTAATAAGTCTAATATTAAAAGAGATGGGCGGCTGAGGGCATTTCTTGGTTAGTATCGTGTCGTACAGAAAGAGTTGAGTAGAGAGACTGAAGGGTGGCGGTCAATGCCCTCGTTGACTGGGCCACCTTCTTTATGGATGAAAAGGGGAATATTACGCTGCTCAAGATCTGGTGGTATGAAGTCTCCCTTCTCGTTAATTTCGTAAACCATGTGTGGCGCATGATCAAACGCTCACCATTGGTCCTTCTGTATTACTAGCGGTGCTCCTCACACGACACGTGGTGTTTAATGTCGTCTCGTCTCGATGTGGTTTTTCTTACTTTTTATTTTCTTTCCTTCTTTTCCTTTTCACGCTTACAATTATTACACTAGAAGAAAATGTTAAGCAGTCAACTGTCTAATTCTTACTGGTCAAAAAATAGCCGTCCTGCTTAATTCTCAAATTTTTATACTTTTTTTAATTAAATTTTTATTTTTTTATTTCAACTTTCAAATTTTTCAAAAATTTACAAAAAAAAAGTTTTTTTATTAATGAACTATTAGTTTTCCAATTGCCAAAGAACTCTTTTGTAAACTTTTGAAAGTTTAAGTATTGACATAAAGAAAATAAAAATTTGAGGACTTTAATTAGAAAAAGTAGTGAACTTCTAGAGCTAAAAGTGTAAATTTTTTTTTTTCTTTTTCATAATTTGTTAATTTTTCTTAGCAAAAAAAAAAACATGAGTTTCAACTTAATGAATCAAAACAATTAATTGTGTTATTAAATAAAATATTAGTAAAAAATTATTTATCTAATTATAAATATAATCATTATTTATATTTTTCAATTTACAAATGTATAATAATGTAGTAACTACTATTACATAGTATCGTTATACTAAATATGATAATTGATTGTGTCTACTATTGTTCATTTAATTTAATAATTAGAATAAATATCAAATAATAAGTTGTATAATTACTTTATTAACACTAGTTTCTCAAATGAATGGATTAAGCTTGAGTCTCTCCTCCTCAACCAAAAAAAAGAAAAACCATTATTATATGTAAATTTGAAAATTTATAAAAGTAAATGAAATTTAATTTTATTATGTATGTAAAATTGAATCATCGATTATATGAAGTATATATTAGTTGAAATGGATAAAGAATATTGAAAGAACCAAAATTATTTTCTTACCTTTTCTGTGTTAGGGTTTATGTTGTCCTTTTTTTTTTTTTTTTTTGGTTCTATATTTGAAAACCTAAGTTCTTATAGATAAGCAAAACTAGGATCTTTATTTTTTTTATGTTACAAGTGTCATTCCATGTTTTAAAAGAACAAATATGTGTATGTATGTGTATATATGTAAGTATAGATCGTAAATAAAAAACAAATAATAATATAGATCCTAAAAGGAAAATGATAAGGGAAAATTATAGTTTACACTTTTAGTTTTCAAATTTTGCTACTTTTTCTAATTAAGTTTTTGAACTTTTATTTTTTATATTTTAATCCTTAAAGTTTCCAAAAGTTTGTAAAAGAGTCGTTTTTTAGCGGAAAAACTAACGTTTCATTAAAAGAGTACTTTTTTGTAAACTTTTGGAAAATTTGAAGATTGAAATAGAAAAAATAAACCTTCAATGACTCGATTAGAAAAAGTAGCAAAGTTTAAGGACTAAAAGTATAGTTTTCCCTTTTTTTTTTTTAAAAAAAAAAAAGAGAGGTAAATTGCATTAATAAAAATTTTTAAATTATATGGACCTTTAACATTTTTAAAAGTCTATACTTACTATCCTTGAAATAAGCATGATCTCCTTTTTTTATTCTAACTAGGCTATCATACGTAAAATCAACTTATTTAAACGATTACATAATAATTAACTCAAATATTTAATTAACTAAATTAATTAAAAGTAAATAAATAAGCTTATGTTAATTTAAATATATCAATAAATATAATTAAATCAAATAGAAACTATCATATAACGTAGAGGTGTACAAGTGGGCTTTTGTAAACTCTAGGGAATCAATAATTGAACCCTGATTCAAGTCCGAATGTCCTAAACTGTACAATAAGTTGATAAGACTAGCAACAATAAAATATTATAAAATTTAAGAAATCAAATATAACACCGATAATAAAACTCTAGGAATTGATTGAAACCCTAAAACTAACTTATGGACCATTAACCAAAATTGAACCCGAATTTATTCAAAACCCTAAAATTATAAACATAAACTTATAAAATGGTTAAATATTACTCGATAGAGATATAATGATAGTCGAATACAATTTTCGATTAAATCACCTATTTGCGTGAAATTTTAATAAAATCGCTATAATAATTTGTAAAAATTATAATTGTAACAGGTACCAATTAAATTGATAAATTTTCACAAAAGTTTAAAAATTAATTTACGATGAGTATTGTTATACTTTATATGTTTCGAAAAATTATATATATTTATTATTAATTTTTATTTTCCTTCTCTTTCTTTTTCTTTTTATTTCTTTTCTTTCTTTTCTTCTTTTCTTCCAATTGTCACGTTCTGGAAATAGAAAGCAAATCAGCAGCTCACGTGAAGAAATAAAATGCCATGTGTTGAGTGTAAAATAAAAAAAAAATGGAAATGATTAAGTTTGTCATATCCTCATTAATGTAGAAGATTAGATAATATCTTAGCTTATATTCTAAGCTTACTAATCACGTGAACAAGAGGAGGAAATAAAAATTTGGAAAAAATAAAAAAATTTCTGCACACGACCGAAAATCTAGGAAGCAAAACTGTGAGGGAAAGAAGGAAAAGAAGAAGAAATAATTAAAATAGACAGGTAAGTAAATTATGTTTTTAGTATAAATGTATACTATATAGTATATACATATATAAATATAGTATTGTATGGTATTTTTATACATATAATATTACTAATACATATCTATGTACATAAATACTTAGATTTAATTAAATATGTATGTATAAGGTTATGTAAGTATACACGTATGTACATAAGTATATTATACGGAAAGAGTATGTATTATGTATTTTTTTAAGAATACATATAATTAGTATTAAGTATTTTTATTAAATAACTATAGTATATATATATATATACATATATATATTTGTACCGTAAACTATATATATATATGTATACATGTATAATTATTTTTGTATATATATATATATGTATGGTCGTATAGTATATATGTAGTGGTGTATTTTTATAAGTGATACTATATGTATGTAGGACATATATATATAATATAGAGTATGTGCATTGTGGTATATGACATATACCATAAATACATATATAATATTTAATATATATAATTTACAACAAATACTATATAAATATATATAATATGTAGTATATGTTATTATATGTATATCATATAGTACATATATAGTATATCGAATATGTATTAGCATATATGATACCTAATATTTACTAAATTCATGAATATGTAAGGTGTGGATATATATATATATGTATGTATATATGTATATAATACCATAAATTAGGAATTAACCATTAAAGTAAATTTATCAAAAATAGTATTAGTTTATATATATGTATGTGTATATTGTAAAAATGAAAATGAGTAATATGAAAATAAGAAATAATAATAATAATAATAAGGCTAAAATCTTAAAAATAGGAAAGTATGCTCAAAACAATAAAAATATCGAATATATGATTTAAATAATTATTAAATCATAAGTATGTTAAGAAAAGCGAAAATTAATATTTTATAATTTTTAAACTTAAATAATAATTTTTGTGATATTTTTATAACATAATTTAAACTACGAGTCACAACGTTCAAAATAGACCTCCTTACAAAAAAAAAAAAAAAAAACCCTTGAAAACGATTAAAATAGACTATAAGTTTATAACGATCCGATCTAAAACGAAAAAGTTACACGTAATTTGATAAAAAAACTCGAATCGATAATTACACATAACTAAGTGAAAAAGACCTTAAAATTATAACACTAGTTAGCTTTAAATTCTCTAACTTACAAAATTTTCATTATTCTCAAGTGATATCGATATCGACCTTGAGCTGCTACCAAATTACTACAATCCCTGAGTTAGCCATGATTTAGTGAGTTTTTTCCTAATGATTCCATACTTGTTTTAGTTTATAGTTAGTAAATATAAATTATGATTTATACATGAATGTGTATGGGGTTGAGTTATGCTTATGTATGATAATTGTTGTTGATGGTGAATTTACTTTAAACTTCAATATTATAATGATTGTTGCATAGTAGATTCACAAGAATTGATTGTTTGTGACTTGGAATAATTACTGAATAAATAAGACTTAATTTTATTCGATTAGAAAAAGTTAACTTGGATCATGTATAAATCATGCACTACATAACTAATTCCGGCAGTCACATTATACGGAGGTAGCGAGAGGTCATACGTGAGTTGATTATTGATTATAATAGATTCCGTACAATATACACATGCGATATGACCTTACCTTGGCCCGTGGGATGACTAGGCGTTGGAGTTACCAACCGCCTGGTTAAGGGTCAAGTTTAGAGGCCTTTGTTTAGGGGTGAGTGAGGGCTGCATAAATCTACTCATAATCATATATATAACTTGTTTTAATAAAACTAGTAATGGATGTACCATTACATTTTAAATATGAAACGCAAAGTTTCGTTATGAAATAAGTTTTAATATGATACCCGGATCTAACTGTATCGATGAATCTCCAACCCTGACTTCGGAGGGCATTAAATCTAAGTTGCATACAGTACTTGGTCACCTGCATGTATTTGTTTGGCATACTATTTGACATGTATTCATTTGGTTGAACTTAACAGTTATATAACTTAATTGCTATATGACTGAGGAAAATTATCTCACTAAGCTAGTAGGCTTATACCCTTGTAGTCTTCTTTCATGGGCCGACCTTTTTGTAGTGTCGAGTTATCGCATACCCGAGGTTAGTTTTCTACACGGAATCAGTGTGGGAGTTGGATGAGGACGGAGAGTATTTCTGATAAATTATAGATCTGAATATGTAATTTTTATATTAATCTAACTTAGGACACGTTTCAGACTTTGTATCTATAAACTTTTATATAAATAGACTATGTGTTATATTTTTATAATATTATTGTTTATCATGAAATGATATTACTTAAGCTTGTACACTCTTGGTAGTTAGTAGTAACTGTAGTCTTGTGTATCGTATAAAAGGGTCGTCGATTGTAGGGGAATTTAATCTGCAATCTTTTGTATGATATATGGTGACTACCACGACTAATCCCCTCAGGTCGTGACAGCTTTGGCCTATAGGCCAGCCTCTTTAACCTGTTTTCAAAATGGGTTTGGATCGAGGTTTTTTTGCCCATTTAAAAACGAGTTAAATAAGCCTATCCCGTTTAATCTGTGGGCCAAAGTAAGTCAATTTAGGTAGGTCTATTTAATATATTTATAACTCTGGCTCATAGGTTGACCTGTTTAACTCACATTTTAAATGAGTTATGGTTAAGGTTTTTTGGCTCGTTTAAAAGTAAGTCAAATGAGCTCAACTTGTTTAACTTGCAGACTACAATGGGCCTGATTAGGTTACTCGTTTAACCCGTTTGCATACTAAGTGCCTATATAAACTTATTTCACATATGACATTATAGTAAAAAAAACAAAAAAAAAAAGAGGCCTAAACTTATTTTAGGAAAGGTAAGTGCCGACATTCGAAAAAGTTGGGATCTATGCAACTTTGAAAGTTTTTAGGGATAATTCATACAATTTAACAAATATTAATAAAGTTTTAGTGTTTTTAATTAGATACCTTGCTATATAAAAATTATCACTTGGGTAGAAACTGAATTAGAACCTAATTTAAAATTGGGAACTAAACCAAAACTTAGCCTAAATAAAAAATAATTGTAAAAAACTTTAAAACTGAATAATTAGGTATATTAAACTCTAAACAAAATATAATAATAAACGTTATAGGATAAAACCAATCTATGGTAGTTATGTGGAAATTAAAATAATATTTGTATTATAGGAATTATTGGTGATAACTTGTACAAGTTGTACCTTGAATGAGCAAGCGAGGAATCTAGGTAAGTTGGAATTAATACGTTATTGTATTTCAAAGTTCTAATTTATAGTACTTGGAGACTTAAGATTATACTTAGATGTGATTGTTAGATAGTTGATTGTGCACATGCCTGTATATGCTCATTTCTGAGCTTGATGTTGTAATTCTTCTTTACTGCTTTAACTTGTATTTATATGATTTGCTTAAAAAGATTGAATACTTTAAATCAGATCTAATTAAATATATGACTTGAAATTCTGAATCAAACCTGTATAGCAACCCATTAGGGGAAACATTAGGATTTTTTGGCCAAATATTAATTCCTTTGAAATGGATAGCGCTAGATAGCATGATTAGTTCCTTTTCCATCCTTAGTTGAATTAATTGACAAGTGAGGAGTTTACAGTAAGAGTGAAGTCAATGGTTCAAAAATAGTTACGGGAAGAGTGGTGTCTCCATTGCACAAGCCTAGGTTTGATTGTGAGCTATTATATTAAACAAAAACTCTTCAACCGAAATTAGAGCTAATGTAATTTCTCTAATCTTTCAACGGATCGAATAACGTCATATAATGGCATTTGCTTGTATATGTGATAACTCTAATTTTAAACATATTTTATATGGTGATTTTATATCATTTCCCGTACATTTTTTGTTTTCTTTAAAGAAATTGATACTTAATTGAGTAAAATGTTGATTTCAGGGTTTAAACGCGTTCTAGGCTCAAAAACGAAGAAAACGAATCAAGTTTCACTCAATTCCGAGTTCAAACGAAGAAGTTATGAAATTTTGAAGTTGTGCAGAAATTTTGCCTTAATGCAGAAAGTTACACGGCCTGGGGACACGGCCATGTCCCAGCCCGTGTCTGGTGACGAAAATAAAATCCGTGAAATACACATATAAAAGGGGATCTTAGGGTTCAAAAGGAGGAGAGACATTACAGAAACAAAGAGAGACAAGAGAAGAAAGGAGACTTAAGGAGAACATCGATCAAGAAGCAAGAACGACATCGATTTCAAGATTAGAGATTGTTCATCAAATCAAGAGGGGTTTTCATGCTTTATTTTATGTTTTTGATGGAACTCGTTTTTAGATTCATTATGATAGCTTAGAATTCAAGTATTTAGGATTATGGAACCTAGGGTTTCATGTAACCCTTGGATTGAATTATAATTTCAAGAAAGTTTTTATCTTTTCTTGATTCAATTATGTCGTTTAGATATGGATTGATAATTCTAGAGTGTCAATATATGATATTATGCATGTTGATTGAGAAATTGCATGTGTAATTAGATCTTAACATAATTGAAGAGAATTACATGTATACTTAGAGATAAGATACATGGTTCTTTCGGAAAGTTGATTGTTTGTGTGGGAATTCATTATACATTAATGCGATTCTAAGTTATATTGCTAAGTGAAGAGATTCCGGTAAATAATTTAGAATTAGGGTTAATATGCTTGAGAAAGATATTAGCTTTAATTGTGAATCCCTCCGATCAAGAATTATAGAAATTGAATTGAATATATTTTAAAAGGTTACATGTTAAACACTAGGGGAAATAATTCCTAAATACATTATTGCATACTTGAAGTCGTTAGTAGTTTATTGTTTTCTAATTTGTTTAACCAAGTTTCATAATTAGTTTAGTTTATTAATTTCAGTATTTTTAATTCATTCAACTCGACATAATTTTCCGGTTAGATAATAAAGCTAAAGTTAATATTAGTACTCAAAATCTCTGAGGGATCGACTCGGACTCATATCCGACTATATTAAAATTGATAGGTACACTTGCCTCGTATCAATATGCATTTCATCTAACTAATTTGGTTAATTATCATGTTTGTATTTGATGCATAGTTTTAAGTCTTCGTTCCAACTTACTGAGTTATTGGTTGCTTACATTCTTATAGATGTTGTTGCAGGTGTTAGTTAGAAAATAGCCTATATTTACTTTGAAGTTAGCAACTATTAGATCCTGGAAAGGGACTATTTTAGAATCTTTAAGATCTTAGTTCTTATTTTAGAATCTTCCATTTTCAAATAATGTATTACTTAGGAAATATGGTATGATGAAACCTTGCAAACATTATTTGTAATATCGAAATCCTAATATATATATATATATTTTCATACTTTCTTAGGTAAATAATTTATTTCATTTATGAACTGTTTACTTCAAAGTGGGTTAGTTATAGAAGTTTTGTGTAAATCAAGTTTAAGATAGTAGTTGTATGGTCAGCATTTATCTTAGAATGATTTGCACGAAGAGACTATTACGACTCTACCGTTTCAGGGCATGACAGTTTTGAGTTGGTATCAAAGTATAGTCTTAGTAAACTTGCTTTGAAATGTAATAATTAAAAGAAGTAGACATTGTAGGAGTATATTGAGAATGGGTAGAAATAAGTAGGTAGTAAAGTAATGTATTATAAATTACAAAGCAATAGTGACTATAACACTGAATTGAGGCAAATAGTAATGGAACTTAAATCCAGTGATGGAATCATATGGAGAATTGGTAGTTAATTGAAGCGATTCAAGTAGAATGAAGGAGAATCTTCGATCTAATACAAAGTTGAGATGTGGAGAACATTGTTAGAAATGATTAGTTGAGATATGTTAATACTATGAATGGGATTATTCAGAAGTTTATTGATGGGTTGTGTTGTAATTGATGAGATGTTATGTAGTAATGAGACTCATGGATAATAATGGAGATTAATTTAAGTTTTTAGAATAATAGGGGTACTGAGTTATGTTACGTTAGTTAACAGTAGATGAAAATAAGGGATTACGACTTTAGTGATGCTAGTAAGATACTTTTAGGAAAGACAAAAGAGAGAGACCTTACCCTATTAGTATAATTCATAATCCAACTAGCATATTATGTATCTTTAGACGATTATCCTCCAAGGATTATTGATTGGTTTCCATATTTCCTGGATCGATTGGAGTAGATTATACATAGAATGAGAATGTAGTACATGAGATACTAGTTGATAATAGTATTCAGGAGTTTGATAAAATTAAGGTGTATGAAATAAGTACTATTTTGGATTTTCTTATGAAAGTATAAAGCATTGAATCAATAAGTAGAAATGATACTAAATTAATTAGAAGACAAATGTGGTGGAATTCTTTTGAATGGATGGTTGTTATGAGTGATTTGAATGATGGATATAGTATGATAGCTGATCATGTTTTCTTGAAAGTTAAAATTGATCCTATGTTAGTTATTCATATATGTGGATATCATAACGATCTTTTAATGGATGCAGCTGGGCTTTTTGATGAAAGTGTATTCTTTTGAATATGTTCATATGCAAGAACGATTTACATATTTATAGCAAGGGGTATAAAAGGAACAAATGTGTTTGGGTAACTAATATTGAAAGTTCTTTACATATGTAAGAATGGTAATAAAACCTATACTATGAGGCTATAATCAAGTTATGAACTCTTTAGCCCTTAATGAATCATAAATTGAAGACATATTTTTAGAGATTGTAAGCAAGTGCAAATGAAGCAAAATAAGTATGAAGAGGTTAGTGGGATCTTTATGTTGTGTTGAGGCAAATAGAATTATTTCATTATATGGTACTTATATTCAGTTGTAAGAGATGGATGGTTGTTAAATGGTACATGAGAAATGAAGTAAGATTGTTAAGAAAACTACAATCGAAGCACCCTAAAATAATAGTAAGATGAGTAACAATTGATGATGGAAATGGAATTAAAGCAAAAAGTTTGGAGAAGATTGGGACTTTTAATCAAAGGTTTCCTTACTATTTCAAGATTGATCTAGATAGAACATAAGCCACCAAGGAATAAAGTTCATAAGACAATTACCCATTAATATATTTATTATGATATAATGATAAGGATTTAAGGAACCAAGTTTAAAGGAATCGGGAGATAAGTAGTGATTTTAGTGGACAACTTTCATTCAATCTTAGTTGAATGATAATAAATTTAAACAAAAAGATTGATTGATAATCATAAGAATAAGTACAATTATTGTAGGATACATACAAATGGATGAAATACAAGTATAATAATGATATTAAGGTATTCATTCTCTATAAGTCAGAAGCTAGTGAATGAAAAGGGATTTAAGGTGATTGAGATTATCATTATCTATTAGTTTAGAATTTATATTAGAGGAAGGATATAAATCCAAAAGGTCGTAGGATATGATTAAAGTAGAATTTAGAAGAAAAAGCTACTAATGGTAGATGATGAGAAGTTTGTTGATATTTATAAGTGAGAGATTGAGGAAAGTACCACTAAGTACTGGATCTCCTAGTAATATATGAATATTCAAATGTATTTTTGAAGATTAGTTTGTAGATATTTGAACTTTATGGTTAAGTTAACCAAGAATCGAACATATAGCTGAAATTTTGTATTGGATAATGTAAATGAGGCCTGAGGAGTTAAAGGAGTGACTATGTTTTTCTAGAATAACATTGGATCGAAATGATATTAATTTAAGATCAATGCATAGAGTGTATTCATAGAATTAAGAGAAATGTATGCATACCAACTGTATATGAAGACACTTATTATAAGCTAACGTTGACACCATCGAAGAAATTCGATACTTCATTGTAGCCTGGGTAACTGCTTACTAGTATTGAATCGTACGATACTATAATCAGAAGGTTAGACATACAGAATTCAAGGTCAGCGACCTAGTTTATTGAAAGTTAGAGGCTACAGGTTTATAGGAAGCACAGGGTAAGTTGGCCCCTAATTAGGAAGATTCAATCAAAGTTAGAGAAAATTTGGGTAATGGAGTATACGGATTAGAGAGACTAAACGGCAAGCTCATCCTATGCACATGGAATGTCGATAATCTTCAACTTTATTTTGATTAGCATTTCACTATGTAAATCATTTGAAAGTTTGAATGAAAATTTCCATTTCATATAAGTTATGAGGCTTTCTCTCTTACTCTCTCTCTTACTCATGCTAAAGTCTTTGCCCCCAAAAGGTGAACAGACCCACTTATCGAGCAAGTCGGAATTTCACCAACTTGACTCCCTTGGGTAACCTTCGTAAGGGGAAACACTTCTTGCATAGAGGAACTCCCACCTACTAGGCAAGTTAAAACGCTATCCACTTAATCTCCTTAGCTAATCTCGACAAGGGGAAATACCTCTTACATAAAGGAACTCTTACCTATTGAGTAAGTTAAAACACTACCAACCTGACTTCCTCAAGTAACCTCAGTAAGGAGAAACACTTCTTATACAAAGGAACTTTTACCTACCGAGTAGGTCGGAATGCCACCAACTTGACCCCCTTAGGTAACCTTAGCAAGGGGAAACACCCCTTGCCCATAGGAACTTCCACCTACTGGACAGGTTGGAACTCCATCGACCTGACCTTTTCGACTTGTCCCCCTCATGTAACCTCAATAAAGGGAAACACTACTTGTATAGAGGAACTCTTACCTACTTGATAGGTCAAAACACTACTAATTTAACCCAAACAAGTAATCTCGTCAAGGGGAAACACCCCTTAATTAGATTCCCATCATCCTATCCAAACACCAACCTACCCTTCCCCCCAATACCCTTAGCTATGGGATCATGTCACGATGAACTAAGTAGCAAAAAGAAGAGTTCAAGTATTCAGTTAAAAAATTCAAGCATGCAAAAAATTCAAATTTAAATATCCATTCATATCTTAGGGTCGTACCTAAGGTACAAGAAAAGGGGGTAGGAATAACTATCACTTCAAATAAGCCAAATCTGGCAATTCGTAAAAATCTAAAGCTTTTATCTACTCGAAGGGTTGGTCTATTGATAGCCCCTAGAAAGGATAACTCCAGGTATAGGTAGGGGCCAAAGGTTGCTAACTAGGGTTAGTAAGAGGATCACCTCGACCCTAATCACCTTAAGAAGCACCCTTAAGGGTGACCTCCTATCGAGTTATTAGGATAGAAGTGGATATGGAAGCGTCTTGTTCAGACCTAGTAGCAAAGGGGTACCTTAGACTTCAGCAGCTACTTGAGCAACCTCTCTTCCCTGTGCTTCAGCCTCCCTTTTCTTCCTAAAAGTTAAGGCGTCCAAATGATCGAGGAAGCTTAGGTTGACATCAATATAATGGGAGAGCACCTTTTTCTATGTGTACACTCGATCGAGATATTTTCCAGCTCTTCCAATCGTTACTCTGTTAATTGAAAGTCAGCGAAGGCTTTCTTAGTAGTGGTATTGCTAAGGACCTCTCCGGTCTCGATTTTGGAGATGATCTCTTCTATCTTTGAAACTCTCCCTTGGAGCTCTTGGACTTGTAGTTCGAGCCCAACTTTCAAACCAGCCAGCTCCAATGAGGTAGCTTTAATATTGTCACTCTCAGATGCCTTCATCACTAACTCAGTCTGTAACTTGGAGACAGATACCTTTAACTTAACATTCTCTCTCTCAAGGTGGGCCTTGGCTTCCCTCTCCTAATCTAATTTTTGGGAGAGATGGTCCTTAGTGATGTAAACTGTGATCAAGAACAGATAAAGCAAGTCGTTGGATAAGCTCAAGCTTGCAGAAAGCTCGAAAAGAAAGCAATAGGGAATGTGCAAAAGGACAAATGCGAATGAAAAAGTAACCAAAAACCCACAAACAGCTCCAAAGGATATGATGCACAAAAATGCACGAATCAGTCCAGTAAGATTACTTGTCACCTATCCTTGCTCAACAGTTATGATAAGAGCATTGCCAAGAGTAAATAAATAGAGTTTACATAAGGAAGAAAGTACTCAAGTGTATTAAGGATAATCTAATGATTTATAGCTACAAGTACAGAAGGTATTTATACCCATAAATTAAGGCAACTTGCCTAAAAAGGAAAAAGACAAGAAAGGTATTTCTTAAGGAGATAATGTATAAGGTATAAAATGGTAAAAATGAATATTTAAGAAAGACAATCATTGGTGTAACGGATTCTACACATGATTCTGTATACATGGCGATGTTGTATTAGCAAGGCCATTGGAAGATGTGGACAAAAATTATGGGCAATTTGCTTATCTAAGCAGGGGTAGTTGAGTTAACTCAGAGTCTCTCTCTTGTCATCTCGACAAGGCTGAGGCTAATTAAGTAGTTGACCAGGTGTGAGTGAGAATGAGGATTGGTTGTTCTCTCGGCCTTTCGCTTTTCGGCACTCTATCTGCAAGAAATAGGCAATCATTTGGCTCAGCATAAAGAGCGACTAGGTAAAGAAGTACTCGGCTTTGGTAGGAGTCAGCTAGAGTAAAAGAATCCACTTTGCTAAGCCTTCCAATCCTTGGGCTTAGCTTCGGGTCAAAGGCCTATTAGCCTAATTCTTATCACTTAGTTCTCTACTTATCTTCATCTTGAGCCTTCAAGTCATCAGCCTTATGCCTTTAGTAGCCTCTCTCTCCCCCTCGCTCTACATCCTTTAATCTCCCTTAAAGCCTAGCCACTTACACATAAGAGTGATGTAGGCGTTGGTTAGCCTTAGCAAACTTATCCAAATATTTATTAGTAGAAAACTCTACCTCTTGCAAATCCTTTTCAACTCTACACAATGCCTCCTAAAAGCCTTTTACCTCTTTTTTGATGACATTGTAATTGCTTAATTAAAGCAGTACTTAGCCATAGTATTGCAAAGAAACAAACTGAGGTTAGTTCAATGATAAGAATAGAGCACATCAACGTAAAGGGTTGAAGGGTTACCTGTTAGATGAGCACGCCCAAGTGGCCTGCCATCCCCATTGGGTTGCCCTTACCTACCATCAACATCTCCTTGAGAGTGACCTAATTGCCAGGGGTATAAGACCCTAATGAGGCTTGGTTGCTAAAAGTCCGGTGTTTCAATGTAAGGTCATTACCCTAAATCTCCCACTTCAGTCTTAGGAGCTTCCTTTTGATCCTCTTAGTCTCAACCTCAAAAGTGTGATAGTGAAGCTCTTCATTCCATGAGATGTACGGTACTTCCTTGAACGAGTTTAGCTTAATCCCCAAAAACCTAAACTTGCTGAAGGCATAAAAAAATTCGCCTCAAGTTCATCTACACTTTTATAGGAGGTGAGTCATTAGCCACTTGTACCAAGTTACTTGGCTCTGGGGTGCCCTCCCTGAAGGCTTCTACTTCTTGGCTTCGAGTGTTGCCTCCCTAGAAATTTTAGGAGCCTTCCTCTTCTATTCGGTCACTTTGGAAAGAGCCATCTCCTCCTCTCCTTCACCAAGAGGAGCCAACATCTTGAAGTCCAAGTTGTCGACGTTGGTGGGATCATCCCCCATAGTAATGGGCTCAAAAGTGGGGACAAGGGCAGTAGAAGGAAGAGCCACAACTATAGGCTCGGCAACCAGTGGTTTCACCTTGGAGCTAAGAGGAATTCCCTAAGGTAGAGCCGTTGACTCAATCTTACTAGTGTCCTCAACCTTTGACTTCGGCCATATGGCCTTACCCTTTAAGATGGAGACCTTTGGGGTTAATTGTGATCTGGCCGTCTAACACCCCTTCAGCTCCTTCACTAAAGGACAAGAAATCCCATTAACCAGATTCTTATTAGTAAAGGATCGAAACAAGTAGTAAGGGAAAAAAAATGAAGCAAAAGTAAAAGCAAAATACAAAACACTACCGTTCACCAACTCTACTGTAGCTAGTATAGGCAAGGAAGATTCTTCCCCCATTTTATTAAAAGAGATGTCAGACAAAGCATCTCTACACCAATACAACAGACAAAGGCATTCGTAAAGGAAATGAACCTATACCTTTAGCCCACTTCTTTACTACATCCTTCTTCATTCTAGGGAAGAGCTTAGATATTAGATACCGGAAGTACCTCCTCATTATCTTTGTGACATTTATTTCTTGGCTGTCCTTAAGGACCATGAAGGCCTAAATCTCTCATATAGCCTCAGTATCACTAGGACTAAGCTCCTTTTAGGCCTCAATTTGGTCCATCTCATCCAAAAATCCACCTCCTCAAGTAGCTCAACTAGCACGTAGTCTTCATGCCAGCCTTTGCCAGAATCTATAAGGCCACAAAATAACTTCTTCCCCGAATAAGATTGGAGGTATGACCACCCCCTTATGCTTTTCTACATATAAGAGTGGTTGAAAAGCTCAGTGATGGCCCTTATCACCAAATATTCGCAAAGCACTTGGAAGGCATTTAACACCCTCCACCCATTGAGAGGGACCTATACTGGATTGCACTGGTGAAAGTTGAAGAACTCCTTCTTGAAGTTACTCGGAGGGAGGTGCTACCCAAACTTTAAGTACTTCTTAAACACCGCAAAGCGCCTCCCTAATAGCAAGACCACCCGTTCTTCCCTACTTAGCAAACGCATCTTCCACCCAATGATTGACTCAACAATAAAGTTGCTCAAGATCTAGTTGGAAACAGAAGGCTTGCTCCTACTCACTCAACCATACAGGCCCTTACCCATCCTAAGCGCTTCAAACAAATCCATAAGATGTAGTAAGGGAGCGTATACATATATGTCCCTAAGGATGGTATTGATGAGTCTTGCTTTATCTAATGCCTCTATTGCCATCTTGGTGGAGTTGCCAAGCTATGCAAGTGACGAAACTTCATCCTCTCTTATTGGGGTGGAGGGGAGAGGGAAAGAGGGAGGGAGGGAGGGAGGATTGCTTCTTGTAGTTTTGGAGTTGGTGATTTTATACTTTGAAGCATCCAAACCCGTCTCACTTGTGTTGGTCGACATAGTTATGAAAGAAGATGAATATGATGATGAACTTTGTTAGAAAGTTTATGAAGAAGATCGATACAAGAGAAAGTGAAGTTTTGCAGTATTGGAACAGAGAAATTGCAAAAAAGTAACCTTACGTCATGATTGCGGTATTTATAGGCCAAATATCTAGGAAACCGTATAGGCAGTTATAGGGATCTGTATATGTATAAATCTCGTGAAATGCTATAGTGCGAACAAATAGAGTCGACCTTGATCGAATAGCTACAATAAACAAAGCAAAACGCATACAAACATATGCTAGTCTGCTATGACAGGACACTTGTCACATCACATTAGATACATTGAAAACAAGTGTGATAAAGCAAGAATTTGAAAAGCTTCTTCTATAAGAAGTATCCTTGAGGTCCCTCCAATTTCCACTAGTTTGACATCCCAAAGCACCACACTTCAAATCAAATAAATTGCACTTGCTCGCTCAATGGTGAGCTCAATTTAGCTCGACTTACTCAACGCCTTAGATTGCTTACCTCAAGCCCTAAATTCCTTCTCTTGAATTTTACCATCTAGCTGGGTGTATAAGCGTCCTGCCTTAACTTCCTTATTAAGGTTCTGGTTTGCTTGGGTATCCAACACTCCACTTCGGAATAGTCGTAGTCATCTTTACCCAGAAGGTAAGTTGTTCGGATATGACGTACTTCATTCCTTTGCCACCTCGAACATCTTCACCTAAGCCTTCCACTAACTCGTACCTCCATCGTTGTCGTTTTGGCAAGGCAGCATTAGCTTTGACACTTCTAATTCATATCAACCACATGCCTATGAAGCTTATATGTCCCTTCTCCTTACCTTTGCTTCAACAACGAGACTGCTGGGGGGGTTGGGTAGGGTAAGGGAAGTGTTGATAAGGCTCTTTAGACAAGGGCCTCTTAGGCCCATCCCGATCCGATGGGTCTTGCAGCTTAGGGTCACCCACTTTAGGCCCAAGCTTAGAGCGGTGCTTGACCAACTAAATGAGGCCTCTAACAGTTAAAAGACACCAGATAAAGCTAATAGATTAAGTCAACAACCACCTCCTGCAAATCTAGGGCACGTTAGACATTACAAACCTACTTTGCAATACTTACGGAAGTGGCTCTTCCCATTAACTGTTCTTTAATTGCCAATATCACTCTTCTATAAATATAAGATCATCACTTAATGGTAAACTGCTTGATATTTTGCACACTTAAGCCTACTCATTGCTCATAAGCACTCATAATCTCTAAAACACCTTGTTGACTTAAGTATCCGAGTGGCCACATCGAACAACACCTTAATGTCTCCTCACAGTATTCTTTTTTGTAGGCTTACCAATTGCATGAAGCTTAATCCATACCAGCCAAGATCTTAATACAACAAATACTATTATACCCTTTAGATTATTATTATTATTATTATTCACATCCTTCTGAATTCTAGTTCTTATTATTTTTGAAATCTTAATTTCCATAAAAATCATGAAATCTAAAATAACACTAAAATACCAAATTTCATAGATTTTGAGGTTTTCCATGCATTTACCCTAATGAGGATTTCATCCATATTGCCTTTGTATTAAAGTGAAAATTGATACGGGATTGTGAAGTTTAAAAGTAAGTTAACAATTGAAATGGTTTGTTCATGGTTTATCATCGTCTATGAGCAAGGTCAGTGACAACTTAACTTTTTAGAGTAGGTGCTTTTTTTTAAGTAGCAACTTTGAATGTGACTTCAAGCAGCAGTATGCTCAGTAGTTCCTTTTGAGAGCACATAGTAGGTGCTCCAATTCTTTCTAAAGGCACTTCATTGTTCCCATAAGGCAAATGGGGTGCTCAAGAGCATGTTAGTGGTGGTGTTCCATAAGTGAAGGGGATACTCTATAACTTATGGGTCATGGCTTGTGTTCTTCGACTTCAGTAAGTGCACTCAATAGAAGTAATGTGTATTAGATATAAGTTTTCCAAAGTGCATGGTAGTGGAGTCTAAGCGCTCTTAATTTTATGGCTGTGTTCGTGCTTTAAGTGCTTAAGTAGAGATAAGGGTGTTCACTAGTGGTTGCTAATGGCTAGGAAACAATAGACACTCGAATTGGATTAAAGTTGCTGTCGCAAGCACTTATGTGTTTAAGAGAGCTCTATTAGGTGGTTGTTTTGTAGTTACCGATGGTAGTTTAGCTAGTGGTTGCTAGTATGCATTTGTGTATCAAGGTGATGCATTGTGTTGATAGTGTTTATATGTCTTTGAGTGTGCTAGAGTGAATAGGGATTGTATACAGTATTGAAGCTTTTTTAAGTATGTTTGCAATGGAGTTGAAGTGCGGTTGTGTTTGAAGTGTTGCTAGGGGTAATATGGAAGGTGAGGTGACATTATCATGTCTTGAATCCAAAGGATACAATAGTTCATCATATGTCCTACTTAAGTAGAACATCCTAAGGCTTTCTTATTATTTAAGTGATTTTCTACTATGTCGTAATATGGAATTCCACAATGCCGTAATATGGAAGTCCACACGAGTAGTAGTATTGGGCAACCATAAGGGTAGGTCCAAACCTAGCTATGGTTTGAAAACAAGAATCAATAGTCGAAGATTAACCAAGCCCTTGCACTAACCCATAAACAAGATGCACCACAAGCCATATATGAACCTAGCGGCTAGCCTAATATGATGCATAAACTAACTACAAAAGTCACTTGCCACTACTCTATACTCAATAAAATATACAAGGGTTAAGGTTTATACTTGGTAGCTTAGTTTATACAAGATCAGATGAAGGAGACAAAGAGAATATTCATTAATTGGCTGACTTCGACTCTTATGTAATGATGTTATTTATAGTTTCCTACTTAAGGTTATTAAATAAGCATTAGTAATGACTAAAAGGGGTAAGTTACCAGAAAGAGAAATTATAAGGTTTAATGTTATACAAGAAGGGCAAAATGGACTAAAGACATAAAGAATATCCTTTGTAAAATAGTATAATGGCTACAACTGTCAAAGACACATGTCGAAATATGATTGGCGATTAATCTTCAAGGAACAATAGATTTTATATGAACAGGAGGCAAGTTGACTTTGCTTAAACAGCTTGAACTGGTGCATTGGGAGCTTGGAAACAGGTTGGACAAGTTGATGATGAGCTCAATCGAATTGTTTGGGTACTGAGGTTGGTTAAGTCCTTCGATCCATGGTAGATTGAAGGAATGATAAGGGCTTAGAAAGCTGAGTAGATTGGTTGAATGTAGAGGAGACATCTCCTCAACAGTAAGTTGGAGGCTGATGATCTATCATGGTAAGTTCTCTAAGCCTTTAGTTTGAATACATGTGATCAATACTCGTGGTTGATTCCTATTATTTTCTATCCAATTTTAAATTAATGGAATCCTTTATTTAATTTTAGAAAAATGATAGGTTGTGAGTATAGCATATCATTATGAAAAGAGGGATTAAAATAGTCATAAAACATACATTTTGAGAAAATATATTGTAAAAATACACTTTTTTTTAGACCGATTGCTTGAATTTGGTTTTCTAGGCTATTTTGGGTGCTCCAATCTGGATTACATTAGGCTTCCATGCTTATTTTTCGGGGGCCTAATATTTACTGTTATTTATGATTTTGTTTTAATAGAAGAAATGCCGGTCGGGTTGGATTGAACAATTTGAATTTTAAGAGGTAGATATATCTTATGGATTGGAAATTGAACCCTCCATTCTCTTCCTAGAAGTTACTGCTTTTAGATTCTAATAGTAATTGTATAGCCAGCTCTCCCACGTATACTCGGGAAATAATTAACAATGAATAAGTTAATTGTTTTGCCATCCTGGATGAATAAAAAACTAATCCATATACTGTCTCTTATCCCTTACAAATGAAACTAATAGTCTTTTGCAATGATAAATTGAGAAAATTAGAAAATGAATATTAATATTAAGGTTCTATTTGGATTTTTTTCCGTATTTTGTTTATAATTTATCTGTATATATTATGTGTTTAATTTATATTTATTTGAAATTTGGTATTTGGCAAGCTCTCTCATTTATATTGCATTTGAATCTATTTCATAAAGTGGTGATTGGAATATAAGGATTGGGGAATGAAAATTCACTCACTTCTAAGTGAAAAGATTTATTAAAAATATATTTTATGTATTGGAAATGAGTATTTTAATAGGCATTTTGTAAAATGAATAAAATAAAGTTGATAAATTTAACTTTATAAAAATTTGTTAGGTATTTAGTTTTTAAATTAGGGATATATATATAGTTTCTTTTACCTTTTTGCTATCTTATTTTCACCAAAGGTAAGATTTGAATAACTGTAAAAAAATATTAAAAAAAGATGAACTAAAGGGAGCCTAAGTTTTTGGAAAACAAGTCTTTGGATTTTTCTGATTATGCATATCAAATATTCAACCGTAATTGAATGGTTGTTGCCTGCTCATAACATTTGTCCATGTAGAAAGTTTTTGTAGTTTGTGCCAGAAAATTTTTTTTTGACACATATAATTTATTTACACATGTACACATTCCAACTTAATTCAGTCGTTAACATAATATTTATGCTACTTGTGCCAAATACATATCTCCATCATGTTTCCATTTAGGAGGCGATCAAATTGGGTTCAGTTACTGACTTAAATTTGGTAAATTAATAACATTTACTTCACTTTTGACCTGTAATAGAAGGCATTATAGGTTGTAATAACTAAACAAATGCCATAAATAGGAACGGATGCACAGCATTTGTATATAAATAGTGAGTGAATGTCAATAAAATTTGAATACAATGTAGTAATAATAAGTAGTTTTCAAAAAAACTATTATTTATATTTTACTTGTACTGCCATCTATCTATTTTATTTGTTTTACATACCACTTATATATTTATACGATGTGCAATAAATCTCGCTACAAATACTGTTTTCATTTGCCAAAGGGGAGTGAGCTTTCATCTTCCAAGCTTTTTGGTGCTAAGGACGACCCAATTAAGTGTTTTCTTTTCTTAGGTTGCCTTTACTTTCAGTTTTTAGATTTTACTTTCCAAATAATAAAATATTTCAATTATATGGACTTTTTCTTTGAAAACATGTTCGAAAAAATATATTCACATTGAAAAACTAGTGTTGGGCATCCTAGGATGTAAAAAAAAAAAGCTAAAAATATAAAAACTTTATTGGAGATGTGTACTTTCTTATAAAAAAAAAAAAAGAGAAAGAACATTGAGCTTAGAACCCTTATAAGCAGCATTCAAGTCATACAACCTATCTTCGACCTATCAAAGCTTTCACCATTTTCTTTATTTCTTTTATAATTCTAACGTTGATGAATTGGTCGTTTGTCATCCACCACTAGGAAAACATTTGTACTCACCATATCAAGGTTAGAGTAGTAAATGAGCTGAATTATTTGTAAATTATTTAAATTTAACTTATTTTAGACTTATCTTAACTCGAGTTTGATTTATAAAAAAGCTAAAGTTAAGCTCAAAGTGAAGCAAACTTGTTTATATTGATGATGAGCTGGCTTGCAAATATGTTTTAGGATTTGTATTTTTCTTTTCTCATTTTTAGTATTTTTTCTTTAAAATATAATTTTTTTACTATTTTCATTATATATTTAATTATATTTTATCAAATTAATATTATGGCCATATTAGAAATGGATACATTTTCCCTAATAAAAATTAATAAATAGTCAGAATATAGGTAATGTTTTTGTTAAAAAAAAAGCCGTGGCATTACAAAAGCATTAAAACACGTATTATCTTCTTATTAACTTTTATTTATCTTATTAATTTTTCTATAAATAAAAGTTGAAATACTCAAATAAAAAGTAGTAAAAAGGAGATCACCTGTACATTAAAATTAATAGATGATAAAAGAGTCAAATGAAAAAAAAATATCAAAGGAAAGGCTGAAACTTTGCAATCGAACACTATGTTGGGAGAAATGATTATTTAATAAAAAAAATCAGAAATTAATATGGTTTTCGTTTGTCAAGTCTACTAAGAAATTACAAAGGAACAAACGGATGCATGCATTTAAGGTCAATGTAATCCTATTACTCAAGGCGAAAAAAAATCTTGCATAAATTTTGATTAAATATAATAAAATAAATTATCCATCATAATCACATTAAATTGAGTCGTAGCCTAGTCATATATAAGTGCAATTATCCAAATTAATCATCCTCCATCTTCATAAGATACCACAAAAAACCCTACATTGAGAACTATCTTTAAAGATAAAGTGGCATTAAAAAAGATTATGAAAAATCTTACAGTATTTGTATATTAACAAAGCCAATCAATGTTTCAAAGGATCCTCATACCCAAAAGGCAAATCTAAGTTTGAATCAAACTAGTGTGAAGTAAAAGTAAGTTTGTTTGCATATTATATGCATGAAACGTTTAGGCATTAAGTTTTATGAAGGTATTAGAAAATAGGATAGTATTACACAAACTCGTCAAAAGACATAACTTTAAAGGTAATATAAATATATGCCAGGTTATATAGGATATCTTGAAATGTAATAAAAAAGTTACATAAAAGAAAAAAAAAATCATAAGTGGAAACACACAAATCTAAAAATCAATTATCATTTAACACAAGGTGTAGGAATATATATGCAAAATGGAAGTCCTATCATAAGTAACTAACAAGCCATCAAATTTCTACTTAATAAGAAAAACCATCATGGTTGAGTTGTTTAATGAATTTCTCTTTTGATAAATAAAAAGAAAAAGGAAAAAAATCATAAGTTTAAAAAGGATAAGATAATTTATTCAGCTATTAGTTATGCGATACTACTATAGAGTGAAGTTGGAAATTAAGTTTAAAACTTAGAAAGAATATTAAGAAAAAAGAACCTATTTTTAAATGGATTGATAATACTCTAAACGAATTTCAATGTTGAATCTGAACTTTAAAACATTTATAAAAGGATATCATCGAATTTTAATCGGTTGCATTTATATTAGAGGATCATGTACCCCAATTGCCACAATAAAAGAAAACCCATCAAAATACGGCATATTTTTTAGGAAAAATTTGATATATATGTATGTATATATATATACACTTTATCGGGCTAAATAAAATGTTGAAGTTTAGATTTTGGACAGCAGTAAGAGAAAACGCGGTATTAAAGTAGCTGAATAATAGGAATGAGAGTGAGGGTGAGAGTGCGAGATGTAGCAAGACAAGACGCCACCACGTCATTACGACAATGCATGTTAGATGAAGAGAAGCCACATGTTTACTTTACTTAAAACTGTGACCAACAATCGCCTAGAAAGAGCGTTACAGCTCCTCCCACCCTAACCTATTCCCCCACCACCCTTTCCTATATAAACACACATCCCCACTTTCTCATTCCTCATCCAAATCAAATTCACACGCACACACACCCGCACTCACTTTCTCTCTCTTCCTACACACGTGGCCACGGCACATCAAAAGCTCGTAAAACCTCTTACTTGAAACACAGAAAGGGAAAAAGAAAAGAGAGAGATCCGTTAAGCCACACGCGCCGATATGTCGCCGTCCTCTACTAAACCGAACAAACCTCATGCTGTCATTCCCGGGGTTAAAGAGATCCGTTACAGAGGCGTGAGGAAGAGACCATGGGGCCGCTACGCTGCCGAGATCCGTGACCCAGGGAAGAAGACTAGAGTCTGGCTCGGCACCTTCAACACCGCTGAAGAAGCCGCGCGTGCTTATGACGCGGCGGCGCGTGAGTTCCGTGGACTCAAGGCGAAGACGAATTTCCCCACCGCTGCCGAGCTCAACTCCAGCGGAGCCCGCAGTCCCAGCGAGTCCAGCACCGTCGACACTGCGTCTCCGCCGCCTACGGCGGCTATTTCCTCGACTTTCTCGTCTCCGCTTCCTCCTCCGCTGGATCTCAGCCTCGGTGACCATCATTCTAATTCCGGCCACTATGTAGTGGCGTGCTTCCCGGTGGCACCGGTGGCCCGTCCGGTTTTTTTCATGGACGCGTTCGCGCGTGAGTCTAACTGTAGATTTGATCATTCCACAGCGAGTGGTTTTTTCCCTGTAAGGGGGACAGCGAACACTGGAAAGCTCGAGTCCGACTCCACTACAGGTTCTGATTCCGGTGCTCCCGACCGTACCGGACCATTCCTAAACCTGGATCTGAACCTCGCTCCCCCGGCAGAAGTTGCATAAATTTTTTCTCCGATCCGTCTGAATATGGATTTCAAAGGGTAGATCCGTAATTTCGACGACGGCTTTTTCTGGCTTATTTTATTCGAAAGGGAAAGCAGATTTCATGCATAGAGAGAGAGAGAGAGTAGATAAAACGACCTGACATTAGAATCGCTGAGTTACGTGGATTATGACGATGACGAAAAATTATTAGATGGTGACTTTTTTTTTTTTTTTTTTTATCTATACATATGTATATAGAAGGGTTAACTTCTTTTTTCTTTTCTTTTTTTTTTCCATCTTTTAAGTTTTTGCAAATGAGGAAAAGAAAAATGAAAAGTTCATGTTCCTTCGTGTTGTTTAATTTTAAGTTATTTTCTTTTGTAATGTGTTATATCTCTATAAATGTTAAATATTTACTCTTCATTCTTAGGCCCATAAATAAATTTTTTTCAATTATTGTTTGTGAGATTTTCTATTTTCTTTCTTTCCATGTTTGCTTGCTCCCTTCAATAATATCCACATTTCGAGCTGAACGATCCTGATCATGTTCCAAATTGTTACATAGTACTTACATGGATCTGGTTGTCAAGTATGATGTATTGCAGAAAGGAATTAACGGGACATGTTAGAGCTAATGGGTACTTTTTGAGTTATACTAAATTTTCGTATATAGTCTGACCACATGCTTCGGCAACGATCTAGCATGATCTTTTTGATTTGAGGGTCCATTGTTTCTTTTCAGTGTTACATATTTGTGCAAGGATATATGTGTGAGGAATCAAACTTTGTTCTATTGTTGTAAAAAATTTTATATATCAATGCTCAAAAGATTATTACATTATAATTGTGTGCCTTAATTGATAAAATCTTGATTGAAAGTTAGAATATTTACATTTAAAAACAACGGAATGAAGAAGATAAGAAGAGACTGGGATTATTTTCTATGAATTCTTCAAGCGAGTATAAATCTACTTATACTAAATTTGTTAGAGATAATTATCTATTTATCTTACTTACCATCCGGTTAGGAGAGAGGATTTTTTTTTTTTTTTTTTTAAAGGAAAGCTTTATAAGGAATTAAGTAACTCCTTATCTGTAATAGCAATCAGGAATCTTAAGATGATTTATTTTTATTTACTTTGAAATGGGCAACACGGCGTCGGGATGAAAAAGGCGGCGTACCAAGAGCGAAATGCGGCGCATTTTAGTAAAACGCCGCAGGAGGTTAGCCTCTCAAGTCTTAAAAATGGGCAGCAGTAAACAAGAGCGTATGTCACGTGGCGGAGCGTTCCGCCTACGGAAACAGGTTTCCAAGGAAAAAAAAAGAAGAAGATAATCTGTGATAATTTTGGTTGGATTTCGATTTGGAGAGAGAGAGAGAGAGAGAGAGAGAGGAGCGCGTACTGCGGCTTCATGATGAGAAACCATTGGGGTGGTGGCGGTCCCCGTCCCTGTCCCCATTCTCTCTCTTCTCTTGTCTGTCTGTTGACTAAACGACAAGACGAAAATATTTTAAATAAGTGGTGGCAAATTCTGATTGGTCGATGTCGCCATTTTCGTTTGTCCTTTCAGTACGAATCTGCCTCAGTTCCGGATTTATTTATTTAGCTACACCTGTTACCAAAAAAAGAAAAAAAAAAAATTTATAACTAGGAGAAATTGAGATAGAAGTTAAAAGATTTTAATAATATTAAAAATAGAGTAACGCTATTTTGAGTAGAAGATACCTGTTATTATCTAGACGAAAGAGTGTGGGAATTTTTTTATAGGTTGGTTTGTATTTCTAATAGAATAGAATCGGTCTATTCAATTTTTATATTTTTAATTTTATAGTTATTAGATTTAAAACATTATCTAATAGTGTTTATAATAATACAAATCTAATAAATATAAATTAAAAATTAAATGAAATATTAATCAATAACGTTAAAATAGGGATCAAACCACATAAACTCCTTTAATACAAAGCAGATATTAATGTGACTATAACATTCATGACCTTTGACAAAGTTATAATTGTGATATAATAATATTTTTTATTTGCAACACTTCTTGCAACGTTTCTCTTTTTTATGTGATATAAAAATTTTATTTTGTATTCAAGTTCAAATAAGAACTTTTATTTGCTGCAGTATAATTTTTCTAATATTTAATCACACAATATGAGAAACTGGAACCGTAAAACATATAAAACTTTATATTCAGTATCTAAATAAGTGTCCGAATAGCTCTCTACTATCTATTTATTTAAATCAGACGGCTGGGCAGGCAGCAAGATGAGTGGATAAGGAAGTGGGTCCATGTGGACGCGTTTTGTAGGCATAAAAAACCCTAGGTCTCTAGCCCTAAGCCTATGTCAGTTGGAAAATTTAAAGAATCCGGTGGACAGGCAACGTTAGTGAATTTTAATTTGAGTGGAGACGTGTTGACGAGGTACACGCACACGGCGTCTTGCAGCAGACGTTACTTTTTCGTGGCACTGTCTGTCGCCTGGCCATAGGGATTTTTTTACTGTTTTATTTTTTCTAAAAGGATTGATATAATTATTTATTTTATTTTAAATTTAAATTATTAAATAAATTTTAAATTTAATAATTTAAATTTTAAAATTAATAATTTAAAATATATAAATAAATAATAAAATAAAAAACAGAATCAATCCCGTCCAAATTGTACATCAACCGTAGACTGTGATTTTGTTTTCGCGTTGACCGTGACCCTCTCGTAAAAAAGAAAAACAAACAAAGGTTGTCTGACAAATTGACGGTGAATCATCAAAAAATCTACCCCTACCTCTTTAAAATATTTGGACTAATAACAAAATGAGAAAGACTTATAAACGTGGCTTTGCGTTCCCTCACTTTTTGTTTTTAATTTTTCAACCACACAAACCCGACCTATCTAACTTTAAACATTGTATACCTCTTATAATTTTTCAATTACAAACCACGAGCATTCGCGATGTTATTTCACTAACTTTTGTTTCTTAATGACATAATCTGGCCATCATCATGCGGTTACTCCTTTTGTTTAAAGAGGCACGCTTACAGCAAAACATGAAAGTACCGTAGATTTAACTTAAGTTTTGATTTACCATTCTTTACATAATTTAAAAAATAATAATATGGATGGATTTGTATAGTAAGCATCGTTTTAAAGTATTTGTCGGTAACGATTGAATTCTGCGAATAGTAGGTTTACAAAATAAAATATTATCAATGGACACTTAGATATTGTTCGGTGTAATAATTTCGATACTTAAATTAACAGTGAACTTTTGTAGAGTAGAGAATGCTTTAGAATAATAGGTAAGCTAGGTGTAAAAAGTATAGAGAGGTTTGTCATTATGTAGTATACTGGTTTTATAGTAGAGTATCATCGATAATTGAAAAACAGATAATGAAAGAGATTCTCTTTCATAAGTATGCGAGAGTAGGGTCGTACTGTCAACATGTTTCACATACATCAGAAGTAGATGTTGACTTGATCTTTCATTCTTATCTTATGACTTCTAGTCGTTAAAGAGTATTGTAGGCCCTATCAAGTTAGGCCTAAGGTGGCGAGCCCTAGAAGAAGAAGCATATCAGATCTAAATAAGCCTGAAGGGCTCGTGTTTAAAGAGCCTTATCAATACTTCCCCCCCTTTCTGGCTGTCTCATTATTGAGGCGAAAGCAAGGAGAATAGATATATGGGTTGCTCAAGTGTGCGACTGATCTGACTCAAAGGAGCTTGAGATGGTGCCATAGTATCGACGTAGTGAGGGTATAGGTCCAAGCTAGCAACAGGTCGAGGTAGGATGTCCAAGGCGTTGAATACCTGGGTCGAAGATGTCTAAGGTGTGATGGACTAAGGTGGTCAGCAACTAATCTAAAGTGAAGTGTCGACGACTCGAGCGGGACAGAGCCTCAATTAGGGTGTTAGGGTAGGACACCTTCATGTCTCACTAGGTTAGTGATTAGAAGCTATGAATTGGTCTGATCGAACAGCACTCGTCATGGACTGAACAGGTATAATTGCACCATGCCTCTATCATGCCGACCAGGTGAAAGTTGGAGGGATCGTGAGGAAACTTCTTTTGGAAGAAACTTTTTCAAATTCCAAACCAAGCGTGCCCATTTCTCTGTGCATTTAATGTGATGTGAAAGGTGTTTTGCTATAGTAGACTAGTATGCAACTACATGCATTTTACCCTTTAAAGGGAGCCGTCCGATTAAAACTTACTCCATGTATCTACCCGGCAACATTTTAAGGGATTTGTGCTTATACAAATCCTGATAACCGCCTATACGGTTGCCTAGATACTTAACTTATAAATGGAAGGGTCATAACGAAAGATTACTTTTCTGTAATCTCTCTATTCTACTACCGTGAATTCCACTTTTTTACACTGTATCAAACTTCCTTCGAAAGCTTTCCAACTCCCTCCTTCTTCATCACCTTTTTCTAAACTTGTTAACGAACGTAGGTGAGGTGAGTTGTGACTCATCATAGATCAACCTTACTAACTTTGAACCAACAAGGAACGATCCCCTCCCCTCCCCCGACAGGAGAGGACGAGATTTCGTTGTTAACACAACTTGACGAACCTACTAGGATGGCCGTAGAAGCACTAGATAGGGCCAAGATTATCAATGCCATCCTGAGTGATGTATATGCATACCTTCCTCTACTCCCTCCCCAAGATTTTTTTGATGTGCTTGAGACAGGCAAGGGGCTGACAATTGAGTGAGTAAGAGCAAACAATTCACCCCCAGTTACATTCTAAGAAACTTTGTTATTGAGATGATTCTTAGGTGACGAATAAGGTTGCTGAGCAGGGACAAACGGGTGGTATTGCTATTAAAGAGGCGCTTCATGGTGTTTGAAAAGTGCTTAAAGTTGTATAGCGCCTTTCTCTAAATCTCTTTGAGAAGAAATTCTTTAGCCACCACCGATGCAATCTGGCGCAAGTCCTTCGCAATAGGTAAAGGGTGCTAAAGGCTTTCCAAGCGCTATGCGAGTATTTGGTGGTAAGGGTTACTCTCGAGTTCTTTAATCATTTTTACATGTGGAAGAGCATCAGGAGGTGATCATACCTTTAACCATGTCTGGAAAAGAAGCCGTTCTATGGCCTTGTAAATTCAGTGAAAGGTTAGTGGGACGAATACGTAGTGGTTAAGCTACCTAAGGATGCAAACTTTTGGACGTAGTAGACTAGAATGTTCTAAACTGAAGCCGAAAAAGGGCTTGGTACTAATGATGCAAAAGTCGCTGGAGAGATCTAGGTCTTCATGGCACTCAAAGACAACCAGGAGATAAATGTTGCGGAAACCGTACAAAGATACTTCTAATATTTGATCTTTGAACACTTCCCCAACATGAAGAAGGTTGTAGTAAAGAAATGGGCCGAAGGTATAAGTTCATCCCTTTTGCAAACACCTTTGTTTGTTGTACTAGCGTAGTGGTGGTTGGTTCGACGTCTCTGTAAAATGGGGGAACTTCACTCTCTGTACAGGTTCCCTTGCTGTTTCAATATGTTTTTATAAGAGAAAATTTGGCCTCAAAGGTAGCCTGTCCCTCTATGAACAAGCTGATGAGCCACTCGCAGGTAAGGATGAAAGCTTTCGATCCCAAGTGTAAAGTCAGGGGCTAGGGAGATTAGTAAGGCTTAATTGATGGCCATTCTTGAGGGGATACCTATTGCCCGACCCCCCCAATGCAACTACTAGTTGCAGAGCTAATTGCCCTTGCGCTTCCTCACCCTGCCCCTACCTGTATTACTAAACCAATTATTGTGGGTGATGAGCTTGCTATAGAAGATGAGCCGGAGGTACAAATGGTAAGCCCTCTTGTAGTTGTGGAGCAGAAGAGGAAGGTTGTTGAGACTTCAGGAGTAGTGGTACGCGGAGCTAAGAAACAAAGACCACTAGTAAAGGGACCCTTGAGTTAGGGAAAATGTAACGAGTAGCCGATGACTCATCCTTATCAATGTGTCGACAATCTGGGGAACAAATTTTTTAACGTTCCCAACAACTTTAGATTGCTGGGGATCAAGTCGAAATCATTCCAAGAAGTTCCCTACCTCTCTCGAGATGAAAAGTTGTTGAGGTAGGCTTTCGAGGTGGAAATGAGGAAGGCTAGGGGAAAGCTCCTGAGGCCGAAATGGGAGATCCATGCCAATGACGTTATGCTACAGCATTAGACACTCAACTATTAAACTTCTTTGAGTTCTTATATCCCCAACAGTTAGGCTATCTTCGAGGGGCTATCTAAGGAAGGTAGGGATGACCTTATGGAGATGGCGAGTCACTTGAGCATGCTTATGCTGCAGGTGAGTCTTCATTGCTTCTACATTGATATGCTTCCCATCTTCTCGTTGTATTAACGGTGGTTCGTATTTCTCTGTAGTACCAAAATTAGGTGTAGCTTCAACTAAATAAATTTGATGCCGCTTAGAAAGAGTTAAAGGGTATTTGAGAGGCGTTGGACACAACTACTAAAGACCTACGAGAGGTAAAGTTTAACAATTATTTGGAGAAAATTTCCAAAGCTAATCAGCGCCTGTGTTGCTTTCCCGTACAGGTAGTTAAGCTTAAAGGGTGGCTGATGGACGTAAAGTGCGAGCGAGAGGCTACTAAATGTACTACTAAGAAGGCCACTAACCTGAGAGCTTGACTCAAAGATGACTAGAGGACTAAGGCTTAGCTCTCTCAAAGATTGGATGAGGAGAGGGAAGCCAAGGCCTAAATTGAGAAGGAAAATATCGAGTAAAAGATGTCGGTCACCAGGTTGCAGATCGAGCTAGTGATAAAGGCTTTAGAGTACAAAAGCGTTAAAGCTACTTTGCTAAAGCTGGTCAGTCTAAAGGTGGGGCTGGAACAACAAGTTCAAGAGTTGTAAGATAGGGTTTCAAAAATAGAGGAGATTATCTCCAAGATGGAGAGTGGGGAGGTCCTTAGTGCTATTGCTGCGAAGAAGGTTGTTGCTGGCTATCAGATGATCAATGAGTGGTTAGAGGAGTTGGAGGACCTATTTGTTGATTGCGCCTAATATACGAAGAGACATATGCTCTCCTACCATTTGGGCCTTAACCTGAGCTTCTTGAATTTCGTGGACTCCCTCACCCTTAAGGAGAAGAGAGAGGCTAAAACGCTGGAGAAGGAAGCCGTACAGGTGATTGGCGAAGCTCCAGGCACCTCTTTTGCTACTAGGGTTGTACATAATGTTGCATCCATTCCTCCCCCAGCTGCGTGGTAGGAGGTCGCCCTAGAAGGTGCTATACATAGAGATCAGGATCAGGGCAATCCTTTTGCTGACCTTCAGCAGTAACCTTTCACCTTTACTCCAACACAATGCTAGCCTCCTCAAAGGGCATTGTCGGATTAGCGCTTCAAGCAAATTAAGGCTTTAGACTTTTCACAGTTACAAGAGTTAGTTGATCATAGGCAATACTTCTTCTTTTTTGTATTTCAAGTCAAAATGCCATCCTTAGCCTTATAATTAAAAAATTTATGAATGAAATTCACATTTTATGAATGTTGCATAATGTGCAGTTTCGAACTTTTTTTTTTTTTTTGCCTTCCATTATTAATTCAAGGTGGGAGAACCTATATGTAGGGGGTGTTTCCCCAAATCAAAGATACTTGAGGGGGGTCAGGTTAATAGCGTTCCGACCTACTCGAAAAGTATAAATTCCTTTATGTAAGGAGTGTTTCCCCTTGACAAGGTTACTCGAGGGGGGTCGGGTTAGTGGCATTCTCGCTTGCTTAAAATGTAGGAGTTCATCTATGCAAAGGGTGTTCCCCTTTGCTGAGGTACCTTAAGGGGTCAGGTCAATGGCATTTCGACTTGCCCAAAAAGTAGGAGTTCCTCTATATAAAGGGTATTTGTCCTTATTAAGATTACCTAAGGTGTCAGGTCGGTGTCGTTCCAACCTACTCGGTGAATGGTCCATTCTCCCTTTCAAAGGCTAGGATGGCAACAAAAGAAAGAGAGAAAGAGAGGTAAATAACTGATTATGAAATAAATTGTTCCATTTCATTATTCTAGAAAGATATACATGAATATGCTAATTAAAATAAAATCGAAGATTATCGGCATTCCATGTGTGTAGGATGAGCTTGCCATCCAGTCTTTCCAATTTATACACTCCATTGCCTAACCTTTCCTCAACCTTAATGGGGTCTTCCTAATTGGGGGTCAACTTACCTTGCTCTTCTTGTGAACCTATATCTTCTAGCTTTCGGCACATTAGGTCGTTGACCTTAAACTCCTTGTGTCTGACCTTTTGATTGTAGTATCGAGCAGCCCGATGTTGGTATGTAGTCACTCAAGCTGCAGCGAGGTCTCTAATTTCCTTGATGGTATTGACCCTAGCTTGTAATAATGAATCATTAAGGGTGGCGTTGAAACTTTGAGTCTAGATGTTCGGAAGCTCAAGTTCGATGGGGAGGACTGTTTCTAACCCAAAGGATAGAAGAAAGGAGGTCTTGCTTGTAGAAGTGTAATGGGTGGTCCTATACCCTCATAGGATACCAGGTAATTCATCAGCCTAGGTGCCTTAAGATCGGTCTACACACTTCTTTAAGCTATCCAAAATAATTCAATTGGTTGCCTTAACCTATCCATTGATTGGGGATGGGCGATTGAAGTGAAGTGCAGGGTGATGTGGTGCTTGGCGTAGAACTCCCCAAACTTGGGATTGTCAAATTGTCGCCCATTGTCCATATTGAGAGCGTAAGGGACCTCGAACCGAGAGATAATGTTTTTTTTTATCGAAAGAATTCAACACTTTTGTCCATGATCTTTGCTACTGTGTCGGCTTCCACCTATTTCGTAAAGTAGTCAACGGCAACAATTATAAACTACCGTCTTCCTGAAACTTTCAAGAAGGCATTAAGGATATTAATACCCCATTGTACGAACAGCCATGGGTTAGTCAAGGGTTGAAGGCCAGTGTTGGGTGCATAATTGAGTGGTGTATGCTTCTGGCACTGTAAGCACTTTTTGGATACGGCTTTCATGTCCTACCTCATGGTAAGCTAATAATACCTGAGCTAGAGTGCCAAAGGTAGAGGGCTTAGGACTGAATATGATTACTGTACACTCTGACATGCAGCTTTTCCATGATGTACAGCCCTTCATCTTTTCGACGGTATTAGAGTAAGGGAAGGCTAGCTCCTTTGCGATACAAGATGCCATCACCAGAGCTTCTTTGCCTCTCTCCTATCATTTGGAAGTGTGCCTTGCTCTAAGTAACTCTGGATAGGATCCATCTAGCTTAGCTTTGGTGCTACCGTAGTTGATTCTAAAACTTTAGCCGATCCTAGAGTTATTTATGCTCTTATTTAGCATGTGTTTTATAAAGATTTTCCTATACTTCACCTCGGGCTTTTGTATCCCAATAGAGGCGAGCTTGGATAGCTAATCTACTATTGAATTCTCGAGTCGAGGGATCTTCATAATATTCTATGAAGGGAATTTAACTAGAAAGCTCTTTACTTTCTCAAGGTACCTAGCCATAGTGTCTTCTTTAGCCTTGTATTCACCTTGAACTTGCTGGATGACAAGCATGGAGTACGAGAGTATTTGTAAATGCTTGGTATTGATCTCCTTGGCCAACTTAAGATTGGTGATGAGGGCCTCGTATTCAGATTCGTTATTGCTAAAATCGAATCCAAACTTAAGGGCATAACAGATTGTGACTTTATATAGGCTAATCAAAACGAGACCCGTACCTCCACTCCCCAAGGTGGATGATTCGTTGACGTAGAGAGTCCATACTGATTTATCATTACTTAATGGTGCTTCCTCTTCTCCTGTATATTCTACCACAAAGTCGATTAGCACTTGTGCTTTATAGGGCGTTTGTGGCTGATACCGGATTTCATACGTACTCTATTCCATTGTGTACTTCATCATCCATCCAAACGCATCGGGCTTCTATAACATGATGCATAATGGTTGATCTGTGAGTACGATTATCTGGCGCGCTTGGAAGTAGGGTCTTAACTGTCTTGTTGTTATAACAACAGCCAAGGAAAACTTTTCTACCAGGATGTACTTAACCTCCAGCTTGTAGAGTATGTGGCCAACGTAGTATACTGGCAAGTGTTCTCTTCCCTCTACTCTAACCATCACGGAGGAGAGTGCCCGGTCGCTAACAGCCATGTATAGAAATAGGTCCTCCCTATGGATAGGCTTGGAGAGGACCGGTAGGTACTTGAGGAAGTCTTAGAGCTGTTGAAAAGCAATGGCACACTTCAAGGTCCATTCAAAACCCTTTGGATTTCTTAAGATTTTAAAGAACTTAGCACATTTATCTATGCTATTTGAAATGAACTTACTCAATGCAATTATCATACCGATGAGCTTTTGTACATCACGGACTATGGTTGGAGGCTTCATTTCCCTAACGGTAGTAATTTTCTCGAAGTTGGCCTCGATGCCTCTTTATGTAACTAAGAAGTCGAGGAATTTATTGCAGTCGACTCCGAAGACATACTTCTAAGGATTTAGCCTCATGTTGTATGTATACATTCGATTGAAGGCTTCCTAGAGGTCTTAGACATGATCATCTAACTTCTGGCTTTTGATAATCATGTTGTTGACGTATACCTCCATATTGTGCCAAATCTAAGGCTTGACCAGCTTCATCACCATAATTGGTATGTAGCCTCGACGTTTTTCAGACAAAATGGCATCACGATGTAGCAGTATGTACTATAATCAATGATGAGGGAGGTATGACTTCATCCTTCAGGTCCATTTTGATCTAGTTGTACCCTGAAAAGGCGTCTATAAAACTTAAGAGGACATGTCCCGAAGTGGAATCAACAAGTTGATTGATTATTGGGAGAAGGAAACAATCTTTAGGGTAAGCTTTATTGAGGTTGGTGTAATCCATGCACATTTGCCACTTCCCATTCTTCTTCTTGACTAGCACTATGTTTGCTAGTAAGTCTAGGTACTTTTCCTCCCTTATGAAGCCGGCCTTAAGTAGCTTAAGTACCTCTTCTTCGATGGCAGCTTGCCTTTCTGGAGTAAAACGCCTCTTTTTCTATTTGACAAGCTATGCTGTGATATTGACGTTAAGGCTATAGGTTGTTAGGCTGGGCGAGATTCCGAGCATATCTGACGCTGACTAAGCGAACCTATCCGAATTCGCCCGCATGAGGGTAATGATTTCATCCTTCACCTCAGGTAAGGTCTTGATCTTGACTTTCATGGTTTGCTTAAGTGAGGATCCGATCTAGATATCTTCTATTTTCTCCCCCAGCTTCTCTTACAAGCCAATCTTGAGCACAAAGATGCCATCTCCCCTGGTGGTCTTAACGTATAGCTCTCATAAGAGCTTTTGGTCACACCTGTATACTCTTACCCTGATCAGGGTCAGGAATTTGGCCTTCAAATAAAGGGTAGACATGACCACCTTGAATGCATTCGAATTTGGTCTTCCCAAGAGTACATTATAGGAGGAGGGGCACTCAATCACGATGAATTTTATAGGTCATTGTACTACATGGTCATTATCGTCAAGTTCTATGTCTAACATGATGATCCCCTTGACTTGGACTGTACTTCCATTGAAGTCAATCAGATTATAGTGGTACGGTTTTATTGGCAGCTTCTTCCTCATCCTCTTGTAAGTATGAAGGAAAAGTATGTTGGTGGAACTATCAGTGTCCATCATAATCTTTAAGGCCTCAAATTTTAAGATCTTCACCTTTATCACTAGGGCATCTTAATGGGGTATGTCGACCCTTTAAAGGTCTCGTAAGAGAAGGAGATAAAAATGTCCAACTTCTGTTTCTTCTCCCTTATGGCTAACACCCCTGTTGGGGCATTAACTAAGTTGCTAGTACTCGGCCAGCTCTTAGGGTATGCCCTCCCCCCCTTCCCTCCACCAAATAATTACGTCAATAACACCATTAAGGGCATGGTCATTGTAGTAGTCTTTGTTCTACTCGGTGTAGGTGTTCTCAGTCCATCGCCTTTCAGGTACCCTATCTCCATCATCATTAAAACAGTTGTCGTTTCTTAGATGGGCTATGTATTCGTTGAAGGAGCTATGTTGAATAGCATACTTAATGGTATTTTTCAACTGGAAGCACTAGTCAATGGTGTAGCCGTGGTCATCATGAAACTAATAGTACTTATCGGAATTTCGATGAACAAAGTTTCCCCGCATTTTCTATGGCTTTTGGAGCAAGTTACGGTCTTCACTTCGGAATAGACCTGAGCAATGGGTTTATTCAAGGGCATGTATTGTGTGTAAATGGGAGTGGGGAACGAGTAACGTTCAACTCGACACTTCTTCCCCGAGCTCTCCCCTTTTAATCTGCCTGACAACCTACCATCGAGGCAATCCTTTATGGATAATTTTTTTTGTCCTACTTTTCACTCGACCTCTCTTGGTCGGCATCGTACCTGGCGTGAATGTTGTCTTCCTAATTGATGTACTTTTGGGCTTTACTCTAGAATTTGGCTACGATCATTGGCTTGCTCGTTGCAAGTGATTAGAAGGTCGGATGTCGAGTTAAGTGGCATAGATAGTGACTCCCTTGTCTAGTTGAGGGATCTCAACCATGACATTATTGAACTGAGCCACATAATCACGTAGTGACTTGCCTTCACCTTATGTTACAAGATACAAGGACAATGTATCCTTGGACGAAGGCTTGCTAGCCCTAAAGTGGAGATTGAATCTTTACACCAGCTCATCAAAGGAGTTGATGGAATTGTCAAAGAGGTGGTTGAATTACATCTAAGCTACTTTCCTTAGGGTACCTAGGAAAGCCTTGCACATTATAGCATCCCCATGATCATGAAGGTTCATTAGGGTACGGAAGTGGAGAAGGTAATCATCAAGGTCACTTGTGCCATCATATTAATCTAGGGAAAGAAGTTTGCCATTGAAAGGTAATACTTTGTCCTAGACACCTCTAGTGAAGGGGGTTTTATTGTTGGCAACCAGCTCGGCATCGCCAACGGCTTTACTCCTTCACTGCTCAGAGATTTACCTCACCATTGTACGGAGCTCATTAAGGTTGGCATCATTTGTCGGATGAGCTAAGCATGCTGCTGATTGAGTCGATACTCCCTGTGAGTTGGCTACTTATTCATTATCGGCCAAGGATCAATTGTGGGTGGTTGCAAAGTTTATTGGCTACTGCTGCAGTGATGGATCAAGTTGTTGATCTCTATCATTTTGCTACTATTACAAAGGGTTGTTTTGTTTAGTTTGGGTGTCTGAAGCTTCAAGGGGATGGGATTGTACGCTATGCCCCTTAGCTTCTTCCAGGTAGATGCTGAGTAGCCTATTTTGAGCAGCTAACTCCTCAACCAATCATTCTATGTACTCCAAGTGCTCTTCCATATCGCCTTTGGGAAGGGCTGATTGGCCGCGAGTTGGTTATTCACCAACTAGCGGTTCTCTTGGTCGTCATGGTGCAATATAATGTTTATGAATTGTGTTTAGGGAATGTGTTCAGTGTGTTTGAGGTTTCAGGTATAGGAATTTTCATTTCCTACAAACAACACCAAACGTCATCTCAAAGTATCTGTCAGTAGTGATTGGGCTTTACGCGTAGTAGGCTTATAAAATAGAATATTGTGAAGGGATATGAGGGTGTTATCCAACATGGCCACTCTAATGCTTAAATCAGCAATGAATTCTTGTAGAGTAGAGAATGCTTTAGAGTAATAGGCAAGCTTGGTGTGCAAAGTAAGAGAGTCTTACTGTTTTGTACTGGATTGGTATTTATAGTGAAGTGGTGTCGACAGCTAGAGGACAATTAGTGAGAAAGATCCTCTCCCGCAAGCAAAGGGGAATATGGTTATACTGTTGATGTATTTCAAAGATATCGGAAGTGGGTGTTAACTTGATCTCTCATTCTTATCTTATGACTCCTAGCCTTTAAAGGGTATTGTAGGCCCTATCGAGCTAAGCCTAAGGCTTAAGCCCAAGGCGATAGAAGAAGAAGTGTGTCAAATCTGAATGGACTTAAGGGGTTTATGTTTAAAGAGCCCTGTTAACAGTAACAAATCTTGAAAATTCAAGTTACAAGATTGAGAAAAATAATACAAATATATAAAATCAATAATTATGAAGGTTCACATTTTTTTAGTTAAATTCTTATAGATTTGCCAAAAAAAAAGAAGGAAATTTACTGTATAATTACGAAATGGAATTTGATTGTCGTTGAGAAATGTGGACTTCAGCAAATTAAGCATAGAGCTTAATCCTAGTTACCAGATTGATGAGGGATCTATAATAACATTATGTTTAGAATTAAAGTAAAGAGGAATGTGGAACAATTGGAAGGAAACAAGCCATAAATAGTAGGAAGAAATTGAAAATATGAGAAGTTTCTGTATTTTGGATTCAGAGAAAGATGGGATAGAAAGATAGGGGATACGAAGGATTTCAATGTTAACATAACAAGTTAAAAGCCCATGTAATACGTTGATAAAACCTTTTACTTATGATTATAATTTTTTTTTTTTTTTTTTGAAAAACAACCAATATAAATGATTATTTTGATAATATGCATTTTTCTTTTTACCTAACTTTGGACTTAATATGAAACGCAGTCAAAACTTAATCCTATCACATAATTCAAGCATTTTACAACTAAACTTATGTGTTATTTGACGACATTTTAATATTAGAAATATCAAAAGATAAATGCAAATGGGTTAAAAATGAGGATATTACTACCTTTTACAAAATTAAGAAATTATAATTTTTGGACTCCTCCTCAATTAACCAAGTATTGGAAAAATATATAGAGTAAGGGAAAAGAGAAGATAAAATGACAAGTCTAAATTATATAATGATATACACATGACTAAATAGCAGTATTATAGTCAAAGCATATTACTTGATGCAATTATTGTGTCATTAATTTATTAATGCAAATTATATATATTAAAATATATGGTTTTCCTTATCTTTTTCATATTTAGAATATTCTCTATTCACTTTACAATGTATACGTTCTTTGTAAAAGAAATAAAAAACAGTAGACTCTAACGCATTTATTAAAAAGTTGAAAAAATCAATATTTAATAATTACTTATAAAAATTGTGTTCCTTTCAAATGGAATTTTACATGTCTTACTTTCAAAAAATAAATGTATTTGCTACATTAGTTAATTTTAGAAACTTACCATTCTTTTGAATTCCCTAAAGAAATTGACATTTACATGTTTTAATTTGAAAAAAAAAATTAAATGTTAATTCTTCTACCCCTTTCCTATATTTCAAAGTTATTTTATGAGATTTTAGTAACATAATAATATAATATAAGATAGTATTTGTCATTTAATTTAATATAATCCATTCCTTTAAGAAATTAAAATAGAAAAAAAAAAGATACACATTATCATTTTTGTCTATCTCTCAATCATTAAAGGTATTTGAGTGTGAAGGAATAATTACATGTAAAATAATTAAATTAGAACGTCATTTATACCATTATTGATATGAGAATTTAATATGATGGAATGTTTGAATATGAAGGGATTAAGTTAAATGTATGAGAATATGTCTTCAATTCTGTTGTTGTTATTATATTAATATTTTAATAAATATTATGATGTATTAAAATTAAAAACTTCCATAGTTATAAAACAAAAAAAAAAACAAAATCTCAATGCAATATATATTAATACAAAAACATTTAAATTGCTATAAGTTAGAAGTGAAAATATATTTAATCTCACAATAAATAAATATTCCAATAATACTTTATATAATACTCTAACTTCTATTTCTCTATAAGAAATTGCATATTAAAACCATATTACTTGATTTACTTATTACACCAAATTCACATTAATAAAATATTTAATTCTATTATTGAGATAAGAATTAAAAACATTGGAATACTTAAATATAAATGGCTTAAGTTAGAACATGAAAAAAAAAAAATGAGAATATGCCTTCAATATAGTTGTTATCATCATATTAAAATTTCTAACATGCATTACAGTATATGGATTGTAAAAATTTCCAAGTGTACAATATGTGTATATATATAAATAATAACAAGAACTAGTATAGAAAGAAATATAAATTAATTAATACAATAAGACCATGACCATTGATAAATTAGAAGTGAAAATATGTATAATCTCATTACAAATAACAAAATTCTAATGCACTCTATATAACACTCTAATTTCTCTCTCTCTCTCTCTCTCTCTCTCTCTCTCATACACACACACACACACACACACACACATACATACTCACACTCAAATATGATATGGAATGTTCGAATATGATGGATGGGATAGATTTGCAAAAAAGTATTATAAATAAAATTTATCTAAAACAATCATAGAATAACTTATATATTTGTTATAAAATGTAACATAATATGTATAGCATATAATATGATCTATATATGAAACATGACATATATATTATTTAATTTATATATATATATATATGAAATATTAAATAAAATAATAAATTTACTTAAAACATAAGTAGCATTTTAATTGTCATAACTTGTCCTAATAAATGCTCTGTAAAATATACTTAATTATACAAATAAAAATTAGATGTTCTATTTTCTATATATGAAAAGGTATGCCATCAAAAAAGTGTCATAACCTTTTAAAGTTTGCAAATGCAATGCCATATATTAAAAGTTATGTTGTTTTGTATTAAGTTATAAGGTTTGTTACTCCTTGATAATACCCTTTTTTTTTTAATAACTATATTATAGGATATGTGATTTAAAAAATAAACTTAAAAAAGAGAAATGTATTAGGATTATGAATAAGTGATAAAACAAAAAAATATATAAACAGTACAAATAAATTGTGAGTGAAAAGTCAAATGAGATGAATGTTCTCAAAATTATACATGTAAAAGATTCCACTATATTACCATGAAAAAGATACATAATTACATATGCATTATATACATGTATAATGTGACCAATGTAGTTAACAATTAGAAAAAGGAATTATAAATAAAAAGAAAAGAAAGTGCGAGGTAAAGGGGATTACATAAGAAAAAAAAAAGTAAGAATAGTTATATATAGAAGTCTTTCATTAATTTTTTTGTATGTAGGAAAAGTGATTCCATATATGGTTTCAATTTTCTATATATGAGCTTAAAATTCCTATATGTTAAGTAAATCATTAGAAGATATACCTATGAATAACCTCTTGCATGAGAGGTTTTTTATTTAGTAAAAGCATAAGTAAAAATCATTAGAGATATTTTTTATGTTTCTATATACTTAAATGGGTTACAACACTATGCATTTTGGTGATTTATGTTACAAGACGAAATTCGAGGTTAAAGGTCTCATATACACTATTATCGAATATAAGTTTTAATTCACGAAATATAAAGTGATAACACACTTATAAAAAGTTTTACTTTGATAAAAGGATGTCTGTAGCACATTAAACTCTGTTACAAATATCAGTATTATCAAACCTCAATTGATCCCTATAGTTCAACCTAATTCAATTTCACCCATCCATAAAACTAGTCCAAACAAACCTTAGTTTGAAATATTCCAAATCAAATAAAGAAGGGATAAACTAATAAAAAGAGGATTTAAGTGCTTTGTTTACAAAAAGTAACTAAAATTTAGTATAGGAAATTTAAAACTTTTCAAAATCTACCTTATTCTATATCCAAGTTGATGAAATAAATGTTTAAGTAGTTTATTGTGCTTTGAAATTGTTGTTATTTATAATTTGATCACAGTTTATTAATATAGTATAATTGTGACTAATATTTTATTAATGTTGTTTATTATTTACTATGGTATATAAAATTATCATTATATTACTTTTAAATTATATATTATCATCATTGTTTATTTATTTTGATTTTTCTTCCATTTCATTATTTTATTGAATCTTTTCTCTTAATCCATTTTCTTGGATCTAGGTTGACCAAACATCTCATTTAAAACCCTCTCAAAACCCTCACAGGTAACTTACCCATGCCCCATAGCTGCTAGATGGCAAACCCTTACTATCTACCTTCTCTTTCTTGAAACCCTCATTTGCTCAAATCCTTCTCGTCCAGCTCTAAGCTCTCTCACTCGCCCAACATTCCCGGACAACCTTCACTAACTCATTCTTTTATTTTATTTTTTACTGGACACCTTTCCTCTATGTTTTCTTAACGTTCCGAGTCCCTATATACCTTCCCAATTGGACTTCACTCACTCATCTTCCCTCTCTCTAAGCTTTGGTTTCCATGCATTAAGCGGTCTTTATCTTCTTGTTTCTCTAGCGGCATAGATCAATTCATGTTCGACGAGCACGTTGCTCTGTTAACTTCTCTTCAACAACTCATTTTCATGATTGGCAGCTTCTTGGACTTTCTTTTCTCGGTTTAGTCTTCGATTTCTCTCCCTTAGTGAGTCTTTTGTATGCTTGCTGGTTTATTTCTGCCATTACTCATGGTAGGTAAGCTTCCGTTAAAGTTTGATTACTTTCCTTTACTTTTAGTCTTTGGTTACGATGAGTTATCTTTTCGTTGTTTGGCACTCCATTCCAATCTCTTCCTCGACAGCATGCATTGTACTCTTCTTTTGGTAAGGTTTCATTCATTTTGCTTCACCAAGGACAATATTTGTTAAATGGCAATAAAAAAAGTCAACTATCTATCCTTTATTCTGTCTAACCTCAAAGAAGTTTAAGCATCCATTCATTAAATTCTTCTTTATCTGATTTACGTGTAAATACCTGCTCATTATCTTTTTTATTTACCATTAAAGTGTAGTAATTAATCCTTTTTAAGAAACAGAACAACTCTATTTGTATTGTAGGTCTTGTTACATGCGATGATAGTGACCTATCCATTATAATCTCAAATCATGTACTTATGAGAAGTAACCTTAATTGTTTAGTTGGGCGTTGTCTCTATAATATTTAGTATATCCAAACCATTGAAAGGCTTGAAATATGTTCGTATAGTTATATATTATATTATAATATAGTAGGTACTGTAAGTAGAATATCATTTGTTAGTAATACTAGACACATTGATAGTTGATAATAATTGTTTCTTTTGGTGTTGAAAGATTCTCTACTTCAATACATAGCATAATATTATAATATTTTTATTATCAAAGTTAATATTGGTTTGTCAACAAAGTTTGATATTAAACACTTATTATATTCATATGCTACTATATTAAATATTATGTTATTTTCTGATGATTTAGTATAGTTTAATAACTATGTTTGTTATACTTTTTCGATAACATTGGGCTGAGAATGATTTTGATCATGGGATATACGAAAGTTAATGCCATGATATTGTTTTATTCTAAATCTATTTTAGCATGTGGTCATCTTACTATAATATGCAAAGTGGCTAACATTTTGAACAAAAGTTAATTACGGGTTTTAAGAAATGCGTTAAATTAATAAAGTTATCAAAAGTAATAAATAGTAAATTAATAAAATATTTATGAATAATAACTGGATAAATACCTATTTAATAATCATCCAGTAGTTAATACATACTTGTTATTAATCTCAAAAAAGATTGACACTAGATTTCGAAATTCTCCTTGCATGGGTGGTTAAAGGTAGTCGATATGAGACTTAGAGTTGTAGAGCTTTAGTTAACTATCGATAAGCTATCCTAAGTCTATGATGCTTATTTGTATGGTTGTGTTTGTTAGGTTAGAAAGAAGCTAATCAGACTAATCTATATTCAACCTAAAAGAACAATTTATTGGTTGTGCTTGACTCGCTCATTCGGGAGCCTATAGTGATAGATCCCTAGAGGAGTAACTGCTGATCATATACGAAGATTCCATAATGAACTCTTATAAGAGACGATATAGTTACAATACTAGGTTTCTGGACTTTAGACTATTGACTCGGGACTTGAGTATAAAAGACTTAAAGGAAAATGTATATCTCTATCCACTTATGTATATGGACAAAGATTATGATGTAGCGGGGTCATAAGTACTCCTTTATTGGTTACTGGCCTAAATTCAAGATAAATAATTAACTATTTACCTTATACTAGAAGTAACTTGCATTATATGTATGTGTATGATTTGGCTTGGCATTCGTATGTGCTTATGCATTACGTATTAGGTTTTGGTTTATTTTTTTATTTTTACAATTGTCAGTTGATTTGATAAGTTGCAACAAGTATGGAAATTACTATTTTCGAGTTAGTAAAGAGAGGCGATTAGATTTGTATACTGTAAAAGATCAAAATTTGGTTATTAAGCATATTTGTGGTTGAAGTGACTTGCTTGTAAGTTACTTGAATTGGTGTATTCAAAGAATTATTGTTTTATACTTGATATGAAATTGTTAGAAGTAAGTAAGTAGATTATAGTTAGTTTAGAGCCTTAACGTGCCATTAGAAAATTAGGGACACATAGCAGGTTTTGGGGCATTATATAGTCCAACCCTAGTCAAACTCCCGTCCAACCTTGGTTAAATTGCTGTTGAACTTGATTCTACTTCTTTGACCTTTGATCCTCTTATATGTTTGAGTCAATCACCCCAATCGAGTTTGACAACATTGACAAATATAGAATCAATATCAATTAAATGAAATACAAATGCATAAGCAACTTTAAGGATTTATATTATCACCCCTACAACCATGGATTAAAATTGCACTTATGCCTTGTTTTAATTCCTGTATAGGATAAAAGTATGTGTGGCATACTAAATCATTACTCTCTAAAATACCATACTCGTAAACCTCTATTTAGAGTAAAACTAAATAGTTAATAGGAAGTGGGAATTTGAATGTCACTTTACAATTTGACATCTAATCATCATCCAGTATTTATCTTCTTCGTTGCAGCATTGATTGGAGCCTAAACTATTACTAATTATATTTGTAAAAGGAAACTTTTCTAGATCTAGTATGGTTTTATATTTTATTGATCAATAGTCAATCCTCAATATTTTCCTTAAAAAAAAAAAACTTTCTTGTGAAAATACTTGAAGAAAGACACAAAGATGACCATTTGTTACAAGGGTAATTCAACACAAAAGAGTTATGATTTCATTGTTATGATGAAAAAAAATTGTTGTTGATATATATATTTTTGTTGAGTAAAATAATGTTTTTTCTCAAAATTGCATAATTGGAACCAGATGGTTTCATCATCTTCCTTATAAAAAGACTTTAAATGTTTAATAATATATAAATCAAAATGGAGAGAGAGAGAAAGGGAAACATTTTATCTATCGAATTGCAAGGGTTTGAAATGTGTTTTCGGCAATAGAAACAAACTAAAGGAAAAGATCAAAAGGAAATGGAACATGTGAGCACAATAACAATATGGCTCATTTTGTGGTGGATATATATAATAGATATGGAAAATTGGTAAATAGAGATTAAAAATATGAATGAATGTAATATAACAATAAGTAATTATTGCATTGCAGTAAACGCTAAAAATTAAAACTAAATATATGGAAAAATAAATGTGATTGAATTGTACTAAATACCATCATAAAAAGATAGACGATAAAAAAGAAAAGCTTTCAAATTATAAATTATAATATGATTATGCAACATGTTGATGTAGAAACTTTAGGCAAATAAAACATCATAATGCACATAATAAAAAACTAGCGGGAGTGCATCTATGATGTATATCTGAAAATTAAATATAGGAATGAATTAAAATATAAAATAACTATTGAATTAAACTATATAAATAATAAATGATTTTATCAATAACGGGGGAGAGAGAGCAGGTGATAGTTTTTGATAAATTTACCCATAGACCATATAAAATATTTATAGCAATTTTTAAAAGTAAGAGTTATTTGTGATTATACTATATTTTCAAGCTAATCTGGTAAAAAAATAAAAATAAAAATCAAGAGACTGTTACTTAAGGCCTATTTAGCTTAAATAAAATACTAGCAAACAAACACACTCACAATGCATGTGTTAATAATGATAATTTAATAAAGAAAAAGATACATATGGCCAAAAAAAAAGAGAAAAAGAAAAAATGATACGATAAATTATTTATATACTTTACTTTTTTTTACCTCCTAATATTTAGAATTAATGAATATGCAACAATTGAAAGTTACTTCTATTAGAACAATAAATTTTCTTTATTTTGATAGATTTTACATTTTTTTTATGTTACTTTGATCAATTTCATACTAAATTCCACCGAATTAAAATGTAAAAATGAGGAACTTTATAACTTTATGGTAGTTTATGTTTTTAGCATACACTATGCTTAATTATTTTAGTTTACGCACACACATAACTTGTGTGTATTCATCAAGTGCATACAATATTATCACAACCAAATGAAAACAATATAATAACTAAGATAGTATAACGAAATATAGTTTGGAGGATTTTACCTTTTCACATTCTACATTTTCTGTATGTTACACTTGTTCACTATTGTCACATTCACCATTAATGATATGTTCTCAATTACCATAATAATTCCAATCTCAAATTAAAAGTAAATGTTTATATGCATCAATATTAATCGTTTATATTTTAAACCATGATAACACATCTTTCATCTAAGAGACTTTAGATTGTTTTAATAATTTCCTAATACATTTTATCCCATTTATGATACATTTTCAATTTTCATATTCATTTTACTATCTATAAACCGTGACAAACAATAACAAATAAATGAGGCTGTGAATCATTCATGTTAGGAAAACATAATCTTTTAATAGATTTTCAATTGTATTCATATTGTAGAATAATAATTTGTCGTTAATGGTACATCTCATTTTCTATAAATAATTTGAAATTTAACTCAAGAGGAAATTTTTATTGTCAACAATATTGATTGTCTCAATTTTAAGTATATTAGATTAATTTTAACATTAAAATGTAATAATGAGTCATATGTTTATGAGATCTTAAATTACTTAAACAGTTTTTTAATGTATTTTGAATTGCTTAAGCAGATGAAAAGCTAGTAATGTGTCGTAATTTTTAACATATTTTTTAATGACTCATTAATTAACTGTTATTTATAATGGCTTATAAATGGAAAAAAAAAAGACTACATTTAATAAAACTTAAACTATATACCCGCTATCCCTATGCAAAAATTAACACACTACATAATAAAACTTATTATAAGGAGCAATTACCAAATCAAATCATATACACAACCATGATTTAAGAAAGAAATAAGGTTACACATAAACGGTTTCAAAATGCAAAAAAAAAAAAAAAAAAGGAGGAAATATACAATATAAATATATTAAAATGTACTAAATTAATCACGTTTAATTTGGTTCATCAAAGAAGTTGCCATGCACCTACAAAACGAAAACAGCAAAAAAAAAAAAAAAAAAAATTTGTGAATAACTAATGCAAAACTTTTTGGCATAAATTGTATTATTCGACAGTAAGTCATTCAATGATAATTTCCAAACAATTCCTTTTGAAGAAATGCTAATAATATTAATTAATGCTACATTTCTGAAGTTAAGAACACAAAAATATAAACTACTAAAGGAAAGTGAATTGATAAAAATTGTAAGCATATACTAAGTAACACATCATGGAATATCCATGGTATATAGGGATAAAGTCAACATGAGTACTTGAATTTTCTTTTTTTTTTTCATTTTAGTACCTCAACTTTTTAAATAAGACAAATTGGTATCTCCGTTATAATGACCATTATTATAAAATGATAAAGTAATAATATAAATATATCAACTTTTATTTTATTTTCATTTTAGCGCCTAAACTTTATTTTTTATTTCATTTTGGTACTTTAACTTTTTAAAGTGAAACAAATAAATATTCTTTATAACGGTTGTTATAACAAAGATATAAATTTGTCTCATTTAAAAACTTGGGGTATTAAGATAAACAAGTTTATAATTTATGTACTAAAATGGAAAAAAATGAAAGTTTGGATACTTCAAGTGGCTTTATCCCATAGTATATAATAGGAATCGATAATGATAATTTGTAATATTTCATGATTAAGCATCTTATATGTAAGTTCCCAAAATTAAGTTTAGGACAATCGAGCTTAGATTTAGGATTTTTAGGGAAACTTATTCAACTAAGCCCAAACTTTACGACTAGAACAAAAAAATTAGTCGAGATATTACAGTGAAGTTAGATTTTAGTAATAATGATCCAAAATTCCAATTTTGCCCTTAGAAGTTAGGATATTTAATATAGTATTAAAATGTTTGGAACTTCTAAAATCGAACTTAAATTGCAATGAGAACTTAGAGATAAGTTAATTAAGCTATAAAATGAGATAATATAGTATAATTTACTATATAAAAATACACGTAATTTTATTAGTATACCCGATATAAATAATAATTATACTTATAAATTAACCCTAAATTATGTAATTATATATATTGTGTTGAATTCATAAAATTTACTTTAGAACATATCCTAAAAATAAAAAATATGTTAGAAACTTATTTATATGAGTATAGTTATATATTACGCGTGATATTCACAAGGAATATATACTCGTATATTAAGTGAATAATTAAGTATTAATAAAATATACTCAAAATGCCTAAATAATTGCAAAATATTATTCAAAAGCCTTCCAATTGCTGATTCAAGTCTAGAAACTGCTAGAAATCATCAAAGCTGGACAATTGCTAAATCAAAAGGTGAATTATAAGCAAATGACACCTCCTACTTGCAGTTAATGGAGGAAAAAGTAAGAAAAAAATAAAAAAATAAATAAAGAGAAAAGGAAACCGACCTAAACCACTATAAAGCTATTGAACAACATCATTTTACATCTTTGAAACCAGAGAAAACAGAAAGAAAAATAAAAAAAAATCGTAAAAAATAAAAAGAAATTTAGAAAAAACAGAGGAAAATTCGTGATAGTGTAGAAACCTAACCTAGAGCGGTTCTACTGTGAAACCCAACTAACCCCATACGGTCCACCCACCGTGCAGGCCGTCCGACAACCACCCAATTGTCGCTGGCCACCGGAGCACCCAAGAACACCAAGGTTAATTTTTTGCCTTGTTTTTCAATAATTTTTAAAATTTAGTAAATCCACCCAAAAAATAATGAAAAAAATTGTACTTAAGTTATTTTAAACATGCTTTAATGTGATATTTTTATTTTTGAAAAATTCATAATATTTAATATACTTTATTAAGAAATCTACTATTTACTCGAATTTATATTTGTAAAATAAATGTACTAAATGATATTGTTTCTAGCTAAAAATTTTTGTGTAGAATGTGTATGATATATAGATAATTGTTATGTAGCCCGAATTTTGATTTGAATATTTTTAATATTTATTGCATTTTTAGGCTTGAAAATAACTCAAAAATAGGCTGAGGTTATGAATTTTATTGATGAAATGGACATGTATTGATTTATAATAAATAATAACAGTATTGAGTCAGATCAAAATTAATTTGGTGCTAAAAAAATCATAATTGGGTAATTTATGATAATTTAGGGATAAAATCGTTAATACGAATATATAGGCAATAAGTCAGAAACTTGAAATCGAGTGATAACTGAATCCCCTACATTTTTAGGAGTCTATAGAAATTTTTGGGGAATTATTTGGTAACCCGAACTATTTATTACGAATTTACTAAGTAAAATAGCTTAATTTACAAGTCAGTGTGTATTTGTAATATTAATAAGCTAAAATGAATTAAATAGTTAAATAAAAACTATATATAGGATTGCTAATCAGATTGAATTAAATGGATATTTTTATTATATTTATTAATATTTTCTAATCGGGATACACTTTAGGTATATTAGAATTGGATAATACTTATATTGTAACATTATATGAACAAATTAGATAAAATACAATTTAATAACGTAAATTACGTATAATACAATCATATTTATAAAATTATGTATAACTGTATTAAAAACTCAAACTATCGGTTAAAAGCAGTCTCTAGAAACAGGACTCGTAAAACGTAATACTAACTTTATTAAAATCGGACAACCTTAAGTAATTTAACCTATAACTTTATTATATTCAAGAATGTACATATTTCTGTAACCTTACCGGAATTAAAACGTGAATTAATAAATTAAAAATACGTTTCGATGCGATTGAAACGATATATAATACGTAATATATATATATATTTATGATATATAATATCAACAATTAATAATTTAATTCGATATATAATGATAATATGACTATATATTATGGAAATAATATATATATATAACCATTAGAGATTAAACCTTAATGTTTTCGTAATTATTACGGAAACTGAATTTGGGTCTTTTGTGTAATTAGGACCTTCCAATATAAAGACAGTTGACGATTCGAGTCAACAATAGCGAACGTCTAAACAAGTAAGTTAGGATCGTAGCTTCACCGCTTGTTTGGGTACTATTTAAAGTATCAAGAGACCCAAGAATACTTCTGATTGTGTTTGTAGTTAGATGATTATGTGCATGCTGTGTGTATGGATAATACTCGGTTGTGACAGGAGTTCAACTCTTTGGTGTGCTATTCTGCATATTTGCATGGATTCTGTATTGTGTGAACTTGTTGGTTACCTCTAATTAAAACTAACGATTATTCAACTAAAATGAAATTGGACATGCATAACACCCGTTAGAGGAAACGATTAAGAGTGTTAGGCCAAATACCGACTTCCTTCGATAAGGATAGCTGAAATTGTCCTTTCCCCATCCTTAGTTGAACTAAGTGACAGGCGAGGAGGTCGCGATAAGGTTGGAGGCCATGATTCAAAGGTGGTCATGGGAGGAGGGTGTTCTCCATTGCACAAGCCCGGGTTTGGTTTGACTTGAGTCGCGATGAAACTCCTTAATCTGAGTTGGAGCGGATGTAATTTCTCTAACCTCACAGTGAACTGAATAACACTGTGCGATGTTTCATTTGAGTGATTGCATTGCATTTCATTATAATTATTAAACTTATTTGTAATTGTGTAGTACTCTTCTGACTCTGACCCACTTACTGAGCTAGTTGTGCTCACATCTCTATAGACTCTTTCGTAGGTGTTGAGTAAGAACAGGATGTTCAGGTACCAACGTTCTCTGATTAGTGTGCTGCTATTTGGGAAAGTGAGAATCGAGGAATCAACTGAACTTGAGCTTTTGACTGTCTTTGAGTTTTGAGGAAACTAATTGGGAATTCTTTGGGAGCCCATTGGTTTCTTAACTTATTGTACATAGACTGCAAAACCTGTGGTTTTATTGTAAACTTTACCTTTGTACGTAAAACATTTGTATAAATGCCGATGTGGTACTTAACAGTAGATTGTATAGAACAGGTATTTTCTAAAAGCTCTACTACAGGTTTGGTTATTAATAAGTGTTAGAACAGACGTTTCAAGCTGGTTGAGTTATGCGCCTTGTGTGAACTGTATCTATGATAGCAACTATGAGGTCAGCTTCTATCTTAGATTAGTTTACATGGCGGGACTGTTACGACTCTTCCTGTTCGAGGCATGACATTATATGGATTGTGAGAGATATTTTAATGCCTAAGAAAATTTAAGAGAAAATGTTTTAAAAATAATGGTATTTTGAGGGTTTCCAAAAGTTACTAAAACCCTACTCTTTTTTCTTTTGACAACCACCATCCCCATTAAACCCAAATCTTTCTCGAAAATAAACTAAACCCTCTCATTTTATGTAGAAAATCTTGAGCAACCCCATAACTAAGTACAAAGAGGTAAGCTAAGAGGAGATTAAGATAAAACTTGAACATTTACTTGAGGAAAATTCGTATTTGGGACTTAAGCATACTAAAACTACCATTTTATTGTCATTTACAGCTAGTTAACTTGAGTTTTCTTTGGGAAATCTTAAAGTCCACATCAAGAACATTCAAAAGAAGAGATTGTGGTAAGATATCAAGTGGTTTCCTCCATTTAAAGTTCATTTTAGCAAAATCCCCATTTTAAATGATGTTTAAGTGGGTTTTTCTTTTGATTCAATATTTAATGTTGTATCTAAGTGGTTTACAACTTATTTCTTGTAAATTTCAAGTGTGTGAGCTATTAAAGTAAGTGTCCTTCACTCTTAAATTTTGTTCTTTAGTTTAAAGTTAGTGTTCTTAAAGTTTTTGGTAGGTTTAATGATTAAGAGTTTAAGGTATATTTAAGATTAGGTTGAAGTTTGGAAGGGAAATAGTACGATTCAAGTGCTTTTCAAAGGAGTTTAGGGCATTAGTTTGCTACTAGAAGGATATGACCATGTCCCTGCCTATATCTAATCGAAGGGAAAAAAGATGGGTAGTGAATTACATAGTCAAACAATACGATTGTGTCGCTATCGATGTTAAGTGGTGAACTCCAAGTATTCTTTCCTTTGGATTTTCTTAACCAAACCTTTTCCTACTCTTAAAATATGGTTCTAACTAACTTTCTATTACAAAAAAATTCCAACTTTTGCAAAAAGATTGGATTTTGACACAATTAAGCGACATGGTCACAACTTCATGTGAAACGTTCCTTATAGTTTTTCTTAACCAAACTTAATAAAACCTTTGCCTACCCTTAATATTTGGTTCTAACTAACTTTCTTTTGTAAAATATCTGGATTGTGACATAACCAAGCATATGATCATGTCATCAACCATGTTGAGATATGAACCTTTTCTTGTTGTTTTTCTTAGCCAAACTAGATCAAACCATTTTCCTCACATTAATATTAAGTTCCATTTAGTTTTATTTTATAAAAGTTCCAACCTTTACTTAGAATTTTCATGTTCTTTGAGTTTAATTTAATCTTTTGACTAATTTTAAATAATTTTTTCTTCCAAAAGACATTTTAATCAATTTTAATGAACTATAACCTCTTTTGACAAATTTGGTACAATATTTAGTATCTTTCAAGTTAAATTCTTTCCAAGTTTTTCTCTTATAAGTGTTTTACTACCTAAATCTTACCAAAAATCAATCTTTTCTTAGAGTAATAACCTATAGAAGCTCATATGGACTTAAATCCTAAAATGCCATAGTTAGTGTTAAGTAAGCATGTTAAGGAGTTGCTTTGAGCTTGTTTGAGAGATTTCAACCTATATGGATACAAATTGGTTATAAAGGGAGCCAAGAGGAGAACTAATGAAAAGTTAACTTCAAGTGTTGGGGATTAACGAGGATAATGGAGGAGTTGTATTCTTGTTTTGGCTTTGTTCATCATCTAAGATAGATGTATTGATTCTTGTATCAAGTTTCTTTCGCTCGGATTCCTCTATTCTCTCCTATTGGGCATAGTTTTGTTTTAGTTTAGCTTTTAGGAATGTAGTACATGTTTGTTGATTATAGGTGATTGGTTAGAACGAAATAACTTAACTAAAGTAAACTTAGCTAAAAACTTGATTGTGTTGATTGTGCTTGACATGGATCATCTTTTAGTATAAGGTGGCAATTGTTGATTATATATGAGGATTTTTTAGTGGACTCGTATATGAGAACCATACAACTAGATCTAGTGTTTTATGGTTTCCAATTCCTAGGTATTGGTCATATGACCCTCTTTGTAGTATATAGAAATAAACTAAAAGACTTATATTATATTATATGTCTATGTATATATAAGGGATCATGGTATGGCAAAGTCATAAGCACCCCTTTGCTATGTATTGGCTAATATTTAAGATAACAACTAGTTGTTTGTTTATTTTTGCATTAAGTGAGTGTGGAATGTTTGGTTTAGCATCCATGTATGTTTGTGTATTGCATACTAGGATTCATCTCATTCTTTTCTTTTTCAAGCATGGCTGGTGAAGATTATGTCATCAATGAGGAGCCCTTTGTTGATGGGCTAGAAGAAGAGGATGATGTAGATTATCTTTATTTTTATGAAGATTAGAAACTTGGAGAGTTCCTGAGAGTTGAGATGTGATCTGCTTTAGGGACTTAGTTATTTGAGAACTTTTAATCACACTTTATTAGTTTATGTTATCTTTTGATGTGGATGTTTTTAGAGAGCGAAAGACTCCTTTTGTGACTTTACGTTATGTATGAGTGTAAGAGCAAGTGAGTTTTAACTTATGATGTTTTTGGATGATTACCCATATAGAGAGATGATTATGGATTAAATCTTGTAACTCTTTCGTGTTTTGGGTAACATGATATTTAACCTAAATTATGGATTTTGGAATATTAACATACTCTAAACTAATTGGGATATGTGGTGGGTTGTAATGCTAATTTGGGTTCTCAAGGTGTTATAATTATGGTACTAGTTTATATAACCATGGTAGTAAATACCTGATCAATAAATGGTTGCAATTTTTGGGTTAAGTGGTTGCAATGAGATCGTCAGTATTTATTGACTTAGTTATTCACTGCTTTTAGCTTAACAGTAGGTGAGTGATTTGGGTTTAGTTTCATTTTAGAGAAGTGGCCCAAGGAGGGCAAGGAATGCCATCGAGGTTTGACTTTTGATTTGCTTCCAGGATGATCTATAGGTAAAAAGTGGACTGAATCGTACACTGAAAAGGAGAAAGATCTGAGCCTAACTATAAGATTTTGTGATGAGGATATCACGTGTTTAAAAGAAGGAAATTGTGATGCCCCAATAATTAAGGGTCCCACATGGATCATGGGATGTTATAGTGCTAATTTATAAGACCATGGTAGTGAATATCTTGTCAACACATGATTGTAACTTTTGAGTTAAGTGGCTGAAATAGACCTATTAGTATTTATTAGCTTGGTTATTCATTGCTTTTGGTTTAGAGCATTACATAATTGTATAAAAAAATGCAAAATTTCTTAAAAAATAGGTAAACCCATGGGTACTTACCAATAATAAAGAAAATAAAAATAATAAGCCTTCACAATAGGGACAATTTCCTCCTTTATGTACATTGAGAAAAGGAAATAGAAAGGGAAAAAAAAGCTTAATTAAAGATTATGGAATAAAACATACAAAGAAATTTTCCATGTTTAATCCATCATACCTCTTGTTTAATGTTTGTCTTTCTTATTCCACCAAACTCTATGAAGTAGCAGCAAATACATTCACTACATAGAAAATACGACAAATCTATCATCATAGAAAAATATACACAAGGTAGTCACATAATCTCCAAATCAACTTTCATGTCACTAGTAAGGATTTGAAATGTTCATAAAATTTCTATAGTGGAAGGTTATAGAAAAGAATTTAAAGCCGTAGTTTTCCCTATTTTTAGCTCATCTAATATTCAATAAATTACTAAGTGGAAAGTTGAACAAAGTACAAAAAAAAAAAAAAAAGATTTTTGCTAATTATTTTTCAAGGAGACTAATTTCTCTTCTTCTTAAAAATCATAGCATGAAAAGATCAAAACTTTTGATCAAATTATCATTTGTGAATTTAATCATAAACCATAGCAAGTAAAGACACAAAGCTGTGGCCATAAATATGAATTGGAATATATATGACTTGCCAATGCAGGAACTTAATCAAATGGTCAGAACTCCATGTCTGCCACAATTGAGCGTTGTACTGACGAAGAATCGACAAATGAACGTTTGAAAGAAAAGTTTGAATCTCCTACCATAAATGGTAATGCTAATCATATGATTTAAAAATTTAACCCATTTTAAAAGTATGGCAACCTAATCGAAGCAAGACCCTTTCTTTTGAACGATCAAATTCTCCCTGCTCATTCTATCAAATGCTCAAGCAGCAAAAAATATTAATAACAAAGTGAAAGATAAAAGGGAAACTAAAAAATAACTTGGAAAACTAATCCAATATACAATCATAGTTTTACCATGCAAATGAAATACATTCTTTTTTGAATGATCAAATTCTCGTTGCTTAACTTTCTAGTCCAAATATATGAAAATCATTGCATCACATATGAGATCAACTGTAAAAACTTTAATAACAATAGAAGAATATAGTGGGTGATAAAAAGATATCTTTTTTAAGAACTATATAATCTGAAACCTTTGAATGACAATTATACCAACAATATAAAAACAAAATTTGTACAAAATATACCATAATCATAATAAAACCAAAATGCTTTACGAATAGGCATGAAGCTCTTGATTCGTAATATGGACAAGAAATTCAACGAATTTAATTAACTCAATTATAGAGAGAGTGAGATTTATTGTTGATTTGAACGACACCAAGAGGAGAAGTGGCTTCCTAAGATGATGCTACTTGTAAGAATGACTTCGCAATTGCTGCACAACCTAAACAAAAAAAAGTTATATAAATATAATAAAAAAAAATGTTGAGAACAAGTATAAAATATTAAAATTGTAATTTAAATTAAAAAAATTGTAATGACGAGGATTTTCAATCTAATGTAATAACTGCATCTTTTGACTAAATTCCAATAAGATCCTTCAATAAAATTCTCATTAGTTTGTTTTATTGAATATTGATATAATTTAGAAGAACATATAAGGAATTTCAAAGGAGTGAGTCCAAAACTTATGTTTTGGTTTAATAATATAGATAAAGAAATGAATAAGGAAAGAAAATTAAGTAGGATAACCATTATATATGTACTTAAGGTGAAAAACCATTGGATTGTAGAAGCAAACTCACATGGATAAGAACATAAATGTTCATGCCATAAGAATGGCCAATTCTTATGTATAAGCTCTATTATTAGTTTTTACATAAGCCTGTATAAATCTAAGGCAAACTTCGTAACATACTTTAATAAAGAACAAAATTGATCATCTTAGAGAACTTGGTCAATTACTGACAATCTCCATTCGGCCATCAAGCTTAGTGGTTTGGCTATTAATCGTTCTTGATTGAACTAGATTTTTTGGGTGGGATACGATAAGAATCAGGCTATTGGGCATTTGACTCCTATCTAAGCTCGAGGATCGAAAGGACTAGCAAGACAGATCTTCTTACTCCAACCAACTCTTGTCGAAGTCAAGTATTTCTTTGCCCAATCACTCTGTATGCCGAGTCGAATAACTGTTCATCTCTCTGAAGTATATCAAATTATAGATTACCGAGATAACAGCCTGGCTATTCTTGAGTACTCACTCACATCAGAGTCGACCAACTACTTGGCTCCACCCTTACCGAGGTGTTGAAGGAGAGAGCCTAGATTGATCCTTAGTCACTCCTGCTCGGACCAGCAATTTGATCATACTCTTTTGCGTACATTCTTCAACGAACTCACCATTGTATCGCCTCTTCGTGTACAGGACCACTTATAGAATCTACCACACTAATCATTATTTTTCTTGAATATTTATTTTTACCATTTTATATACCCTTTTTGTCTTAACCTTTTTGTTTTTTCCTTTTTAGGCATGTTGCCCTAAATTCTAAGATATAAATACCCTTGTATTTATAGCTATAAACATCGGATTGAATAATAATACACTTGACATTTTTCCTTTAGTAAACACTGCTTATTTACATTCATCTTACTCTTATCCTAACACTTAAGTAAGGCTAAGAGGCGAGTAACTTCACTAAACCATCTCATACGTCATATCAAGTTGTGCCATAAGTTCTTTGAAGTTCCATTGGTGTGTCAAATCAATTGGAGCTATTCATGGGTTTTTGCTTACTTTTCATTTGCTTTTTTTCTTTTGTACATTCCCCATCACTTCGATTTCAAGCTTTCGGTAAGCTTGGACCCATTCAACGATCGGCCTTGTCTATTCTCGGTTATGGTTCACACCATCTTTAGTATCAGAATGGAGGTTTCGTTTGAGTTGTAGTTGGTTTTTGAAGTTTTGTTTATACTTTGTTTTGGGTGTGCGAAACAAAGCATGTTACTATGTTTGTTTAATTGCTATGCTTATTAGCTGTTACTTTCTTGGTTTGTGGAAGTGTTGCTAAAACACCTGGTTGAGAAGTTTGAGCTTTGAATCTACAAAGAAGATGATGGATCAAAGTGTAAACGTTAGTGTTGGAGATGACAATAGTGGAGTTATCCACCATGGCCAATAGTCATAGGGAACCCTTAGGAGTATTGATGAGAGACTTGATGAGGTGGCTAACCTCTTGGTAGATTTGACTCGAGCTGTTCATGCATTGGCTTGCCAATCAACTAAGGCCATGCAACAAGTTACTCAACTTGTTAAAGGTCAGAACTTAGCTTGACTAGTTCGAGGTGAAGGAGTAGGCGGATGAGTAAGACCAAGGATAAGCCTAAGAGAACTGGATGAAGAGGATGAGGAAGAGGAAGAGTATTTTGAAGAAGATTGAGCTCGAGTTCCTAGAGCATCTGACCATGTGAAGCTTTAGATTATGAGCTTCAAAGGATCTGGGAATACTGATAAATATCTAGAATGGAAAGAGAAAATGGAGCATGTTTTTAATTATTATTAGTATAAAGATTACAAGTGAACTTCTACTGTTAAGTTTTCTAGATATGCCGTCATGTGATAAAAGAATTTCTAAGCTAAGAGTAGGTGAGAAGGTTACCGAGAGATTAATACTTTGCTTGAGATGAAAAGGATACTGAGAAATAGATTTTATTGGATACTTATCTACGAGACACTTTTACTCGACTCCAAGAGCTAAGACAAGGAGGGCGAACAATTGACAAGTATGTCTAGAAATTTCAAATGCTCATGATCCAATGTGAAGTGGAGGAACCACCAACACGAACAATCTCTAGGTTCCTTATTGGAGTGAGGCAATATTTGAGATATTATGGAACTCCAACGATTTACTACAATGGATGAAGCCATTAGAATAACCTAACAAGTAAAAAGGTAGAAAAGAAGCCAAGTACTGACAAGAATGCCGACTAGTTTACCTAGATAGGGAAGTCACTAAGCTCGGTAAAAAACTAAGCCGATCCAAAAGATGGATGTTTGAGCTGAGCAAAAAGGCTGACTTGACAATAATGTGTTAACCCGAACTTATGAGAAAGGACAAGGATCCAGTAGGAAGATGAGCCAAATTAAGTCCTTTAAGTGCTAAGGGTTCGAACATATGGCATCTTAGTGCCTGAATCAAAGGACTATGGTCATCAAGGGAGACGTCTCAAAACTGAAGGTAGAGAGTACTTATGAGGAGCTTAACGAGGAGGAGAGTACTACTAAAAAAGAAGCTGCTAAGAAAGAGTTGATCGAAGAGGATGTGTTCATTGAGGACTTGGACTAATTAGCCTTAGTTATTCAACATGCAATGAACATAGAACCCTCACGAGAGGAAGAGCAAAAGGAGAACTTGTTTCATACCACTTGAAAGGTGAAAGATCAAGTAAATGTGTTAATTGTGGATAGTAGAAGTTACACGAATGTGGCATCAATAGATTTGATCACAAGGTTGAAATTGCCGACTATTGCATACCCGAGGCCATACAAGTTGCATTAGCTGAGTAAGAAGGGAGCACTATATGTCACTTGGCAAATACTACTACTGATCACTATCAGGAATTATTCTAACGAGATTCTCCATGACGTGTTGCCTATGTGCGCTTCATATGTATTGCTTCGTCGACCACGGTTGTTTGATTGAAGAGTTATCTATGACAGTTATAGGCATACGTATGTGTTCAAGAAGAATGGCTAGAAGATTACACTAAACTTGATGTTGCCAAGAGAAGTTAATAAACTGTAGATAAAACTTGGTCATGGATCGAATATAGGTCTAGTGATGAGTAGAGCTGAGCTCCAAGAGACTCTTAAATCTGATGCGCCGACCCTTATGTTGGTCAAGTGACTATTAGAGTTAAAGGAGTGGGGTAAACTACCCCAAGAGGTAAAGGAGCTGCTAGATGAGTACATTGACTTGTTCCCAGAATAGTTACCCGAAGGACTACGTTCACTCCGAGGCATAATATACTGCATTGACTTAGTACTTAGCGCTGCCTTGTTGAATAAGCCAGCCTATTGAATGAGTCCTGAGTAAGCTTCTAAGCTTCAATGTCAAGTTAATGAGTTACTGGAGAGAAGGTATGTAAAGGAAAGTCTTAACCCTTGCATTGTACTGGCATTTTTAGTGCCGAAAAAGGATGAAACCTAGCAGATGTGTGTAGACAGTCGGACTATGAACAAGATTACGATCAAATACAAGTACTCTATTATGAAGTTAGAAGACATGCTAGATAAATTGAGCGAAGCCAAGATTTTCAATAAGATTGATATGAAATCTGGCTATCATCAAATCTACATGAGGTCGAGAGATGAGTGGAAAACAGCATTCGAAACTTAACATGGACTTTATGAATGAATGGTCATGTCTTTTGGCTTGTTGAATGCCCTGAGCACTTTCATGAGATTGATGAACCATGTGTTGAGACATTTGATAGGGAAGTGCATTATGGTGTACTTTGACAACATCCTAGTTTATAATACCAATATGCCGAGTTATTATGAGCACCTCAGAGCCGTATCGAATATCTTCTGTGACAAGAGATTATTTGGTAACCTCAAGAAGTGTTGTTTTTGCTAGGAGAAAGTGACTTTCTTGGGCTACATAGTAAGTAGAGGAGGCTTATGAGTGGATGACGAGAAGATCCAAGCAATCATCGAGTTACCAACTCTAATTGCTTGTGTCGACGTGAGAAGTTTCCATGGACTGGCTTCATTTTACAGAATATTCATTAGGAATTTCATCACCCTTGCCGTACTACTTACTGAGCTAAGAAAGAAGAATATCGACTTACAATGGGAAGAAAGGGAGGAGAGGAGTTTTGTTGAGATAAAGAAAAGGTTGACCTCTACTCTTGTACTTGTTTTGCCTAACTTTAAGAAAATATTTGAGCTGAAATGTAACACGTTAGGCATTAGAATAGGTGTTGTCCTAATGTAGAAAGGCTGACCAATTGTTTATCATAATGAGAAGCTTATAGGACCTCAACTAAATTACTCTATGTATGACAAATAACCGTTGGTGCTAATTCAAGCACTGCAAGTATGGCGGCATTATCTCTTGCCGAGAGAATTTGTTATCTATACTGACCATGAGTCTTTGAGGTACCTTCGAAGTTAGACTAAGTTGTCAAAGTGGCAAGTGAGATAGGTCGAATTCCTTAAAGGATTCAACTTTGTAATAAAATATAAATAAGGGAAGAGTAATGTAGTTGTAGATGCTCTTTTAAGGAGGCATGCACTCTTAACCAAACTGTAGACCAGATTGCTTAGGTTTGGTAGCATTAAGTAGCAATATTCCGAGGGTCCACACTTTGGACCTATACTTGTGCGTTGTGTTGATGAGAGGATAGTGGACAAGTATCATATGGAGGAAGGATACTTGTTCCAAGGAGGGAAATTATGTATGTTGACCTGTTCACTTAGGGTGTTGCTAATCAAGGAAGCCCATAGTGGAGGACTGTTGAGACATTTTGGAGAGAAAAAAACATATGAATTGTTGAGTAGTCAATTTTTTTGGTTTGTGCATTGAGTTATTAAAAGCTGTGTCACGTGCAAGAGGGCTAAGTGCTAAGTCGAATAAGGAAAAGCAATGCCTTTGCTTGTTCTAACGAAGCTATGGGTCAAATTGAGCATGGACTTTGTTCTCGGACTACCACGAATCACCTGAGGTAAAGATTCTGTAATGGTTGTCATGAATAGGTTCAGCAAGATGGTACACTTCATGCCCTGTACCAAGACTAATGGCACTTTGGCTATTGCTTCTCTTTTCTTGCAAGAGATTGTATGGTTACACAGTATACCGAGAAATGTAGTCTCCGATAGAGACCAAAAGTTCTTAAGCCATTTCTAGAGGACTTAGTGGCATCATATGGGGACTAAAATACTATTCAATACTTTCTGTCACCCCTAAATTGATGGCCAAACAAAGGTGGTTAACCGCACTTTGGCATCACTACTCCAAGCTGCAATAGGTAAGAACTTTGCTGATTAGGACGTTTGCTTGTTAGTGGTCAAATTCACTTACAACCGAATAGTACACGACACCACTAAGCAAACCTCCTTCGAAGTGGCCTATGGTTTTAATCCTAAGTTGCCTTTCAATCATACCCTTGTTCCTGTGCCCGTGTAAGAGGACCCTAGCATAAGAGCTAGAGCACAATCCCTTCAATACATTTACTATCAAGTCACTTGGCACATTGACCAAGTAACCAGACGTATGTGAGAGAAGACCAAAGGCAGGATAGCCAAACATTTTCAACTAAAAGACTTGGTGTGGCTTCACCTAAGCAAAGAGAGGTTTCAAAGCAAGAGAAGGAACAAACTATCCCCAAGGGTTGAAGGGCCTTCAGAATCCTCTAGAAGATTAATAATAATGCCTATAGATTGGAGCTATCCAAGGACTATGAGGGTTTTTAACACCTTTAACATTGTCGACCTCATTCCATATTATCTTAACGGAGAGTTGACCAGAGACCATTCGGATTTGATCTTAAATCCAAATAAACCCATAGGGAATGATAGGATTAAGCTACTAAGCCTTTGACCCACAGCCGAGAAGACTAAAAGGGCTAGCAAGGTAAATCCTCCTACTCCGGTCGACTCTTACCAAAGCCAAGTATCTCTTTGCGTCACTCTGTATGTCAAGCCGAATGACTGCCCATCTCTTTAAAGTATACCAAATTGTACATTGTTGGGATAATAGCCAGGTCGTTCTCAAGTACTCACTTGCGTCTAAGCTAACCAACTATTCGGCCTCACCCTTACTGAGGTGCCAAGAGAGAGAGCCTGTACTAATCCTTAGTCACCCCTGCTCGGACCAGCAATTTAATCATATGCTTTTTCCCACATCCTCCAATGGCCTCACCAATGTATCACCGCCACGTGTACAGGACTACGTGTAGAATCTGCTACACTAATCATTGCTTTTTTTTTGTATATTTATTTTTACCCTTTTGCATTCTTATACATTACTTTTTTAAGGTAATGCCCTTTTTGTCTTTTCCTTTTTAAGCATGTTGCCCTGAATTCTCAAGTATAAATACTCCTTGTATTTATAGCTATAAACATCAGATTTAACATTAACACATTTTACATTTTTCCTCTTGCAAACGTTGCTTGTTTACATTTGTCTCACACTTATCATAACCTTTAAGCAAGGCTAAGCGTCGAGTAACCTCACTGGATCATCTCATGCGTCATATCAAGTTATGTTGTAAGTTCTCGAAAGTTCCATTAGTGCGTCATATCCGTTGGAGCTGTTCGTGAGTTTTTGCTTCCTTTTCATTCGCTTTTATTCTTTCACACATTTTCTATCACTTCCTTTTTAAGTTTTCAGCAAGCTTAGACCTATTTAGTAACCACCTTATCTGTTTTCAGTAACAGTTCACATCAGGATACCTAGCCTCTTATCATACCCAAATCCCTGACTACCTCTAAATTGCTCGAAGTACTAAATTTTGTCCTGCTTTAGGTTTATAACCTCCAACATATGCTATACCTTAAGACTATACTCTCACACCACTAGCTTACTCATTGTCTTACACTATCTGTAGCTTTATTATGCTTCCATCTAGCAATAATGATTTGGAGTCAGGATTATTGAGTTGCACTATGATAGGTGATAATGTCAATTATCTCTTTGAATTACAAATTTAAAAATTCAACATATGGTAAGCTTTCATTTTGTAAGAATAATAAAGTAACTCCATTAATCATCCATTTTAGATAATTCCAAGTTAAAGTTACGATGGTGGGTATAAGTAGATGTAACGCCCTAAGAACCCAAAGGCATCACAACCTGCTACATATCCTTACCAACTAAGAATATATTAAGGCTTTGAAAACCAACTACAATCTTTAAATTCACTTCTAACAATTGCTTGTCGAATACAAAACAACAATTCTCCAAATACATCAATTCGAGCAATTCACAGGCGAATCACTTTAGCCACATATATAATAAATAACTAGAACTCAACCTTCCTCAACATACATAACTAACTGTTTCTCTTTCCTAACTGATGTTAGCAATTTCCATACTTGTTACAACTTATCAAGTCAACTTGCATTTGTAAAAATAAAGGAATGAGTCAAAACCTAATACGAGTGTACAAATACATACGGATGCCAAGCTCAAAATATTCACATGCATAAAATGCAACAATAATAGAATATAAGCAAGTAGTAATTAGGCTACACATTAGGCTAGAAATCAATAAAGGGATACTCATAACCCTGCCATACATGATCTGTTTCCACATACATAAGTGGATATAATATAAATATTCTTTTAAGTCCTTTATACCTAGAGTCTAGAGATTAGAAACTTAATACGTCATCTCATATGAAAGTCTACTAAGGAAACCTCGCACATGATTGGTGGTTGCTCCTTTAGAGAACTGCCACTACGGGCCCCTAGAGCAAGCGGGTCAAGCACAATCAATAGTCAAGGTCATTTAGGTCATATATAAATTAGTTTGGTTATATTATAATTCCTAATATATATAACCATACAAATAAGCATAACGTACCTGGACTCACTCCATAACCACCAACCAAACTCCAAACTCACAACCTGAATCAAAAGCTCATATCTTAATAGGGAATCCGCCAACCACTACGAATTTATTTGAAAAACAAGCATACACGTTAACTTTCAAGCACTCGGTAACTAAGTTATATCTAAAAGTCACCTATGAACCTATAAATTATCTAATCAAAGGTTTCGAAAGAAAATAATCGAATCTAATCACAAACCAAGAATAGAAATTGAAGATAACGTAAAAACATAATATGGTATAGCCAAAAGTTAACATATTTATATAATATTATTTAATTACTCAAAATATAAGATACGATATATATATATAAAGGAAAATATAAAGTAAACACATGATGAGGGTATCAAAATATATAATTTTATTAATCGTTATAATAATGAATGAATACATAGTAGAATAAAATTATTGTGATCAAATCGTTATGACAACTCAACATGTGTGGAATTGAATTGCGGGAAGTTGTCCGCAAATAACATCACCGAGAGAGAGAATGGAATAGTGGGCGAGAATGAATTGGAAATTCGTCAGGAATGAGTGACTCAAGTAAAAGAAATTGGGATTGGGGTTAGGGGGTTTGGTGTGTTTGGGATTAGGGAGAAGGACTTGAGGGTGGGGCCGATGACAGTAGGAACAGATGAGGGAGAAAAAGAATAGGGATTGGGTAAGGGAGTTTGGGTCCAGCATAAGGAAATTGTAGGGTTTTAATGGGGGTATGGATTTGATAGTGAGAGACAAGGAAGGAGAAAAGGGAATAGGGTAAGGCTAACGTCAAGTCAAATGGGGAAGGAATTGAGGGTAAGAGAGATAGAGTGGTCTGGAAGGAAAAGAAAAAAAAAAAAGGAAGAGTCAAGAGAGAGAAAAAGAAATAGAGATTGTAGTTAGGAGAAAAGGTAAGACAGGGTTTAGGGTTAAGTCTAGATTATTGTAGAACCATAGAATAACGTATGTCTAAACTTAAAATAGAAAAGTAAACAGTTAATTGAAATGAGAAATATAATATTTAGAAAAATAAATCATGTATAAAAATATTGTAAGATATATATATATATATATATAATACTAATAAAATATTTACACCATATAGTAAAATAAAATTTAATCTATTTAATAGGGTATACTTTAGAATCAATGTGAAATTGTTTGAAGTTTAATAAATTGAGAAAATTTTTTATATTAGAATGTGTTTTCTATCAATATGATCTAAAAGAATTTTTACAACTTAAATAAATTACTAACTATACTGGGGTGTTTCAATGGAAGCATTCCATCCAAAATTACTTCATTTTTTTTCTAATATTCTTATTTCTATACAAAGAAACATTTAAATTTGCTATCATTTTCAATTCCTCCTTCAACTTCCAATATAAAATGCTCTTAACTTAAAGGTAATTTCACAAATTGATTGTCTTTTGAAAATAATGGTATCTCTCCCATAGGGTGTCATCATCTTAGCAAAACGCTTCTTGAAAAAACCTAGCCTACTAAAAATGATTACAATTTATGAGCACCATCTCTTTATGCACAAGACATTAGTCTCCATGCATATAATAATGTCATTAATACAAATCTATACTTATCCTTCTAGCCCAAGACTTTTCTTAAGGCATTGTTAGGAGGAACTTCTTGACTAAAGCTTGACAAAGGTCATATTTTAGGGCCATCTTTGTTTTAATCGCTTTGTTTCTAGTCATGATATGGGACACTACAAAGAAGGTCTAAGAAAACTTTAAAAGCAAAACTAACCATCCAAAAGACTAGAAAATCAACTTAAGGGCGATTGACTGGAGGATAAGCTTAGCAAAGAACCACCATGGGGTCGATTAAGTGGTCGACCAAGGGGTAGTCCCACTTCATGCAATCTTAGATCGCTTTAAAATAAATTAAAATGTAATTTGGATTTTAATTCTTATTTGAGTTTTGTATTTATTAGAATAGATACAATTAAATGGATATGGGTGAAGTTATATTGTGATAATTAGTCTACAATTTGCTTTGCTGAAAATCCTATCTTTCATGCTTTAACTGGGCATGTGAAGGTGCATTATCATTTTATCAAAGAAAGGATATTACAAGGTGACATTAAGATGAAGTATCTTAGCATTAAAGGTCAAGTTGTGGATATATTTACAAAAGGACTTAATGGTCAAAATTTGAAAGAGTTTAGAAGACAACTTGGCATGATTACAAGGTTCCCAATAAGGAAAAAATCGCTAAGGGGGAATATTAAAAATGTCATTGACTTCTTAGGTTTGTAGTTGCAAAACACATTTTATAACCAATTTTCTATCACATCCCATCCCTTATCTAGTTAAAAAAAAAAAAAAAAGTTGTATCAACTTTCTATTTACTATTTTTAAGAGTTGTATTTGCTTATAAAATGGAAAGTTTATGAAAGGGAAGTTTAGAAGAGAAACAAAATAAAGAAATATATTAAGAAAACCTTCTCCTCCTTTTCTCTCATAAATATCCTTTTATCTTAATAATGGATATAATCAACATTAGATATGATACGCTAATATTAAAATAAACTTATTTTTAATTGGATCATATATCAATATGATTTACGATTTATGAAACAATTAAGGGCATTAAAGGACATTGTGTAAGACCTTAGTTGTTCGCATCCGATATGATTTGAGGCTTTCAAAAAATCTTGTTTGAATTGAATCAAACTTTAATATAAGGTCACAAAAGTTAGAAAAAGAGTTCTAGTAAGGTTTATTTTCTAAAATAAAGTATACAGAATATTTAATTTCAATAAAATATAATTTTATCGGGATTACTCGATAATTATTGAAAACCCAAAATTTGAATTTTGAAATATAACGAGATCTTATAGATAAATTATTTAACTTATAAAAATAATATTTTAGAGTCAAATAGTATGTGATGTAATTATATAATCATAATATATCACTATTTGTACCCGATATGTGTATATATTAATATAATATACTAATTAACGGATAAAATATGCATTAAAATTTTAAAAATAAAATAAAAATATTTGGCTCTAGAAAAAGATTTGGAACTTAGCTGGAGGACTTGGACTTGCGTAGGGATGAGTTATTAACTAAAGAAATCATCTATATTGCAATTAGTTAATTAGAAAGAGGACATTTCCCACTACCTAGCATTCCATTTAAGAGAATCCAGGATGGAATGTTAGCGATTTGAAAGACAAAAATAAGAAAAATTCTCTCTAAAACCAAAAATTTAGTATTTGAACAAAAATTATGAAAAATACAAGAGAAATAGGGTTACTGTAGCTACACACAACCAAACAAGGAGTGACTTTAAAGTTAAACTTATGGTGATTAAAGGAAGTGGGCCAACACACCCAAGTGGTCGGAGGGTGGCCCAAAAGTTGTCCATCGATGAGTACAAAATTCTAGTCCAAAATTCAATTAATTTCTAAAAATATTAAATTAAGTTAGAAAAATTTGGTATAATTTATCTACAGTTATTTTATATGTAATTTAATTAGTAATTTTATTTTATTAAAATACTGATGATTTATAGTACTTCCTTAAGAAAACATTCCGTTATTACGAATTTTAGTTTAATTTTTCAAATTATTAAATAGTGTTTTTTTTAGTTGAAAAATTTTGTGTAACATACTTATACTATGTATTAAATTTTAGTATCAAGAATTTTTAAAAATTTATATATTTACTATTTATTATAATTTATTTTGGTTAAGTTGGTAATTTTCAAAATTAGCAAAAATAAATGATTTTAGAGTAAATTTGTGAATAAAATCCCTATGTAAGAAATTCTAGCAGATGATGGTGTTAGTATAAGTGTTGAATTCTATTCCTAAGGTTAAATATGTGTATTTACTTATTTTATGGTAATTTTTAGTGAATTGGGCCAAAAATAATATTTTCGAAAAACCCTATGTACCTTGTTTATTTGATCTTTTTTGTGGTTAGAATTTAAAAAGTATAATTTTGTGAGTCTAAGGTATCTTTTGTGGAGACAATTGGCTACATATACAAATTATTAGTTAACTTCCTCATATTTACCTATATCTTAAATAATATAGTAAATTTGATAATTTGTATTAAGGGCATTATAGTAACAATAGTATTGGACAACCTTATTCTGATATATTCCCTTACTTATCTTAATTTGATATGAGTAGTAAGAAATAGGAATTTTATAAGTAATATAATAGTTTGGTGTAATCATAGGATAAATTAAAGGAAATATTAGAGAATACGATTAGTAGTATTTATGTGAAGTGGGGTTTAACACTAAATCAAAAAGTATGACTAAGTTTTTTTACCAATAAGCACCGATGATATATGTTAGATAGCATTTATTTGAGGGTTTTAGAACTAGCTCAATTCAAAAGATAGTTCAAAGGATAAATTAGAAGCTAGATCAGATGATAGCTAGGAGGAATATTACCTTAAATAAAAATCTTAATCCTTAAACCCTAGATGTGAATAAGCTTATATTTGATATGTAGTTGATTGTGGTGCTATATGCACCTCTCTTAGGTGATATAGTTGAAGGGGAACGTGATCTTGACCTGTAGACTCAAGACCATTGTTGAAACCAAGTGAGTAGATCTAATGCATGCATAGAGTAGAAATATGTCTGCTCATTACACTATATGTTATGTGATGTACTTGTTGATTTTATATGACTATGATCTTTGTTGGACTGTTGTGATGTGTTATTAACTGTTGATATGGTGTTCACGAAATATTATACTAACTCGAAGAGGATAGCGGGAACTGACACTATCTTTTGGGTATTGTTACGCCCCGAAGTGGTAGAATCGTAACAGCCTCGCCGTACAAACCATTCTAAGATAGAAGTTGACCATACAACCGCTATCTTAAACTTAATTTACACAAGACGTCCATGATTAACTTGCTTTGAAGTAAATAGTTCATAAATTAAATAAATTATTTACTTATGAACTTAAGAAAAATACATACTTACATTAAAATAATCTGAGTATGTTTACAAGATTTAGCAACCTAATATAATCTACTTGAATAATTCGTAAATTAATACTAAAAACTTTAAAGGTAAAATCTAAACTTGAAAATGTAATTGCTCCTTGGGTTATTATCCTTACTCTCCCAAGATCTAACAGTTGCTAGCTTCAAGATAGATATAAGCTGCTTCCTAACTATTATATGCAACAACATTTATAAGGAAGCGAGCAACCATAGCTTAGTAAGTTGGGATGAAAACTCAAAACTATATAACAAACACAAATAGGGTTATCAATCAAATGAATTAGGTGTAATGCATGTTCAAACAAATATCATTGCACAATGTTGTTTAACCCGTCGTGAGATTAGAGAAATTACATCCGCTCTAATTCGGGTTGAGGAGTTTCTGTTAATGCAATAACTCATGACTAAACCTAAGCTTGTGCAATGGAGACACCACTCCTCTCACGATTACCTTCAAACCATTGACTTCACCCTCACTGTAACCTCTTCACCTATCACTTAGTTCGATTAAGGATGAAAAAAGGACCAATTATGCTATCCAGCGCTATCCCTTTCGAAGGGATCGGTATTTGGCTAGAGAACTATAAGTTTCCCCTAATGGGTTGCTATGCATGTTCAATTTAGAATTTTAAGTCATATATTTAATTAGATTTAGTTTAAGGTGTTTAATCATTGCACCAATTCATATAAATATAATCCAAAGCAATGAATTAGAAACATAGCATCAACTCAAAAACAAGCACATGTGTGTAGTCCGCTATCTAATAAGCACAATCAAGCATAATTTCAAGTCTCCAAAATACAATACTGTATTAATCTTAACTTACCTGAACTTCTCCCTTGCTCACTCAAGTTGTGACTTACACAGGTTGTCGTCGCTAAACCCTATAATGCAAATGTTATTTTATTTTAGTACATATATAGCTATTTTATATAGATTCTATTCTGTAGTACTTTTATGTTATCTTTAGTTTAGGGTGTAATATGCTTAATTATCCAGGTTTTTAAGTCTATTACTGTTAGTCTTAATTTAGGTTGAGTTTTGATTCAATTTTTAAAGTTAGTTTCTAAATTAAGTTTTTAACTTAGCTTTCAATTAAGGATTTTATATGTAAACTCCCAGTAATTCATTTCGACCCATAATGTAAACTTAATCACATTATTTTTGGATATCTTAAATGTTGTTTTTGGTCTCTAACCAATATTCTAGTCCGTGCGGTACATAAAAATAATAATTTAATTATCGAAATTACTCCCATTATGAGAAAATTTTACATTTTTCATATAATTATCCTAAATTAAGTTTCCTACTAGATTTATTATACATTCTTATCATTATTACAATATTAATTTTAATATAATATTTTCCTACTTATTAATTTCTTATACCTACATATTACACATTATTACCTAATATGTCCATGATGTACACATCTAACATTCCCATTGTTATGCCATGAAGCTGCAGAGTTGCAACATCCCGCCGTGTGAACCATTTTATGATAGTAACTGGCTTTACAGTGCCTACTATAGACATGATCTATACAAGGCGTTGACGACTCCTCGCTTTGAAGTAAACAGTTCGATTAGTAGTTAAACTACAATTATGATAAATATTATAAATTTCTAATAAACATGTATAATTATATGTAAGTCCACAGAGCTTCCTAAGAAGTTTTACATAAATACAGCAATTCACTAAATTACATAATAACTATCAGTCTTTCATCCTTAACTACAAGGACACTCTAACTACACATCATTACTAAGTAGATTGGTCCTCATACCCCCGGCTTCAAAAAGACTAACCTCTGGGTAATTGTAAGGTGGCATATTACTTGAAGAGTTCAGAAATCAGGACCTACAAAAGAATCTACAAGGGTATGAGCATCTTCAGCTCAGTAAGTTGAATTGGAGACTCATGAATGCATACAAGCACAAACAACATTATCAATCAATTATTTTCGTGCAATGCAACAATCAAGTGTCATCGCACAACGTAGTCCGGTCCGTTATAAAATCAAAAAAATTTTGCCCGCTTTAATCCGGGTTGAGGAGTTTCATGTTATGCAGCAGCTCACAACCAAATCCAGGCTTATGCAATGGAGACCTCGCTCCTCCCGTGACTACCTTCGAACCATTAACTTCACCCTCGCCGCAACCTCCTCTCCCATCACTTAGTTCGACTGAGGATGAAGAAGGGACCATTATGCAATCATGCGCTATCCCTTTCGAAGGGGTCGGTATTTGGTTGGAGAATCCTAATGATCCCTTAACGGGTTGCAATGCATGGTATTTTTTTTTTGTCATTAAAGTTGAATAAGATTAAATTTCATATATGGTTTTCAAACAATTCACACCAATTCAATCATAACACAAAATCCATCATATCACAATTTCAACACGAATTCAGATACGTCAAACACATGCGTGAACTACTTACAACCACAATCATATATAGTCCTAAGTCTTCAAGTACCATACAAATAGTACTCTATTATAATAAGTAATAACCCAACTTACTTGGAATTTCTCAATCACTCGATCCCTTAGTCGCAAGTCGATTTGTCTCTAGGTGTCCTATAATACAAATAGGTCTTTTTAGTACTTATACTTTAAGGATTCATATTCTAAATTATATTTTAACTCATTTTTTTCCATGTATACCTATTACGTATTAATAATTCTTTGTACTCTATTTCGGGGTTCGAATCCTAAATTAGATTCTAGTTTTGATTCCTAAGTCTTAAATATGCTCGAATCCTAATGTGAGATTAATCACATTAAGCTCAAGTATTTAAATATCCTATTGGGTCTTAATTCAGTATTTTAAACTATTTGGTACACGCTATTCCTAATTAGGGTATCGGATTCATTCCCGATGTGAGAAAATCTTACATTTTTATACATTTACTTAAAATTAAATGTTATTTCAGATTTAATATTATTCTGATTTCCATTATAATATTACCTAAATAACCCTATTTTTTTAGATTTATAAATTTTTCATTTCACATATTACTAATTTCTTGTAATAACTACCTAATTTCCTAAATTAACTGTACTTAATACTCCAAAGGCTAGGATTAGGTTTCCACATCAGAGATTAACATCCCTAAACATCTAATTACTATCTAAATCAGTAATTAGTATCTTAATCACCTAATTAAGCAAAAATTACCCCATTTTTCCATCATTTTAAGGCTAAAAATTAACTTAAAATTTTCAAAAATTAATTTTAGAAAAATGGCTTCATAGAACTGTTCTATATCACATAAGCATTCTACAAAAAAAATTGAGCTCCAAACTACACTCCTAAGCCTATTTATTTCTAGTTCTAATCATGCTCGGTTTTGTTCAATTTGTTAAGAACCTTATATTTTTAGACGTGATTAAACTAAATCACTATTTTTCCCTAAACTACGTATAATAAAACCTTAGAATAACAAGTTTCATAATTTTTTGAGTAAAATAACTAATTTTACGAAATTATACAAAATCATGACAATTAAGGGACTCACCCGGTTAGATGCTTTTTGGCCGTCCAAACACGGTCTAAGTTTGTCGATCGACCTAGACGGTGGGTATGGAGTGGGGTGGTGGTGGTGGCTCGGTCCCAGGTGGTGGTGAGATGTGGGTTTGGGTCAGTAGCCCTATCTGTACAGTTTTCTTTTCTTTTTTTGTTTTCCGGATTTTCTCTTGAATTTTCGAGTCTCTCTATTTTTCTTTAATTCCTCACTACCCAAATGAGTTCTGTGAATTTTTCCTTTATTTATAGACTTTTTTGGTAATTAATATGCATTAATTAGACATGACATTGCCTCATTTCCTTGATTTTTAGCTTTTGTGTTGCCTAATTCTAATTGGGTAATTTTTATTTTTCAAATCCTGACCTGCCACGACCAGATTTGGATCATTCCATACCCTTCTGATTTTTCCTTAATTAATTAATAATTTTCTTTAATTATTTATTAAGTTTTTAGCTAATTTAAGTAATTTCGCGTATTTTTATCTATACGTAAATATATGTGGGGTACATGTGAATATTCCTAATTATTATTTAGGTCATTCTATAATTTTTACTATACATATAATCTATCTCTAGTAATTTATTATTTATTAGATTATACTTTTCGCCTTTTCGGTAATTAGTACTTATTATACTTAAAATTTGAAAATTTTATAGTCTCCTATTTTATTACTTATTTTCCTAAATTCAAGTTTACGGGGTCATTTTTACTAATATTTCTCTCCATAGTTTATAATTTGAGTTTGATCGGATCCTTTAACCTATCGTCCTAAACTTTGTGTTCTAAGTTAAATCCTACGATCTCTTGACTTAACTTTAGGGCTTGCACCCATCACCTCAAATGTCATTCCTCAACATCAACTAACACCTCAAAATATCTAAATTCATCTCAAATTAGAGTTTATACCTAATTACCTTGAATTACAAAACTAACTTAAAATTTATTATTTTTGCCTATTATATATTCACTACATAATACCCCAATAATTATATCTACCACCTTGAATACTACAAATATCATACTTCATCAAACTTTAACATCCTAAAATATATAATTATATACTAAATTAGTAATTATCCTATTTAATTACTTAATTAGCCTAAAATTACCTATTTTATGCATCATTTTAATGCATAAAAATTATCTAAAAATTTCAAAAATTCTTTTTTAAAAAAGGGCTTCATAACACTATCTTAAATGTTCTAACTAGCTTACAAAAAAATTTTGGGCTCAAAACTGTATTCTTAAGCTTATTTATTTCAATCCAAAACATATTCGATTTTCTATGATTTCTTGAGGACAGTATATTTCTGAACGCAAAATAATCAAACTAAATTTTTTTCTTAAATCTACATACTTAAAAATCCCAAAATACCAAATTTTATAATTTTCTAAAACTATTTAATATTTTTAATAAAATAACTAAAATCGAAAGAAAAATCAGACTTACTGGCATTGGTGGCTTTGGCCACTTTTAGCCACCGTGGTCTTGTTGGCTGATCTGGGCACTACCACTACCGTATGGTGGTAGTAGCCGTTCACTCTCAAATGGTCGTTGAGTTAGGGATCTTCTTATATGCTCCAATTATACAGATTTTTTGTAATTTTTGAAAACTAAACCTTAACTCTTTTATTTCGACCGTCTCTATTTTTTCTACTTTTCTAATTGTCTAAATGAGTTCTAAAAAATTTTGGCTATTTATAGAGGTATTGGGGATTTTTTTATGCATTAAATTGAGGTGACATTTGCCTTATCTCTTCTTTTTTCCACTTTCTATTTGTTAAATTTTGATTGGTTAATTTTGTTTCTCCTATTTCCAAGCTGCCATGACTACTTTCTAGATATTTCCTGATTTTTCTTTAATTATTCATGCATTTTCTTTAATTAATTAACATTATTTTGACATATTTAGAGTATTTTAAATAATTTCGCATATTTATACCATATATGTATTAACACAATTTCTCTTTTTAGGTATTGTGTTTTAATTCCATCTTCATCCACAAAAGATGGTTAGATTTGATTTATGAATGGTGTTCCTAGAATAACATTTTTATTCAAATTTTTTACTAGTATAGAAGAAGTTTTATATGAAGCATTATCTTTTAATATTTCAACATTGGACATTTTATATTTGATGCATAATTTGTTACCCGATATGGAACTTAGACATTGGCTAGTTTTCTCAAAATATTTTGTTGGGATTAAGCCCTCTTTAATGCAATTTAAATCTGCACTAGTATCAAATAAAAAAAGTATCTGTAAAACAAATTCATTATCGATTCTGATTAAGATATTAATTAACCATTTTCTTGTTGTTATTTGAATAAGATGCATTAAATAATCACTATTCTCAAATGTTGGTAAAATTTCTGGATTTTCTTCATTTGAAGTTTCGGAGTTATTTTCTTAGATTATTTTTTGGTTTAATTCAAGAAGTTCCTTTCAGAATTTTATTTACATTAATTTTAATTCTTTTATTTCTTGTTTTTGGATATTGATTTCATTTTACAAATCACTAATTGTTATTAATTTTTTATGTTTTCTTTTACCTCTTTTAAGGATTTCATTAAAATTATATGGTAAATTTGGTGTGAGAATTATATTGGTTTAAAAATTTTTACTATATTCAAACTTTTCATTATCATTAGACATTTGATCAATTCTTTTAAGAATTTATTCATCTTCATTTGTTAAAACATTAATTTCAATTTTTTCTTCAATCGATGAGGATGAAGTAGAGTCCATATCATTGACTTAGATTCCATCATCACAATCGTTTTCTATTGAAAAGGATTTATTATCACAAAATATTTGTAAGATATTTTCCATTATTTGTTCATCTAAATTTAATTCATTAAGCTTGTTATTTATTTTGCAAAAATTTGCTGTATGGCCTATTTTTTTTTACATTTGTAACATCGTAGCTGTTTGTATGATTTTCTTTTATATTTCTTATTTTTAGATTTCTTTTTACTTTCTAGTTTTTTAAAGTATTTTCTCCTAAAATTTCTTCGGGGTTTTTTATGTGAACATTGGGGATAACTTGAAGATTTCTTATTGTTTTTCAATTTTTTATTGATAAAAGAAAGATCGTATTAGGTATAGAAATCACCAAGGCTTTGGCATTTTAAGTGCTGTTTATTTTTTAATTGTTTTTGCAATCTTATTATATTACACAAATTGGTTCCAATTTTATTAACATATGATGCTAATTCCCCATATGACAAATTATCATAAAGAATTTCACCATTGTTTTATTTCCTGAGTAATTTTCTAACTTGTTCACTTATTAATTTTAGTAAATCAGCTAAAAATTTTTCTTTCTTGAAAGGTTGGTTACAATCATTTCTAAAAAAAAAACTCTTTGAAAAAAAATATCTTTATATTGTCTAAATTCTCCTAGAGATTTACATTTCATATTAGATAATAGATCTAAGGTTTTATCCCTAATATGCGAGGGATCTCCTATGAAATATTGATTTATTGAAAATATCAAAGTATTCACCATATCTTTGATTGATTCATTATTATCATCTAATATTCTCTTATTATTTTCATCAACTTTGCATGAAATGAGGATAATGAAAGTGCTCTAGCCAAACTATAGCACTAAACAAATATTGTAAAGCTTCAGCTTCTTTTTCCCAGTTTTGTGGATTATATTGTTTAGACATCTATAGAACAAAACATATTATTAGTAGCATTCACTATTAATTAAATTAGTATAATACCACTCAAGAAATTCTATTACACTATTTAGATAATTATAAGTATGAATATCAGTAATAAATTATGACATAAATATGCATGCAAAATATAATTAGAACCACCACAGGTGGTAGTGCCAAGACTAGTGAGGTTTTATGTAAATATGAAACCTCCAAAGGCGGTATTTCTAGCCGATTATGGGGTTTTGTTCAACAGATAATTAGATAAACAAATAAGATCTTGTGGGATTATACCCAAATTGATTGGAGATTCCCTACACGAGATGTTATCCTACCATCCTTTTAATTGTCCAGTGAAACCTAAAATTAAAAGGAGTGCTACTTGATAATCAATAACATTTGGAACAGTTTTGTTAGTATTTGAAAACATTATCATTTGATTAAGGACATTAAGAATTTTCTGTTCTGAGTATCCATCTATATTCAATTCATATGTAGATCCTATAGAGTACTTATTTTAGTAATTATCATTTTTTTCTTCAATTGGTATATCAGGAGGCGTTGCTCTCTGATAATACAACTTTTGAGGTTCTTTCTAAATAATTTTATTAATTTCATCATTTGATTCATTAATATTTAAATCTTTTAAAGAAATATTGGATATTGTTTCATTCATTAATTCAGTATTTATTTCATCTAAAACATTAATTTTTTCTGAAGGTGTATCATCAATGACAATACCCTTCTTAATTAAAGTCGGCGTATCCATGTTTAAAAAATTTATTAGTTTTGAAGAGGAAGTTTCTTATTTTATTATTTTATTTTTTAGTATTCTTTTCCTATCTTCTAAGGCTTTTAAAAATTCACTACTGGGATTTTTGGGCATTTCAAAAGGTTTAAATAAATGTGTATTTTTGTTGATTCTATTATTTGAGGATTTTTCGCTTATCTTATTAACTTTAGTATTAATTGTATCTTTTATTCTATTCAATTGTTCTCCTATTGTATGTAAATGTTGGTTAGTATAATTATTTTGGTTTATTATTTTCTTTATTCTTGAACTTTCTTCATCTGTTGCATTTTTAAAAGGAGTAAGAGTTATTTCTGTATTTTTGTGGACAACTTTTATATTACTTAGTGGTGGATGATTTGATTCTATTATCTGTCCATCACTTAGTTTCTACTTGAAACATCCATTAGTTACATTGATTTCTTTGGGTTTTAGATAATATTCTTCAAGCCATTCGAAGAAATATATTTGAGCTCCAATTTCATTCATGAAATTATAATATTTATCTTTTATTTAAATTTTAACTTTATTGAATGTTTCAAAGTACCATTTTCTAATTTTTTTCATTTTTAGGTGAATTAAATTATTTATTTAGAAGAATTCTATCTGGTTCGAAAGGTTTTTCTATGACATTGAGTTCTGGATCACCTATTTTTGATAATAAAGGTTCTCCATGTTTCCGTTCATTTGGTTGGTAAACTGGTTAGGTTATACTGGACCTATTGTGAACAATTCCTGTAATGAGTGGTTTATCCTGAATATTTGGTTGTCTATCTGGCTGGTCATTGGTTCGAGTAGGAAATGGTGTATAAATTATTGGTGGAAGATTTGGAAAGTCTATTGATCTTCTAAAGGAAGATGACATTGATCTTATTTCCAAGAGTTTATTTGGTTGCTCAAAAGATCTTCTATTAAATTAGATGGTGACTTTACCATCTGGGTGTTGAATCACATTTGACAGTTCAGTATTGTATATTGGTTGTTTAGGAAGTGGGTTTTTTACTTTCCAATGTTCAGGTAAATTAACTTGAGACCATTTAATCATTTTTGGAATGGATACATTAGCTTCAGTCAAGTCTGTTTGAATAAGAAGGGTTTGTCCTCTCTTATCCATTTTATATGCTTTAGAATTAAAAGCAGTTTTCATTAATTTAAAATAGATTCTATATATTACAACCATTAGTATTAATCCTTCTATCATTCAATAATTATAGGTTTTAATTTGGAGAATTAATGAACTCATTATTGTCTTTTCTCTAAGAGTAAGAGTAATGTTCGGGTGACATTCAAATTGTATTGGTCTACTACTAAGACTAGTTTCAATAGTGGCATGTATTGATCTTTCATATATTAATTCTCTAGCATCTCTGAAAACCATGAAGATAGAGATATCTAGACCTAGTTTAGTAAGAGGTTTCGCTCCTACTTGGACTAAACCTAGATGCATATAATTTCAATCTTTTACATATTTTTTTATTGAATCTGTATTCAAAAGTTTTATTGTTATTAAGCCATTAGAAACAGGAATATCTTCTTCTTCAGTTGCTATAATATAATCATTTTTTCCAAAAATTTTCCATTTGGCTATTTGATATATTTAATCATAAGAGGTTTTTAATATTTTCCATTTATCTATTACTTTATCAAAATCTTTTATGTGTATCTCATCTCTATTATTTAACATAGATTCTTCTGACTGCTCAGTGGGAGCAAAGATAGAAGCGGATATAAATCTTCTAAGTAAATTCATATTTTCAAAAGAGATTAATTTATCTTAATCAAAAGAGATTAATTTATCTTAATCTTATAAATCTATATCACAAGACTAAATTAAATCTAATATTGCGATTTTCAATTTATGACCCTTTTGCAACCCTAAATCAGAACGGGATTTACGTTACGCCTCAGTAGGCTTATCACAATATTAAGATTTTCCAGAAAGGATTCGTCTCAAGTGATTAGAAAATATAAGATTTAGATTGTCATAAAAACAATCGTTTCACTAAGAAAATATAAGCTTACTTAAACTATCTATATAATTTTCCTTGGCTTTAATACCAAAGTAAGCACCCAGGAGGAACTAAGCTTAACAATAGAGACTAATATAATATAATATATAAAGTAGACTTTTATAAGTGAATTGGTTATTGTCTAACATATATATATGCTAAATAAAACCTATCTCCAAGTCGAGAATAGGCTTAAATTATATAAAATAAAAATTCTACTGCGTCTTCTAAATATTGATTATATTCAATGAGATCTTCTCCGTTATTATCTTTTGTATTTTGAGACATTAAACATTTAATTAATTATTATAATCTAAAATATTTTCTACTCTTCTAAGTAGCCAAAAATATAACCTATGGAATCTTTCAAGAAATGTTATACAATTTTCTAAATAAGTATAGAAAAATTCTATATCCTATTTGTTTTCACAAAACGGATTATAATCTACAGACATAAAATTTTACAAAAATGTTTTATTAATGATCAAGGATATTGATTACACTGAAAGTAAGCCAAAGATAATTTTTATGAAAGTGCTTTAGCCAGACTATAGCACTGAACAAATATTATAAAGCTTTAGCTTCTTCTTCCCAATTTTGTCAATTATATTGTTTAGATATCTACAGAACAAAACATATTATTAGTACCATTTACTATTAATTAAATTAGTATAATACTACTCAAGAAATTCTATTGCACTGTCTAGATAATTATAAGTATGAATATTAGTAACAAATTGTAACATAAATATGCATGCAAAATATAATTAGAACCACCACAGGCGGTAATGCCAACACTAGTAGGGTTTTATGCAAATATGAAACCTCCAAAGGCAGTATTACCAGTTGATTATGGGGTTTTGTTCAACAGATAATTAGATAGACAAATAAGATCTTGTGGAATTACATCCAAATTGATTGGAGATTCCTCACACGAGATGTAATGTAAAAGAAGAATTAATTAAACTGAAATTTTATTAATTGAAATATTTTTGTACAATTTACAAAAGCATAAATAGATATTAAAAGAAATATTGAAATAGTGAGAGGTAATGTCTCTACCTCAAGAATAGAGGGAAGCAAACAATTATGCTTCTTGGGAAAGTATATGATTAAGAAAATTGATTCTTAGAAGCAAGATCAAAAGTAGGGAAAGATATTGTATGGAAGGAGAAAGAATAAGAAGAAGAGGAAGAAGATGATTTGGTAGAGAAGAGAGGAGAACTGAGGGAGGAGAATTGAGGGAAAGTATGTAAGAAGTTATATGTGTTTTTCGACCTGCCTTCAATGATGAAAGAGGTTTGTTTTTATAATAGAAAATCTTGACCAGTTACTGTTATGAACAGTAATATTGTATCCGACAGGGTACTATAGGAATAGTAATATTGTGGCAGACATGGTACTATGGAAACGATGAATTTATTGTGACATTTTACTGTCTGACAGTAATATGTCAGATGGTGGATGCTGACAGCATTATGCACTGTGGTATATGTATATTTTTACAAAATACCGTATTTCTACTTTTACAGTGCAAAAGTGTACAATATTTGATATTTACGGATCTCTTAAATATATCCCATAACAATCATCTTCATTGGGATTCTCGCTATTGTGAGATGTCGAGTCCGATTCTGAACTTGATTCCTAGGTTGATTTATTGATATTTGCCAGTGCCATTTCCATAATTTGCTTCATTTGATCTAGAGAAGTTGCACTTACCAGAGAAGAAATTAGAAATCCTGTATTGTGATATTGTGGAGTTGAGACCTTGAATGGTGGTGTTGTGAAATTGGTTTTAACCCAATTTAGAATCAAGTCCTTTTCAAGCCTATTCCACATTTTGAAACTATCCCACCATTTGACTTTGTACATTCTGACCAAATTGGTTGTATTTGATGTCTGATCTGGTTTATAATCAAATCATCAGGCCATGACCCAAGATATTCTAACGTGAATAAAATATAACATCTCATTTTGAAAATTTTTCTCATGAGATGTAGGATTGTATTCTTTCATGAAAGTGTTGAAACCCTTCTTGGCATTTTCATGAAGAGTTTCAAGAATTGCACCAAATTGTTCCCACCAGTGTGCAAACCAGTTAAGAAGATTTCGAGATTATAAAAAAAATATTAACCAAGTATGTTATCTTTTTGGATTCATTTGATAAAAAACATTCCACCAAACTTGTTTATAATCATAATAATTATAAGAGGCTCAATGACTCGATTGTGCAAAAACTGGTTCTATATTGAGTTTTATTGGAGTGGTTGGATGAGTTTGTCATTCCTTCAGACTGATTATTCTAAGTATTCTAGCTGTAGAATAGCTAATCATTTCTTTTCAAAATGTTTGAATCTTATTGATCTAATTTTAATCAAAATTCTTTCATAAAACTAGATTGTCTTGTAAATATCATAAGGTATATAATAAAAATCTTTTGTAAAAATTTTCCTTGCAAATTCAAAGGGGTCCTTTTCTGATAGGTTTTCTTCTACAGAGAAAACATATATAGAAATAGGTTTTATAAAAAAATTTTATCTTTGATTTGCAGGTATTATTCCAGAAGATACTAGAGTTGATATCTCAGTAGGTTGAATATTCTGATTTTTCCTCTGATTTTCTATTAGTTGAGGAATTCTTGATAACATTAGGACTTTATTTTCTGATTGTAAAACTATTGAGATTGCTTTAAGCAATCCGAGAGTAGGTTCCATATTTGCTAATTTTGAAAGGACATCATTGGATTGGATATTGGAAATGGATTGGTTATTTGAAGACATTGGTTTAGAGATCTTAGAAAAAGATTCCTCTTTGATTGTTAATAGGGTGTTAGATGATTTACATATATCTAACAATGATTTGATATTGGTTAATTCTTTATTGGAGGTTGAGGAAATTTTCTCTTTTTCTTTTTCTTTATCTTTCTTTTTCTTAGGAGGCATCTCCTTGTAAGAATTTACGAGTAAAGAAATCAGAAATAAAATTGAAAAATCCATTGATATGCTCTATTTCAAAATCAAATACAGAAAGAATTGATTGCTATCTGACAAAAATTTGTTTTGATGCAATATTTTGAATATCTTTTAATAAAACATTTTTAGCTGCTTTACAATTAATTCGTAAAAGAAATTTCTGATTTAACAAATCTCCTTCAAATTTGGAAATTGTTAAAAAAATAGCTAGAATTTATTTTTTAATTGTAAAATAATTATGTTGACAATCATTCCAATTTTTTGACACAAATTGAATAATGTATTCTTTATTATTTTGTTTCTGTTTTAGAATTCCTCTGAATCCTATATCAGAAGCATCGGTTTCTACTACATTTAGTAGAAATGGGTTTGCTATATGCAAACAAGGAATTTATTTAATTCTTTGTTTGATTAATTTTATTGTATTTGTATGTTCATTTGTCCATTGAGGTGAATTTTTCTTTAATTTTTGGTATAATGGTTTACATATTATTTTAAGATTTGGGAAAAAATCTACAACATAATTTAAGCTTCTTAAAAACCCTTAGAGTTGATTTTTATCTTTGATTTCATTGGGAAATTTTTTGGGAAATTTTTCAATAAATTTTATAGATCTCTATATAGGAATTATTGTTCTATTGTGGATATTAAAACCTAAGAATCTAATTTTAGTCTAGAAGAGACTAATCTTAGAAGGTGAAACAACTAAACTATTATTTTTTACTATATTAATGAAGATTTTTATATGCTTAAAATGTTTTTCTATATTAGATAAAAATATTAAAATATCATCTATATAGATTATTATGAAATTAGCATAATTATTAAAAATTTCATTCATTATTCTTTGGAATTCAGAAGGAGCATTTTTTAATCCAAACGGCATTACATTCCATTCAAATTGATCAAAAGGAATTGTGAAAGAAGTTTTGTACCTATCACTTTCCTTTATTTGAATTTGCCAGAATCCAGATTTCATATCAAATTTTGAGAATATTTTGGTATTATTCAACCTATTAAGTAAATCTTTTTAATTGGGTATTGGATATCTAATCTATTTAAGAGCAGAATTAAGAGGTTTATAATTGATTACTAATCTTGAGACACCTATTTCAATTTTTGCATTTTTATTAACATAAAAAGCAGAACAGCTTTACGGAGATTTACTTTTTTTTTTATCAATTTTTTATTAAGCAAGTCTTTTATTTTATTTTTACAATGGTTCAAGACTTTACTATTCATTTGGGATGGTTTGGCTTTTGTCGGATTTTTTTTTTATTAAAATCATTCTCATATGGCAAATCTACAATATGCGATTTACAATTCCAAATACATTTGGGAGTATAGATCAAATTGAATTTTTTATTTCTAGTTCTAATGGAGAAATTTTTATCTTTAAATTTTTATTGTTAAGTTGATCTTCAATTCTTTTAAATTCAAGATTATTTTTAAATACATCAAATGATTTTCTTTGCATTGTATTAAACAATTTAATTCATCGTTCTTTAATTGGTTTATATATTTGGTTTGTGGTTTTGTGACAATGTAAATACATATATAGTATAAATAAATATTTCTAAATATTATTTAAGTTATTTTATGATTTTTAATGTCCATATAATTTATTTTAATCAATTTGTTAGTTATCAGAATTCATTCTAAGCATTTTCATTAAATAACGGACAATTTTTACAAAATTCAATATTATCTTAATTAATCATTTTATTACTTATTTTCATAAATTCAAACTTACGGGATTACTTTTATTAATAATTCTAACTCCATCCTAAAATTTGAGCTGAATCAAATGATTTGCTTGATTGCTTTAAATTCTACGTACCAAACCCCGAATACCTAATTGTGGGTCTTACAAGTATTTACCTAGGTGAACCTTAAGATAATAGTTTTTACTAGGGAGAAAATGGAAGCTAAATTGCTTAAGTTGGATAAGTGTAATATACCATATGTTGCTATAAATAACGGGTTCATTACTGTATACATAGTATGACATGATACGACATGAAATGGTATGAAAAGAGACCTATGGGTTGGGATTTTCGAAATAAGAAGTTTTCGATAATCATAAAAACATTGGTTTTATAAACTTGGTTTTGAAAATATATAGATTTACAATGTTCGAGCAACATGACTAGTCTTTATAGTTTAAATTAGTAGCATTAGGGTTGAGGGTTTTACTCTTAACCTGCTCCTTGTAGTCTCTAGGTTCTTGGACATCTAATCTAAATACCTAGCTATGTTAACCAATTGAAAGTGTAAGTTAGGAAAACTTAAAACATCACTACCGATGCATGCCACTTGTACGAGCATAGCATATTGTATCATTGACATGAATTGATTGGCTTGGTTAATATATAAATAAGAAAAACTATAATGAGTTTGCTATCAACATATGTGTTACATAAGTTTTGGTTTCTACTTGTATTGTGCTGTTTACAATCTACTCTTACTTAGTTATAGAAGCTGAGGGAATAAAGTATTTTATCCTCAAGTCAAACAATAAGCTAAATGGGCATCATCACCAGGGGGATGCATTTTGAGAGTGTTAGATGGAGTCAACATCTTTTGGAAGAAACTTGAATTAAGTTTGAAATTCTACAATTATGAAAAGACAAAAAAAAGTTTATGTTTTGTAGATGCAAACAGTGAAGTGTACATATAAGTTGTAAACAAAGTTTAAGTTGAACTCCAACATAGTATTCTTTTGTTATATAAATGAAGTTATCTTTTGTTATGTAAGTAAGCTAGGATCTTAGATGTTACATTATGTTGGATTTTAGGGTTATGAAATATAGATTTACGCAACATTTTTTTTAAGATCTTATTAATCCTAAACTCCCTAGGATCCATGCATATTAATTAAATTAACAAGGGATTGTGAATTTACCTTGTCTTAGTCCTTTTGAATTTCACTGTTTTGCGAATCTACATGCACTACAATATGTGAAAACCTCTACTAATATCCACACATGAACGAACTCGTCAAAGTAGACTAGAGCATGCTAGCACTCTTGGGCAAATTTATATTTACGTTGTGCAAGAATGGACTCACAATCTCTTGTGTTTTTTTCTCTCTATGGTGGTTTGTAGAATTTCTTTGCAGGTCTAATATCAATGACAAGCATTAGCATAACCCTAATAGAGAGCCACCTCCATCTATATATCTAGGAGCGTTAATATCTTAAAGTTGTTAAGAGATATATTTCGGGATATTAAACATAATATCTAATATATTATATTATTATTTTCTCCAATAATAAATATCATTATTTATCATTTTAAACTATTTAAGAATAATAAATATTTTAATAATTCACTTAGCCCATTTAGTTGGTTCTTTGTGTGCAACCTTATAGCCTCACTTAATGTTGGTAGTAGGCCTAAAACCCTTTTTGGATCTATAACATATAAGTGGCATCTAGTAAGACATGATGTTTACCCAAATTAAGTGAAGGTTGATGATCTGACTTTATCTATAAAATAGTCAGTTATTAAGTCCCTTTGTCACATGATATCTAATGATTAAACATAAAGTATGGATCAAGATGCTCTTATATTGTTTAATCACTTGTTTCTTGAATCTAGAGTTTGACTAACTTAAACAAATGACATTAATAACTCTTTATCAATTCATTGAGCATAGCTATGCATTTTCTCAATCTTACTCTTCAAAGGGCTCAAAAAAATATCTTTCTCAAATTAATGAGATAGACAAATTCCTTTACAAACACTCATATTCCTCTACATAGTTTACTCCATATCCAATCATAGTTTTATAATCATCTAATTAAAAAAATGATAAAGAACTAAATCAAAACATGGAAATTACTATGTAGGAATCCATGATGTTATTAGGTCGAAGGATTAAAATAATATTACAACGAGTAGTACTTATCAAATTGATCCATACAGTACTCTTACAGTGGGTTGATCCAATACAATGTACTTCTACATGTATCTATGTGTTGAATTGATATCTCATATCTATAATTAGTAAAACATGATAATTCAATCAACATACTAGTCTTAATTCATTATTATTCCATGTAATGAGTGACTAAGGATAATTTAGAATAATTTATGGTTATACTATTAAAGTCGTACTTTAATGATATAAGGTTAAACAAATATTCAAGAAATCATTTTATTATGTTAAAAGGCTAATGATAAAGTAATAAATAAAATGACTCAAATTATAAAAAAAAAAAAAAAAACGGAGAATCAAATGACATAAAATCCATATAACTTAAGTTATATCACTAGTACATTCTATATTATGCTGAGATGTGATACATTGATACAACTTACGGATTCTATTAAGGTTCACCACAATCATAAGGTTGATAACATGAATAAAAAAAAAAAAATGATTTCCTAATAATAAGAGTCAATTGTCTCAATAACATAAATATCTATGAATAAACTCAATGGACAACTTAAATTTTCTAATCTATTATGTTAATAAGCCAATTTTAAACTTGAAGAAAATTGACCCTATTAACTTTGTGAAAAAAATAATATAAAAGAAACAAAACAAGAGATCATAAAATAAAATGACGAATATCGTTGGATCAACATGAATTTACCTAGTTGATCATAGGTTGATCAACATCTTACTAGTTCTTTATCAAGCTAATCCCTTGGTCGGCCTTTCCTTAATCATCGTCTTAGTCTTCCATATGGTTACATTTTGCTTTTGGAGTTTTCTTGTACTGTTGTAATGGCCTTTACATGATTCATATCATTACCTTGGGTTTAGAAAAAGATTCATCCTCGAATCTTGATTCTCCTTTACAATGTAATAAGGTTTTGGCACCTTTAAATAAAAGAAAATTCTAGGACAAATAAACAAACTCATGTTGTTGTTACTCCTCTTAACATATGTATTTTTCTTTTTCTTTTTCTTTTTTTTTTTTTGGGTTGGGGCAATTTTGGAGGAGAGGGTTGTTATATCTCTTTAGAGTAGCATGAAATCATGATTGCCTTATATTGTTCAAGTTTTTCCATACCCATCCACTTTCCCATCATATTTTCAAGGCTTCCCTAACCATAAATGCATAATAATTGTTATAACTAGATTTGTATAAGGGTCGATTCCGAACCATAAACTAATCTAGCCTAAAAATGGTCAAGCTTAAATTACTGACTGAATTAGTGGGTCGGCTCGCCATTGAACCGGTGGTCAGTCTGATCGATTTATCCCTTAAAAAAAAAAAAAGAAAGATAGAAAGAAAGAAGTGAGGCCATTAAGTCAACAAAAATAATTGAATGATATTTATTAGGTCATGATACGTCAAAGTTACCTTTTTTTTACGATGGTGAATGACGATTTTCTAAAAATAATATGATCAAACTAATTTTAGAGAACTAATAATAAGTTAATTATGTATTAAGGTTGGATGAAAAATTCAATTTAAGTTAATGTAAGTTTTTTTTTTGTATAACTTATTAAATATTAAATTCTTGAATTTGGGAAAAAGATAAAATTTGAGGGGAAAAAAATAAAAAAATTGGAACCACATTAAATCGGAAATTAATAAAAAATTAGAAATTATTAATAAAATAGTGTAATTTAAAAAAAAAGAGAAAGGAGGTCATGTTTAGGGAAAAAATACATAAAAGTTGAAACATATTAAGCTGAAAATTAATGAAAAATAAAAAAAGTATTAAAATTAATAAAAGATTAAATGTTGAAATAAAAAAAAAAAAGCTGGTTTAAGAGTTAGCGAGCTAGCTTAGAACTGTGACCAATCGGGCCAATTATAGCTCAACCTTCATCTAGCTTGTGAACCCGTGATTTTGAGTCGAGTTGACCTAGTGAGTAGGAGTAGTTGGAGCCATGGTTGATAATATCACAAGTCAGCTCGCTATGATCGTATGATTTTACAATTTCATAAGAATTTTTTTTAAAAAAAAGGTAAAATAAATGCAAAGTGAACTAAGTGTAGACTATCGGTAAAAATGACTTCAGATATATACTTTTATAAGTTTAAGATTCAACTAGTTTTGTCCCTTGAGTCAACCTCTTAGTCCTTTAGATAGTTGCTTTTGCTAGACCTTGCTGTTGTCTCTTACATCCTGACCAAAAACATGATTCATGTCAAGTGTTGTCTAGTCTAAATCTTATATTTTGCGAGGCCCTTAATTTTTTGAAGATATTAGTGTTGAAAATTGAAATAACATTGAAGATGCAAAGAGGGGAAGAAGAAAAGGAAAGGTAATAGATGATTTTAAAATTTAAATACTTGGATGAGCTTTATTCGGTTGCCGATGCAAAAATAGTCGAAGTCCAATGAGTCACTTCATTCACAACCCATAGAGTCTTGGATGAAGGGCACAAGATAGATGGCGATGTTTCATAAGCCACAAGTTTCACAAATTACGTATATATATCTAGAATTTAACAGTATTGACTATAAGAGTATAAATAATATTAACGCAAGTTGTACTTATATTATAGTTTAAGCTAAATAAAAAAGGTTAGAATATGTAAAGTTTTGAAAATTAATAGATTCTTTAGTGTGAAAAGTAACAACTATAGTAAATTCAAGATTGTCAAAAAATTTCACCAACAAAGTGGTCTTATCTTATTCGATATCTCATGTTAACAATATTGTGAAACTCAAGTTAAACCTTATGATTTAACTTGATTACACATAATCTGATCATAAAACTGATATAATCTAATCCTAATTGAAACCCGATTAAACTTTTATAGAATTCGATTTTATCCTTTTAACCTTTAACTCTTTCGTTTTTTGAATTAAGCCAGGAATGGCAACATTGTGCTACAGCGACCCAGATTAGTAACTCATTGTTGACATAGGTGGTCGGGAGTTTCACCCTTCTTTTCTTTTGTTTTTTTTATTCCCATTTTTTCCTCCAGTTTTTTAATTCATATAGGGAAAAAAAAAAAGTAAAAGGTCCGTCTGTTAAAGTTTGGACCATAAAATGCACCATGAAACATAAATCATACTTTAAACTAATACAATTTAATTTGGTTTTGAAAATGAGTAAATCACGATTCAAATCGAAGCGTTTTATAATTAGAATTGAGTCTTGGGTTTGATCGGTCCTGTTCTGGCTCGATTCAATTTGATTGGATATTGTGTCGACCAGTTAAGTTCAGACTTACATTTTATGGCCCAAGAAGGAGGGGAAAAGGGAAAGGTCTAAATTTTGCTTAACCTCCTCGCTTGCTAGTCAAATTGGGCCGTTTTATACTTGAACTAGTCCGTTGAAGAGCGCATTCCGTTGTTAAGGCCCGGTCCTACAGAAAAATTATCTTTATATGGCCCAAGAAACTTTATGCAATTATTGTTTTATCTTAGTGTATAAATATTAATAAAATATCTGTAGATAAAAAAATACAAGGGTGATAATTGTTTTAAAAACTGCTTTTTCTATTATCATGCATGTGAAATTTTTATTAATATATACATGTAGAGTATAATACTAATAAATCTTTCTTTTTCATAATTTCGTGCATTATTCCTTTCAATATAGATAATGTAATTGTCTATATATACATATATCTATATCTAAATATATATATATATATATATATATATATCTGTGTGTGTATGTACAATATTTGACTGAGGATACTTAGATAACATGTCGGCTCCTAAACTATATCACGTAATATTCTAGATAAACCTACCCTATCTTAAATAGCTACGGACTCTCTAATAGCGTTTCAAAGTAAAAACAAAAAGTCCCACGACTAAAACTGAAGACAACAAAATTTCTTCCTAGAATGCTACAATAATTTAATGATATATTTTAAGTATATTACTTTGTATTTGTCTTATATGCGCTTGACCTAACCATTTTTCTAAATTGAATATTTAAACACTCGATTTCTTAAAAAATATACTTCCGTACCTTTATACTAAGATTTTACTATTATTCAAAACCTGAGGGAAGGCATTTGTGAATCTTATATACCAAAATAAGGAGTTTAAAACTAATTAATACAAAATCTGAAAATGATTATTAAATAATGTATTCAAGCATAAGGTTTAAACTCCGGGTTAAAAAAGAAAAAACCTACCACTATCCGCTCCACTCAGTTTCTAACTACCTATATGTGAGCATTCGAATATTAACGTATTATATATAGATATGTACAACAAAGTATAAAGTGTCGATGTCAGATGGAAATTTCCTTAATAATGTGGTATCAAAATAAATGAAGAAACACACACAGTTAAAAAAAAAAGTAATATTCAGTATAACAAAATAGTTAAAAAAAAAAAAAAAAAGGGACTTCTCTCACTTGTCAATGATTTTAGAATATCATCATTGGATGAGAGAGAAGGGCCCAAAACATAAAAACCTTTGGCCCATGCAGGTCTCGAACCTGCGACCTTCGCGTTATTAGCACGACGCTCTAACCAACTGAGCTAATAGGCCACGATGCTAAGAACTATTACAAAACTTTTATAATAATAAATAGTTTTTCATGCGTGATTCCGCACCTCTCATCTGCATATTCTATCCTTAAATTTTCATTAATAGTTTAATTTGATGGCACGATGATTCCAAATTTATAGGTAAAATAAAAATGACAATGATTTTAGTAGTCAAAGAAGCCATGGCCTCTTAGTGTACAAGTCATCAGCGGCCCAACAGTCATATAGGTGTAAAATTGGGTTGAAACAGCAAAACCTTCAGATATGTAGCTTTTTAAGGAAACTTTCCGGTACAGATATAATAGAACTCAAATATTTGTATATTTTTATAAGAAAAAGGCTTCATTAGCTATTTTATTCGATATTGTTAAATCCAAATTGATTTCTATGGTTGAACTTGGTTTAATTTTAGTTTAACTTCTAATCGAACTCGATTTTTCTTTTAATTTTTGAATCCTTCACATGTCTAGGTTAATTTAGTCCTAGTTTGACAACCCTGATTATATTTATCAGGTGTTACATACAGATGGACGAATATTTGTTATATTTGGAGACATGATGGTGGTCCATCTTCCAATTTTATTTATTTATCTATCATGTAAATAGATTACCTAACACACACTCTTTCGTTTTATATTTTTAATTATATATAAAAACATACGATTGTTCAACATATCAAATACAGATAGCAATATACAATGAAGGAAGAAAATTTTATCCACACCATGATTCTCTCGTTCTTTGTAAAGGTTAAAATTGGGTCAGCTACTCCGTATTCATCCGAAATATGCTTAACTCCAATTGAATGATTGATTGCAATACGTTATAAAACCATCCCATGATTTAGGCAACACTATGTGAATGTGCGTGGTTGGACATAAATATAAATAATTATATATATATATATAAATAGATATTTAAGCTTGGACATATATATATTTAGTTTGAATAAGATGATGTAATATTAAGTTCGAACTCTAATTTGATTAAAAAACTTAAATTTGAGCTTGACTAAAATTCAATTGGAGTTTAAAATTTTAAATTTGAACTCAATTTAGTTAATTTTGTTTAAACTTGTTTGTATTTTTTCAAAAAAAAAAAACGAAGACTGTAATTATAATAACAATTGACATAAACTTAAATCTCAATGTGAGCTCAATTAGGTTCATGAATTTATAAAACCAAGTACCATGAAATCCAATCCCCGTTCATTAAGCTATTTGTGTCGTTCGAACTCAATATGATTCTAAATAGGCTTAGTTTATTTATGCTCTTACACAGAGGAAAAGAAAAATCGCACGTCTCTGTGTGCTTGTCTTCGATAAGCCTAGAAAGTTCAATAGCGGAAATATAATGGGTTTGCATATTATGATCATGAAAGTCTGGTGACCTACTGCTACTGATATTAGGGCAATCAAATTACCGATAGAAGAGACCTAGGGTTTGGCACTATGGTATCGGGGGGTGGCCTGATCCAGTAGGGGGTAGGGTTCACTTTGCGACATTGTCATGCTGTCTCTAGCTCGTTTCTTGTTTGACCCGGAAGCTAGCACTAGCTGTCCACATATGTAGTAAGAAGATTTCAATGGGAGCATACGGCTTGTCATTTCTTGTTTGCGTTTTGTTTGCATGTCGGTGAATTATATGCATGCATATCCGCAATGAGTGCCACTTCTTTGGACTTGTTTAGGCTTTGGTGGTTGATCATGATAGTGGATGTTGGTAAGACTAAATTATATTAGGACTGTCTTTGTTTTACATATTTCTTTTAACATTTATTATATACTATGGACAATGAAAGTCCTTTATACCTAAAATGTGTTAGTATCAACGAATTTACATAAATGGTCGTAAGCAATTAATATTAAGACAATATATATGCATTCTGTTTGAAATATGATGTGAATATAACATGTTAAAGTAAGTGTAACTGTTGATGGTCTTTTTGATTTGCATAAAATTCTGTCTGATTGATATTATTTCTATATTTCCACGAAGTATTGTATTATTTAAAAAGAGTGATGATTCAAATAATAGGAATGCAACATCATACTAAGATTTGTATCATTTTGCCCAAAGTCGTATAAAATATTGCAACTTATCTATAAATATGAAATGCCTATGACTAATTCCCACCACCCAATTTAAGCATCTCTTCTCCTCACTCCCTCACTTGCTTCTCTTACACTTTTTCCCTAAAACCTATGCGTCTCTATTTCTATAGGAGAAAATCCCTCCATTCAAATGTTACCTTTTTATCTAGCAAAGTTATGACTATTCTTTTACAGGAAACTCCAGGTTTCACGCCACCTTAGGTAAACTCATCTTCAATTAAGACTGAGAAGCATATACATACATACATACACATATATATTTATATATATATAAATAATCGTACAACTGGTAAATAATCCATCTGATATTTCAAGTATTGGTATTATTATTATTATAATTATAATCAAATTAAATGTTTAAAAAGAAAAGGGAGAAAATGAAGTTTTAAATTAAAATAGTTATTGATGAAATGGAAGCCGAGTGGCTTTCCGATTATATTAATGTTTATTTACGTTATTTAATAAAAAAAACTATGAATCGTAAAAGTATAATTTACCTTAGAGAAGTTCTTTTTTTCTTTTTTTTTACCACCATACCTTGGAGAAGTTTGATGTTAAAATTTAAACTCATAGTATTAATCGAAAGGCCTTCAAGCATGGGATACTATATTGAGGCAAAGGATTACTTGGTAACCCTAAGGAAAAGACAATTGGGTGAAATCTTAGGTAAGGATGATCAATTGTCTATAAGGATAGACAATCAATATCTTTAACTTAATTGGCCTACTTCCAATGGCAATTGACCGATACTTAAATTTTAGGTGCATAATTGAATCAAAAGGATCCTTTCATTCGACCATGGGCTCTAATTAATTAGAACCCCCTAGAAATAAGTTTTAATTAATATTTTGTAGCACTTATCTGGGTTCTAAACATATTATTTTAAGATTGGATACAAAAGAAGTTAATTGAATTATTATTGAGTTATGACTAAGTAAGGTCGATTTTGCTTTTACTTAATTGATCTAAGGATAGAAATTGGCTAGTGATAAATTAATCATGCACTTAAACTTACCGTATTGCTTATGCTTGATACGAAGACTCATATGTTATCATAATAGGTGAGTTATGGATTGATTATTTGAGGCCATTCGTTGATTAAGTGATTAGACTAGTGGATTTTAGCAATTAATGATAGTGAATGAGGATGCTAGCTATTATATGAGGATTTTGCCAGTAGAGTATTTGATGTGTTGCGCTTGGAAGTCGACAAAACAAGTCCTAGTGAAGGGTGCTAAAGTTCGGCATGATCATTCCAATACTTAATCAATAAGTGTATGAAACGAAACAAATAGGAGAGCTAGAAAGCTTTAGGTAGGCTAAGTGTGCAAAGAGTCAAGGTGGTTTACCATTAGAGTATTTGAAACTCTTTATAGGGAGGGTCGTAGTGAATCAAGGGACATGTTTGGCATGTTCCTATGTTCGTACAATTTAGGTAGTGGAAGCATAGAGTTTAACGTGTTCCGGAATTATAGGGCCGTGATATTTGATCAAGTCTTTGAGCCTTATTTGTATGTCCAATAATCGTTGTGGCATATCCAAGGTTGGGTAGTTCACTTAGAGGAGTTATCTCATCTGGAGACTCTTTGAGGAGGTTGGTTAGTGAGACAGTTAGGTTGGTCATAGGCTTAATCAAGCAGACCGCGATCCAAGTAAGTTGACATAGGTTGAAGGAGCTCATGTCCAAAATATTCTATCAACACTTGTAATCTCACCCTATACCTCCCACCCCTCTTACCTTGGTCGTAGCTTCATTGCAGATAAGGTGGCAAGGAGAGTGAGTATTGAATGAGTTCCTTAACCATACAACCAAGTTGACTATGGAAGTATCTATCATATTGAATGGTTAGTCTACTATAGCATAAAGTTGCCTTGGTGTTGATGAGGAAGAGGCTGTTGTTTTAAGGTTAGAGTTTGACCTAAGTAAGATACATTGTGCGGTCACTTAAGTTAGCCATACATTAACCAAGCTAGGAACTCTAAGTGTTAGATGTTGAACTCAAAAGTCGAAGGACCAACCTCCTCGAGCAGGTGGGTACCTTGAGCTAAAGAGTTGATCTCAGATGATCCTACATACTTGCATTTGTTGGAGCTAAGGTTATGCTTGTTCGGTCGAAGTGATTCAAATTTTTTATGATGAGCATAGTGATCTATTAGGTTGTTATGTTGAAGAGATGCAGTGGTAGGTAAGGGAGCTAAGGAGACATCGGCAAAGCTTCTTGAAAAAATTTATCCTTTTCAAATTCCAAACTTAGCACATATTTCCAAGGTGCAATTAATGTGACATGATAGCTTCATATCTTTGCAGTTCTGCATGTAGTTTAAGCCATTTTGTCTCATTAATATTAGTCGTCCAATTCAAACTATAACCATATGGGAACATCATAGCGAGTCGAAGTAACTACACCTCTTTGGATCCCCGATAATCATCGGTACTCTTCCCAATGCTTAAAACTTATAAATACTTGTTGGGTTAGCCATTTTCACACTTTACACATTTCGTACTCTAAAACTCTTTCACAAACTTCTCTCATTTCTTCAACTTCCTTTCATCGATTTCTTCAACTTTCTTCGTTCAACAACAATAATGGCAGATTTTGGTGAGTCAAATTCATCTTAGTACAAATTAACCTCTTATAATTCTAAAGCAACTAAGGATGCCATTCCCCCTACAACAATAGCTAAAGAAATTTCATCTACACAGGTACGGGCAAAGGAGGAGTCTTCAGAAGATGTTGTGGAGATAAATAAGGAGGAGCTTATCAATGCCATCCCTTGTTATGTGTATCCTTGTGACGGGGTTAAAGAGGCTATTGATTTATTTAAGAGGCTAAGCGATGGTCTTGGGCCAAATGGTCGGGTGAGTAGCCGCATACCATCTAACGTAAATTGTTATTTAAGTAATTTTATTGGTGAAAGCGTGAGCGACATCGTATTGTGAGTGCCAAGAGATAATGAGAGGGTGACTTTACTCTTAGGGAGGTGCTTTAGCATCTACGAGAAGTGCTTGGAGTTTGAGATACGCCTCCCATGTACAAGTTTTGAAAAGGTGCTCTTTGACCAACATTATGTTTGTCCTGCTTAGATCCCTCCTAATGGGTAGAGGATTCTAAGGGCATTCCAATCCCTTTGTGAGTATTTGATGGTGTGGGTTACCCTACAATTATTTAATTATTTTCATTTATAGAAGAGGTCAGAGAGATGGGTGCACATCTAGAATCAACTAGGAAAGAAGCTATTTGAAGGACTGGATTCGTATGTAAAACATTGGAAGAACAAATTCCCTGTAGTAGAGCTACATGAGGATGCTGATTTCTAGACTTGCTGGATGCAATTGATTCAGACTAAACGTTTCAAGAAGCATAGTTTGAGTGACTCTAAGGTAGCAATGGAGATTGAGACCTTCGATGCTTTAAGGCACAATAATTCGATTAACGCTTGTTGAACTAAAAGATTCGGTTTCTCTCTTTTCCTAATTAAGCCTGACTTACTCAATATAAACCTCTTAACTAAACTAAGAAAAGATTTTATTAAAAATAACTTTGAAAAAGGAAATTTTACCCAATTGCAATAAGGAAAAAAGTGAAATTAGAGCCTATGAGAGGATGTACCCTAATTTTAGTTATTGGCTTACAAGTTTTTCTAAAAAAAAACTTTTAGAAAATTAGAAACTAGAATATCTTGGGCTCAGAGACTCATTTATTAAAACACAATGGTTTCCATAAAAAAAAAATGAAAATCCATGAAATTGTTTGATGAGCCTTAAATAAATTGAGCTTTTTTTTTTTTTAAGGAAAGGGGAAAAACAAAAATTTTAATTATTTTAGGTTGCTTGAAGTGATTACATACCCACAAAGCGGAATTGAGACTACATAGTTCTCAATTGACGAAAATTTTAGTTTGTTACTTTATTTTATTTTTGAAAAATGCTTTTCATTTTAATTTTATTAAATTTGAAAAAATAAATTTTTGGCCCACTTTTAAAAAATTCCTAACTTTTGGAAATGACCAATTAATTTTTTTAGGAAAAAAACTTTACTAAAATAATTTGGGAAAAGAAAACCTATCTTTATATAAAAGCACCATCAAAGCTCATAAATAAGAATTAACATAATCAACAATAAAGCATTTAATTTAAAACTATACTAATTGTCGAGCCTGAAATTTTTTATTTTTCGTTTTCTTTAACTTGATTTAAACTAAACCTGTACCCATGTATTTGACTAAAGTTAAAGAAAACCTGGTTTCTTTAATTTTGAAAAAACTCAGAGTCACTACTTGGTAGAATTAGGAAAGGTGATTAAATTATAATCAATTAAGCAAATCGATTCTAATTTAACCACTAGTCTGGGTTTTGAAAACTTTTTGAAAATTTTTAAGAAACTAGATATAACGAGTTTGGGGGCTATTCTATTAAACCCTACGTGGGTACTACTATAACCTCTTGAATTTAATTTAATTTAATTTTTCAAAATACCCTTTTTAATATTAAATAACAATTTATATTTACAAATAAACAAATTATTTATTTACTAAGAAAAATAAAAAAATCTAATTGTTTACAAGTGGGAAAAAACAAATTTTTTTGTATTTTTAGTCACCGTGTAATTACCTACATATATACTGGTGCCTGCATATCCTCTATTTGGGATTAAACTTCCATAGTTCATTTCGAAAACCTAAATATGTTGGTTTATTTTTATTTTAAAAATTGATCATGTTACATTTTTTACCGATTTTTATTTTTGAGAAAAGTTATAGAAAAGGGTCCTAAATTTGCAAATAAATCTTAACCTTGAAAAAGAAAAATTATTTACTTTTATTATTATTTGGAAAAAAATTTTGCTACTAGTAATTTTGAAAAATATTATCTAAGAAACAAACTTTTTTTTTTAAATGGGATTTTTTAAAGGAGAAAAACCAACCTTTAAGAAAAAAAAAAAAAAACAATAGGGAAAATTGCATGTGGTTTGACTGACGTGTGGTTTGACCTCTTGAACTTTAAAAGTATGGTTGTTAGTCCCTTAAGTTTTTATAAATTGGTAAACAACTCTCTAGATTGAGAGTAACCCTTGTGTTTAGAGGAGATATTTACACATTAAAATGAAAGTTTATGGGGTATTTACACACTAAAATGAAAGTTTATAGGGTATTTATTTATCAAAATCAAAGTTTAAGAGATATTTACATACTGAAATTAAATTTTAAGAGGGTTATGGAGTTATTTGTCAATTTATGAAAGTTTAAGGGATCAAAAAGCACATTTTAAAAGTTCAGAAAGTTAAATCACACATAAGTGAAAGTTTAGGGGGGTTTTATACATTTCCCCCCCAAAAATTTGTTATTGTTATTTTTATTCTCTCTCTTTTTCTTTTTCTTTTTTTCTTTTTCTAATAGTGACACAAAAGACAATTAATAATAAGAAAAGAAAAAAAAAACAAATAGCTAAAATGAAAGAAGATTCACACCTAGGATGAATGCATGTGGATCTGGGTCAAGAGGTCAAGTATGGGTTGAAGCAATGGGTCTGGGTCGGGTAGCATGTGCCATGCATATGCGTTAAGTGGAAAGAGAGTAGAGGTGATTAGTAGGGTGAGATTAGGGAGCTTATAAGATGATTTTTGAGTTGGAAAATGCTGTTTCATGTGAGTTTCATTAGGATTAATGGGTATAAGAGCAACACCTCAACCAACGGTAGCTGTTTTGTGGTGGTTTAGTTTAAGACAAAGGCGGGTAGTGGTGGTTGTTCTTCACAATGGTTTCTTAAGTTTAAAAGAAGGTTGATTTAGGGGTGTTTTTGAAACCACAAGTTCAGCCGTGGCATCATTTTTGGTTAAGGAGTGGTGGTGGTTCATGCTTTCATATAGGGTGGCATGGTGGCTAGGGTTGCGAACCTAGGTGTTGGCTAAAACCACTAGGGGGCATGGCTACTAACAAAATTGGTGGCTTTCAAAAGCATAAACCCCCAAGATGCTAGTGGTGTCATTAGTTTTCTATGAAACTACTAGAAATATCGATAATCTAAAGGGAAAGTAACTTGAGCTAGAGAAAGAGAGAGTCAAGAATGAATTTTATTTAGTATGAAAGGGAGTGAATTAATCATGGGATTAAAGAATTTGAGCTCCTATTTATAGCTTCTTTATCATGAACGAGCTTGCAAAGCTCATAAATGGCCAAATCAGCTATGAATGCTCCTAAAAGAAAATCTTCAATTTTATGGAAAGAAGCTTGATTTGAGGTGATTTGGTAGCTATGGATTCAATTTTGTTCCTTAAAATTATTGGAGGGAGCTTTAATTTGCTCATTAATAGCTCAGATTCGTAAAATCAAGCAAAAGCTAAAATCTTGGATATTAAGATTTTCTTGATTTCGAGCTTTTATTTGAAAGTTGAAATGGACGAATATAGATACATTTTTTGTCCTAATCCATTGAGTTCCATGTCAGCAACACATAAATGAAAAGGATTTGGATTGATTTTGGCTAAAAATATATGAAAAAAGGCCTAGAAGTGAGGCGTTTGGTAAGGCAAGTTTGAATCTCCTTGTTTCTGGCCATGAAGAAGATGTTGACATAGTGCTCATGTGGCACTAAGTCAGCTAAATAGACCATTGATGGTCGCCACGTGTACCTACTCATCACATAGACTAAGTAGACAGTGATACGTGTACACTTTGTGCATTTGACTAGGATCAAACCTAAGATGTTTGAATCATTTCCCCTCCAAGACTAAGTACTTAATCAAATAGGTTGTTGGCCCGTACCCCGAAATAACTTGCAATTAAATGTTATTTAACCTATAAGAGAGCTTGAATATGTTTGAAATAAAAACAATTCTAGTAAAAGTAAGTAACCTTAAAACAACTCAAGATTCCTATAACAATGAAAAAAAAAATCCTCTTTTCCTAAAAATTACTAATCCTTTTTTATCTTTAATTTTTTTTTTATATATTTTTAAATTTTCTAATTATTTTTTTGCATTTTTATTTTATATTTGAATTAGGACCTTTTTTTTTATTCTAAAAGAAACTATGTAAATTACAGATGAGCAAAAATAGGGTGTCTACAACTATTCTTATTTGTAGTGAAGTTTAAGTAAAATTTTACCATGAAGACAAAAGTGACATTATTTTTGCCCTAAGAACAAAGTGCTCTAGGAAGTGATACAATCAGCTAACTATCTTAGGCTTGATCTATTAGGGAGTTGGTGAATAATGAAATAAATTCGAAAGAGAAAGAAGGTGCTCTAAGAGTTGGTCGAAACATAAGAGTGGGTTTTTAGAATGGTATAGTGCTCTATGAACTGACTATAACCTTACAAAGTTTTGAAGAAAGGGAAGCACTTTCAAAGCTAGTAAGACCTTAAAAGTTAGCAAAAACCCTAAAATGATATTGAATGGAGGATAGAACCGTAAGAGTTGGCAAGAATCCAAAAATGATACCAAATGGAAGGTAACGCCTTAAAAGCTAATAAGAATCATAAAATAGTATCGAAATTGAAGGTAATGCCCTATGAGCTGGCAAGACCTAAAATGATACTAACTAGAGGGTAGCGCCCTAAGAGTTATCAAGAACCTTAAACTGATATTAAAATGAGGGATAGTGTCCTAAAAGCTGGTAAGAACGCTAAAATAATACTGAAATGAAGTTTATTGCCTTAAGAGCTAGCAAGAACCCGAAAATGGTAGCACCTTATGAATTGGCTAACCTTGGTAGGAGCATCTCTAGGGGACTAGCAACCCTAAACGGTAAATTAATTGAAAACTTGGTCATGCTTCTTTGAGTTGACTAATCTAGGTAGACATTTCTCAAAGGGACTAACAACCCTAGATGATAATCAATTTGAAACCCGGTTGTGCTCCTTTAAGCTAGCTAACCTAGGCGAGAGCGTTATTGAAGGATTAGCAATCCTAAATCCTAAATGGAAACTTGATTAAAAAATTGGTCATGCTCCTCTGAGTCAACTAATCGAGGTGGGAGTGTCTTTAACGAACCAACAACCTTAAATGAGAATCAATTTGAAACTTGGCTTTAAGCTAACTAAACTAGGCAGGAGTGTCACTAAAAGACTAGCAACTCTAAATGGGAACTTAATTAAAAATTCGGTCATGCTCTTTTAAGTTGAGTAATCGAGGCGGGTACATTTCTAGGGGATTAGCAACCTGAAATGGTAAATTGATTGAAAACCTGGTCGTGGTTCTCTAAGCTGACTAATTTAGGCAGTTGGGTAAAGTACTTCTCAAGCTAGCAAAAACCTTAAAGGACTTAGACGAAGAGAAGGTACCCTATGGACTGGTTAAAAATGTAAGAAAGATTGATGAAAGGAAAGTGCCCTATGGGTAGTGTCACAAACTGAGGACGGCCTAGTCGTGGCAGACGCCGTATACTGTACAAAGAACCCCTGATTGGTTACCCTTCCAATCAAGAACTCTTCACACAATATACAAGGCTCTACAACCACTAGTTTCCAAAGAACATCCAGACTCACATGATATCATTACACAAATATATTTATATAAAATTTAAGTTACAAAGCTTATATTACACAACATTTAAGTATGTCTAAGTCTATAATAATAAGATAAAGAAAAGTACATGGGAAGAGTCTAAATAAACTGTTCTCTCTCAGTACACATAACAGCTCACTCTTGCCCAAGTCCCCAAGCTAACCTGCGGCATTCCTCGTCCTGTCTCTACGAACAGACTATCCTGCAACAAAAGTCTAAAGGGGTGTAAGCCTAAGATTAGTGAGCAAAACCCTCAACCACACCACAAGCAAGTTATAAATACATTATATTCAAACATATGAATGAATGATCAACCAGTATGCCAAACAATACGTATAATTAACAAGTTCATATACGTAACTCAGATTTAACGCCCTCCGAAGTCAGGGTTGGAGTATACACGGCACCAATCAGATCTAGGTATTATACTAGAACTTACTTTACTACGGAATTCCACATTCTGTACTTATATCAAATAATTCTGTTATTTTCATAAAACCTAAGTTGTAGTATAATTGTAAGTGGGCCCCCGCAGTCCACACTCACCCCTAAATGGAGGCCTCTAGACTCGACCCTTAGCCAGGCGATTGGCGCCTCCAACGCCTAGTGTTCCCGCGGGCCAGGGTAAGGTCATTCTATACGAGTGCACCGTACAGAACCAAATAAATAAATAATGTCAACCCCCGAATGGCCTCTTTTTACCTCCGTGTGATGTGACGGCCGGAATAATATCCATGCTATGCATGTTAATGCATGTCCCAATTTCTTTTTATAGGCCAAGTATAATTAGGTTTAAATTATGCTATGACCATCCAATTGTGCACACAATCATTTTCTATACTACTATGCAACAAACATAGCATTATCAATACTTAAGATAAGTTCACAACTCAAGACATACCAACATACACAGGTATTTCCCAAACCCCACATAATCATCAATTAACAATAATATTTAAGTCCACTATCTACAATCACAAAACAAGCATGGAATCATTGGGTAAATACTTACTCGGCCATGGTGATTCGTCCTAATCGTAGTAATCGATTGGGAGGTCCTCGTTCACCTCAGGGTCACCTGATCATTATGTGATAACAACACTAATAAGTATTTGAATTAACTAATAATTCTAAACATTTAATTACCTAATTCTACTTAGACTACTATTAACTTTTACCCGGTAAGACTTTAATTTCAATCGTATATAACTTTTTCGTTTTATTTCTGATATTTATGAATTTATAGTCGTTTTTTATCATTTTCGGACGTATATTCACACGGTAATGTTTGTTTTGGATGTTAAGACCCCTATTTTACATTATGAACTAAATTTATAGAAATTTTTAGCTATAATACTTAAGTATTGCTATTACTTATATTTATAGCCTTTATTCCTTAAATTCTTATAATTAAGGGATTTGCTTTGTTATTACCAATTCATATATTAAATTAGGTATAATCTAATTTAGAAGGTATATTAGAATTTTCTAATTTAAGTATCTAATTACCTACACTTTTCTTACTTTTCTCATTTTCTAAACCTATGCTTATGTCATTGCTTACATCATCTTTTCTTTATGTTATCATATGCTTATGTCATCATCCACCTCATCATTTGATTACATAAGCATTACCTCATGCTTATGTCACATGTACATGTCTTATGTACATTTATTTCTTACTTTATACTTATGTACATATGCCTTATACATACATATACTTATACATCTACATATACTTATACCGTATTTATACATGTATTCCTACTCATATACCTATACGGTTGGATACGTATTTTTATACTAAAAATTCGTATGCCAAATTTTTCCTTAAGAAAATTCCTCTCAATTCCATCCTTTTGTATTTCTATATATGTATTTAGTATAGTATACACATATATAGTTAGATATGGTCTTAAGTTAGGTTATGTACATGATACATACTTATGTATAAAGGTTCACATACTTGTATTCCTTTGGTATTTCTTTATGTACACATATCTAAGAGTACATACACATGTATTTCTTCCATTTCCTTCATGATTCTTCATTTTCTATACTTAAAGATGGAAACTTTGTTTCCTCTTCTTCAAGACTTTACTAAACACCTAACTACTTACCTAATCTACCTAATTAACTAACTAAGGAATAACATAAAGTAACATAAAACAACTTAAAGACATACCTTTAATTTTGTTGAAGTTTATGGAGACAAAAGCAAAGGAATGAAAGTGAAAGTGGGGAGGGAAGTTCACGGCATGAAAGGGAGGTTTTGTTTTTGTTTCTTTTGTTTTGTTTTCAATTATGGAAGACAACAAATGGTGGGGCCAAGATGGGAGAATTGTGGACGGCAACACTAAGAGAAAAGGGAAAAGAAAAATCAAAAGGAAAAGAAAAGAAAACCATCATTAAGAACTAAGATATTTTCCTTATCTCTTAAAACCTTTGACTTTTCAAAATGTTGACTTTAGTCAACATGTGTTGACTTGGTCAACCCTTTGACTTTGGTCAACATGCATTACCTTAGTCAACATTCCTTAAATATGTGTAATTTTGTGCACATAATGTAGTAATTAAGGGAAATTAGAGGAAAAATGAAGGAAATGAGATATTTGATGAATTGATTAGGAAACATTATTGATGAGATCTTACTTTAGGTCTTTATAGCTTATATATCTCATTTGATAAACTATTTTGAATAACAAATGCAAAAAGTACCAATTTGAGTGTTAAGGTTTACTACATATAACCTAATCTTCGACTATTACCCTAACTCTAAGTGAAACTATCTTAATCATTTACTTAAGAAGTAAATATAATCTATGACTCATTATCTTAATTTCTAATGGATTACCTAAGGATTCAAAACATATAAGTATGAATGAGGGTCATCTCTAACCCTTTACTAATAGTTTAGCAAAATATAAGCATTATTTTATCAATTAGGGTTTTAGGGTATATCATGTTGGATTAGTGCACATATATCTTTAAGATAATCATTTTTAGGGTTTCCAATCACTTTTGAATAAAATCTTTAGCATTTAGAAACATTTAGGGTAGAAAAATTCTTTACGCGATTGAGTAATTCTTTTAGGGTTTTCACTTTCATTAGCCTTGTCGACTCCTAAATTGTCTAACATAGTCGAGTCTATAACAAAAGCTAGGTTGATAATTTTAGGGGTTTACAGGTAGGCTAAAACCTAAAATGGACAATGCTCTATGAGTTAGCTAAAATTCAAAAGGAATAGCACTCTATGAGCTAGCTAAAACTCTAAAGGAGAGTATGAGTCGAGATAAATGATGAGAATCAAACTATTGGACCACTAACCTGCAGTCAAGCCTAAAGACAAAAGAGAGTGGCAAGGCGAATCCTCCTACTCCAACCAACTCCTGCCGTAGTTAAGTATCTCTTTGTTGAGCAACTTTGCATATCGAGCTGCATGACTTCCCATCTCTTGGAGATTGTGTGCTGAATGTCATAATGTTAAGATACTTACCAAACCACGTACGCTTGCTCACTCAAGCCTAAGCCAATCACTTATTCGGCATCACTCTTACTGAGAAACCGAGAGAAAAAGAGACTCTGATAGGGATCAAGGACCGATCACACGCTCTCAAGCTTAAGGGCTTTCTTAGATGATTTGCTGAGCTGTTCGAGGTAAGTTAAACACTAAGGAGCATTGTTTATCTTAGTCCAAACTACTGAGCTACTTTGCTCTCCATACCCTCTAAGAAGCTGCTGAAGTGATCAATCAATATACAGAGCCGACCCCTCCAAAGTACTCTAGTCCAAGTGCCAAAACAAGAAAACAACAATCTCTACAATGCTGAGGCCAAGCTGACAACTGTCAAGAGTCGACCATCCAAGGCCGACCCGAATGTAAGCCATCCCTAACCCAACCCCAGTTTAGCCTCAGCAATCAGGGTATCGAACTACTAATACCGAACAAACCTGATCAAAGGCCTACCCTTTGCTTAGCTCATAGTGTTGTTAGGATTGCAGACTAAGTAAAACACGCACACACTGTCCTTTCTAGCATTTGTATTATCCTTTTTAGCATCCGTATTGTCCTTTTTAATAGAGGACGTTCTTTATGCATGATTTCATGTTTTTCCTGTAAATTATTCTCCTTTTGCCAGCAAGCAAGGATCCATTTTAATTTTCTGTAATTTAGAACTTACCCTAATAGGGTACCATAAATATTTGTATAATATAATAGCCGCAAGAATATATACAAAAGAATACACTGAACTTTTTACTCCCTCTTAAGCCAAGTATCCTCTTACTTACCCTCGAGCTACTCTTATCTAGCCCATTTAAGTATGGACTAGTAGCAAGTGACCTTTGGCCATACTTGTGCATTATATCAAGTGTGACCCAAGCTCGTGTAAGGCGTTAGTGCATCATATCCATTGTTGGTGCACGGGAACCCCTACTCATCCCTTGACTATCATTTACTTTTCAAGCCATCTCACTACTTGGACCCACCCCCTTTGGTTACGCATGATATTAGGTTCGTATGTTCATCCACGAATCCATATCATCTTTGTATCGGAGATTAGCTACGTTCAAAGCCAAATTTTGTTATTGTGTTCTTTTAGTAGTTTGTCACAATTCTCATGTGATAGAGGTTCTATTGTTCACATTAGAGTTTGGTAGTTTAGAAGTATTATGTATTCTGTTTTCCCCTATTTTCTTATGTACAAAATAGAGTGTGGTTGTTTGTTTGTTTGTTGTGTAATTATCATGGTGTTTGGAGTATCGGTTTTTTATTTTTAATTGGCATTATTAGACATTAATTTTTGTGAAGTAACAATTAATGTCAGACTCAAGTATTCAAGGAATTTTGGGAAACCAAGAAAGTGGTACTCAACATGGCTAAGGATAGGAAGGAAGCTTCACACTACAATCAATGGGTGACCGCTTGGATAGGCTTACTGTCTTGGTAGCTAGTTTGGTGATTGTTATCCAAGAAAACAAATAGTGAGGAAGAAATAGCCGTACTAGGGAATATGAACAGCTAAAGCGAGGCAATAGTCAGTTTGGTTAAGTTAATGCCTCAACTCGACCACCTCGAGCTGAAGGAATTGGTAAGGATGCTATATAAAGGTTAGCACTTGAAGAGATTAAGGAGGAAGTAGAAAAATATGACGAGGTAGAGGAGTACTATAAGCCCAAGGAAAGAAATGCACGAGCTTTTAGAGTTGAAGGATTAAGGATGCGTATTCTAAGCTTTTCTAGAAGTGGTGATGTTGAAGACTACTTAGATTGGGTAGATAAGATTGAAAAGCAATTTAACTGCTATGAAGTGCTCGATAATGCAAAGGTTAGACTTGCTGTGTTAGAGTTTGTAAACCTTAAAGCTAAGCCAAGAAACCGTAGGATTGAACTTAGAACCTAAGGTTTAAGGCTATCGGTTAAAAGATCCGATCAAACCCAAATTATAAACTATTGAGAGAAATATTAGTAAAAATGACCCCGTAAACTTAAATTTAAGAAAATAAATAGTAAAATAGGAGATTATAAAATTTCTAAATTTTAAGCATAATAATTGCTAATTACTGAACAGGTGAAAAATGTAATATAATAACTAATAAATTACTAGAGATAGATTATATGTATACTAAAAATTTTAGAATAACCAAAATAATAATTATGAATGTTCATGTATACCCCACATGTATGTACGTGTAGATAAAAATACTCGAAATTACCTAAATTGGCCAAAAACTAAGCAAATAATTAAAGAAAATTATAAATTAATTATGGAAAAATCAGAAAAAACCAGAAGAGGATAAGATGATCTAAATCAGGTCGTGGCAGGTCTAGATCAGCAAAAGAAAAATCAACCAATAAAAATTAAACAACCTAAAAGCCAAAAATTAAGGAAAATAGGCAAAGTCTTGTCAAATTAATGCATATTAATTACAAAAAATATCTATAAATAGGGGAAAATTTTCCAGAAGTCATTTGGTTAGTTTAGCATTTGGAAAAAATAGGAACACTGAAAAAATCAAGAGAAAATCTAGAAAATAAAAAAAAAAGGGAAAACTGTGTAGATTGGGCAAGTGAGCTAAACCTACCTCTCACCACCAACTAGGACTGAACCACCACCACCACCTTACACTAGAACCACCACCTGGGCTAGCTGACAACCTTGGACCAGGTTTGGACGGCTAGAAAGCTTTGAACCGGTTAGTCATTTATTTATCCCGATTTTTGAATAATTTTGTAAAATTAGTTATTTTGCCTAGAAAATTATGAAACTTGTTATTTTGAGGTTTTATTGTATGTAGATTTAGGAAAAAATATTTATTTAGTTTAATTATGTCTGAAAATATAGGGTCCTTAACAAATTGTTCAAAATCAAGCATGATTAAACCGAAAAATAAATAGGCTTAGAAGTGTAGTTTGAAGCTCAAATTTTTTCTGTAGGATGCTCATATGATATAGAACAGTGCTATGAAGCCATTTTTTTAAAATTAATTTTTGAAATTTTTAAGTTAATTTTTAGCCCCAAAATGATGGAAAAATTGGGTGATTTGGGGTTAATTAGATGATTAAGATGTTAATTACTGATTTAGATATTAATTATATGTTTAAGGATGTTAATCTCTGAAGTGAAACCCTAATCCTAGCCTTTGGAGTATTAAGTATGGTTAATTAGGGAAATTAGGTAAGTAATATAAGAAATTAGTAATATGTGAAATTGTAAATTAATAAATCTAAAAAAAAATAGGGTTATTTAGATAATATTATAATAGAAATCAGAAAAATAATAAATCTGAAATAACATTTAATTTTAAGTAAATATCTCAAAATGTAAGATTTTCACACATCGGGAATAAATCCGATACCTCAATTAGGGTTAGCATGTACCAAATAGTTTAGAATACCAAATTACGACCTAATAGGATATTTGGACACTCGAGCTTAATGTAATTAATTTCACATTAGGATTCGAGCATATTTAAGGCTTAGGAATAAAAATTTAAAATCTCATTTAGGATTCAAACACCGAAATAGAATACAACGAATCATTAGGACGTAATGGGTATATACGAAAAAAATGAGTTAAAATATAACTTAGAATATGAAACCATAAATTATAAGTACTAAAAAGACCTATTTGTATTATAGGATACCTAGAGACACATCAGCTTGCAATTAAGGAATCGAGCGATTGAGCAATTTCATGTAAGTTGGGTTATTGCTTATTGTAATAGAGTACTAGTTTTGTAGTACTTGGAGACTTAGGCTTGTATATGATTGTGATTGTAAGTAGTTTGTGCATGTGTTTGATGTATCTGAATTCGTGCTGAAATTTGTATTGTAAATGACTTTGTGACTGATTGAATTGGTATAAACTTGTTTGAACACCCTAAATGGAATTTAATCTTAGTCGACTCTAATAACCAAAAATATCATGCATTGCAACCTGTTAGGGGATCATAGGATTCTCCAACCAAATACCGACTCCTTCGAAAGGGATAGCGCAGGATTACAAAATGGTCCCTTCTTCATCCTTAGTCGAACTAAGTGACAGGAGAGAAGGTCGCGGCGAGGGTGAAGTCAATGGTTCGAAGGTAGTCGTGGGAGGAGCGAGGTCTCCATTGCACAAGCCTAGGTTTGGTTGCGAGTTGCTGCATAACATGGAACTCCTCAACCCGGATTGGAGTAGGTGAAATTTCTCTGATTTCACAATGGACCGGACTACGTTGTGCGATGACACTTGATTGATGCATTGCATGAAAATAATTGTTTGATAACCTTGTTTGTGGTTGTATGCATTCATGAGTCTCCAATTTAACTTACTGAGCTGTAGTTGCTCATACCCTTATAGATCCTTTTGCAGGTTCTGATTTCTGAACACCTCAAGTACTATGCCGCCCTACAATTACCCAGAGGTTAGTCAGTTTGAAGCCAGGGGTGTGAGGATCAAGTTACTTTGTATAATGTGTAACTAGAGTGACCATGTAATTAGGGATGAAAGACTAATAATTATTATGTAATCTAGTGAACTGTTATGTTTATGTGAAACTTCCTAGGAAGCTCTGTGGACTTACTTATAATTATTTATGTTTATTAGAAATTTATAATATTTATCATAATTGTAGTATAACTGTTATTCAGACTGTTTACTTCAAAGCGAGGAGTCGTTGACGCCTTGTATAGATCATGTCTATAGTAGGCACTGTGAGGCCAATTACTATCATAGAATGGTTTACACGGCGGGACTGTTGCGACTCTATGACTTCGGGACGTAATAAAGTTCACTAGTTATGTTGCCTTATGGCGGAAGAACTTGCTAGCCACTTGAAGAAGGGAAGGAGAACGAGAGATTATGAGTTAGGATGAAATGAAGAGAGTTATGCATAAAAGGTTTGTGCCAAGCTATTATCTGGAAGATGCCTTTAAAAGACTGCAAAAATTAAGACAAGGAGGATCGAGTGTGGATGCTTATGTTAAGGAATTCCAAATGTTAACAATCCAATGTAAAGTTGTAGAGCCAGAAGACTGAACTGTATTTTGATTCATTAACAGGTTGAAGTATTAGATTGGGGATGTCCTGGAAACCCTAGATGTTAAAATGCTTGATGACGCAATTCGAACCACCTAGAGGATAGAAAAGCATTGAATAGGAAGATTCTGACCCCTTGTTGGCCCACTAGGCAACAACAGAACTATTCTGAGTAGACCAGTGTGAATGGAACCAAGTAAGGTTGTTAAGACCCAACCTATTTTAACCACTCGAACCAAAGAGAAGGAACCCCCGAGGAAGTTTGAGAAAGGCTAGAGTTCAGGGAGGAAGACAAGTGAAATCAAGTGTTTCAAATGCCAAGGATTTGGACATATGGCCTTTAAATGTCCGAACAGGTGAATAATGATGATCTAAGGCGAGGTGTTGATCGTTGAGGTCGATTGTACTGATGAGGAAGTAGAAGAGTTGAAAGAGGATGGACAGATCGAGCTATCAGAGGAGGATGTCATCTATAGTGAGGAAGGGAACTTTATGTCAACTACTCTAGTGTTGAGGAGGACAATGAGTGTCAGTCCTATGTTTGAAGACAAACAGAGAGAAAATCTCTTTTATATTAGATGTAAGGTGAATGAATCACTATGCACGTTGATCGTTGACAATGGAAGCTGCACCAATGTAGCCTCTGCATTTTTGGTCTAGTAGTTGAAATTGTTGACCATACCCTACCTGAAACCTTACAAGCTTCATTGGCTTAGTGAAAAAGGAGCCCTACAAGTGAACAAACAAGTGTCTATGCCAATCAGTATTGGTAAGTATCAAGATGAAGTGTTCTGTGATGTGCTGCCTATGAGTATGTCCTACATTCTACTTAGATGACCATGGATGTTTGATCGAGTAGTTATGTATGACGGCAGGAGGCACATATGTTCTATGGAGCATGAATGAAGAAGTTGAAATTGAGTCTCATGACTATTAAGCAAGTAAAGGTCATGCAGTCTCAACTTAGCTGAAACTTGAAGAAAGAAGCTTTGGTAATGACTCGAGCCGAATTGAAAAGAGAAATGGAGCTAAAGGGACCAACCTATTTGCTTGTCAAAAGACTTCTAGAGATGAGACCCAGGGAGGAAAAGCTGTTGACCAAAGTAAAAACCTTACTAGAGTAATTTTTTGATTTGTTTCCAAAGGAGTTGCCAAATGGCTTACCCCCAAACCAAGGCATTAAGCATGCGATCAACCTATAACCAAGAACCATGTTGCTAAACAAGCCTACCTATAAGCTAAATCCTGAACAGGCGGCCAAACTACAAAGGCAAGTAGATGAACTACTGAAGAAGGGGTATGTGTGCGAGCCCCTAAGCCCCTGTACTATGCTAGCCTTATTAGTGCAGAAGAAAGATGGGTCTTGGAGGATGTATATAGATAGCTGAATGATCAATCGAATCACCATCAAGTATAGGTATTCCATACCTAAGCTTAATGACATGCTAAATGAATTAAGCGAAGCAAGAATGTTCTCTAAGATCAATCTTGAAGCTGGGTACCATCAGATTCGAATGTGTGAAGGTGATGAGTGGAAAATCGCATTCAAGATATGATATGGTTTATATAAATGGCTTGTAATGCCATTTGGACTATCTAATGCACCGAGCACATTCATGTGCCTTATGAATCATGTACTTTGAGAATTATTAAGAAGGTTTGTTGTAGTTTATTTTGATGAGATTCTGGTGTACAGTCCTAACTCGAAGGCTTACCAAAAGCATCTCCAACAAGTGTTTGCAAAACTCCAAGCTGCACAGCTTTATGCCAATCTAAAGAAGTGCAACTTTTGCCGTTTTGAGGTGATCTTCTTGGGTTTTATTGTGAGCGAAGGTAGCATTTGAGTCAATGATGAGAAGGTAAGAGTAATCATAGAATGGCCTAAATCGACCTGTTTTGTGGATGTAGGAAGTTTCCAAATCCTAGCATTGTTTTATCACCGATTCATAAAGAATTTCAATACAATTGCGGCCTTGCTTATCGAATTATCAAAGAAGAGTGCTGAATTCAAATGGGTAAAGAAAGAGAGGAAGAGTTTTGAGGAAGTGAAAGAGAGGATAACTACAGCCCTTATCTTAGTTCTACTAAGTTTTGACAAGGTATTTGAGGTAGAGTATAATGCATCTGGACTAGGCATAAGTGCTATATTGATACAAGAAGGCTGACCTATTACTTACTTCAGCAAGAAACTTCGAAGAACTACACTTAACTATTTCGTCTACAACAAGGAGTTCTATTCCTTAATCCGAGCCCTGATAGTATGGTAACACTATCTATTGCCTATGGAATTTCTGATCTACACCAATCATGAATCCCTAAGATATCTAAAGAGCCAACCAAAGTTGTCTCGATGGCAAGCCAAGTGGATTGAGTTCATGAAGGGTTTTTCCTATGTCATAAAATATAAGAATGGAAGAAATAGTATAGTAGCTGACGGCCTATCAGGGAGACATACCCTCCTGACCGAACTACAAACAAGGTTACTTAGTTTTTCAACCATAAAGAATCTGTGTACTGAGGATCCATCCTTTAGTCCTATCTATGCCGGATGTGAGGAAGGATAGACACTGGATGACTATCACAAAGATGACGGATACTTATTCAAGAAGAGAAGGCTATGTATCTCGACCTATTCCACGAGAGAACTGTTAATGTGCAAGGCGCATAAAGGGGATTGACAGGACACTTTGGCCAGTACTGAACTTATGAGGTACTACCCTCTAGATTCTTTTGGCTAAGGATGAAGAGAGATGTCTAATTTGTGCTAGAAAAGTGTACAACATGTTGAAAGGAAAAGAGCCAAGCTAAGCAAGGACACTACCTACCCTTACCGATCCTGACCAAACCATGGTTCGAGCTGAGTATGGACTTCATGTTAGGATTGCCGAAGACGTCCCGAGGGAAGGAGTTTATCATGGTGGTTATGGATCGATTTAGCAAGGTGGCACATTTCGTGCGCTGTTTCAAAATTAACAACGCTTCGGCTATCTCTTTTGTTTTCTTACAGGAAGTAATCAAGCTACTTGGAATTCCTAGAACTATTGTTTCGGACTGAGACCCAAAGTTCATGAGCCACTTCTAAAGGACACTGTGGAGGCGAATGGGAACCAAGTTGCTATACAGTATGTCTTGCCACCCACAGACTAATGGACAAACTGAAGTTGTTAACAGAATTGTAGGAACTTTGCTGTAGGTTGCTGTCATCGAAATACAGTTGATTGGGATTTGTGCTTACCAATCATTGAGTTCAATTACAATAGGACCGCCCATAATGTAATAATCATGTCTCCATTCGAAGACGCCTATGGGTTCAACCTTGAATTGCCATTAGACCAAGCGCTCTAGCCAATGTTTGATGATAATCAGCCAGTCGATGAAAGAGTTAAGGCTATCAAAGCTATGTACCAGAAGGTTGTTAACCAAATGGGTTGACCTAATATTAAGCTTAAGAAGTGAAGCCGAGGATGGAAGAAGAGAGAATTTCAACTAAGCAATTTGGTTTGGATATACCTCAACAAGGAATGATTCCTAAACTTGAGGAAGAGCAAGTTGTCTCCTAGGGCCAACTGACCTTTCAAAGTGCTTAAAAAGATCAATCTTAATGTCTATAAGATTGAATTGCCCGAAGGATATGGAGTCTTACGCTCCTTCAACATTGTCGACCTCCAACCTTGTACTCTCAAATACGAGCAACCTAGAGTTGAACCAAATTTGATCTCAAATCTCAAACAATCCAGAGGGGATGATAGGGATCAATGATCGATCACGTGCTCCTAAGCTTGAGGGCTCTCTCAAATGGTTTATTGAGCTGTTCGAAGTGAGTTAAACATTGAGGAGTAGTGTTTATCTTAGTCTAAACTACCAAGCTACTTTACTCTCTACATCCTCCAAGAAGCTGCTGAGGTGATCAATCAACATGTGGAGTTGACCCCTCCGAAGCACTTTAGTCTAAGTGCCAAAATAGGAAAACAACAACCTCTACAATGTTGAGGTCGAGTTGACAATTGTTAAGAATCGACCATTCGAAGCCAACCTGAATGTGAGCCGTCCCTGAGCTAACACCAGTGGTCAAGGTACCAAATTGCCAATGCCAAATAAACCTAATCAGAGGCCTACCCTTACTCAACTCATAGTGTTGTTAGGATTGTAAATTGAGTAAAATGCGTGTGCGCTGTCCCTTCTGGCATCCGTACTGTCCTTTTTGATGGAGGACGTTCTTTATGCATGATTTCATGTTTTCCTTATAAATTATTCTCCTTTTGTTAGCAAGTAGGGATCCATTTTTTATAATTTTCTGTAATTTAGAACTTACCTTAACAGGGTACTATAAATACTCACATAATATAATAGCTGCAGGAATATATACAGAAGAATACACTAAACGTTTTACTCTCTCTTGAGCTAAGTATCCTCTTTCTTACTCTTAAGTATCCTCTTTCTTACTCTTAAGCTACTCTTATTTAGCCCATTCGAGCGTAGACTAGTGGCAAGTGACCTTCAGTCATACTTGTGCGTTATATCAAGTATGATCCGAACTCGTATGAGGCGTTGGTGCACGGGAACCCTTGCTCAACCCATGACTATCATTTACTTTTTGAGCCATCTCGCAGCTTGGACACACCCCCTTTGGTTACACATGATATTGGGTTTGTGTATTCATCTACAGATTCGCATCAAACTTTGGATTGACATAGCTACCCTTGCTCGAACAAACCATTTGACCATACTCTTTTGTCTGCATCCTCTAACAGCATCGCCAATACATCTTTGCTACGTATACAGGAGCCCGCATAGAATCTATTACACTAATTAGTATTTTTCTTGAATATTCATTTTAACCCTTTTGTATTCTTGTATATTATTTCTTAGGGGTAATACCCTTTTTGTTTTTTTCTTTTTAGGTATGTTGCCCTAAATTCTTGAGTATAAATACCCCTTGTACTTATAGGTTTAAATCAAATTAAACATTAATATACTGGACATTTGTCTTTCGTAAACACTGCTCTATTTACATTCATCTCACTCTTATCCTAACTCTTAAGTAAGGTTAGGTGGCGAGTAACCTCATTGAACCATCTCGTGCGTCATATTGAGTTCCACCGTAAGTCCTTGAAAGTTCTATTGGTGCGTCATGTCCATTGGAGCTATTCATAGGTTTTTGCTTACTTTTCATTGCATTTGTTCTTTCATACATTCTGCATCACTTCCTTTTTAAGCTTTCAACAAGTTTGGAACCATTCAATGATCAGCTTTGTCTATTCTTAGTTACGGTTCGCAACATTTTGGTATTAGAGTGAAGGTTTTTGTTTGAGTTGTGTTGTTACTTTTTTTTCTAGTTTGTGGGAGTAACTGCTATATCACCTACTTAAAGAGTTGATCTTTGAACCTGTGGAGAAAATGACTGATCCAAGTGTAAACATTGGTGTTGAAGATGATAATAGTGGAGTTGTCCACCATGGCTGATAGTCTTAGGGAACCCCTGGGAGCACTGATGAGAGACTTGATGAGGTAGCTAACCTTTTGGTAGATCTGACCCGAGCTGTTTATGCATTAGCTTGCTGACCGATAAAGGTCACCCAAAAGACCCTACAAGCTACTTAACCTGTTAGAGGTCAAAACTGACCTCAACAAGTTCGAGGTGAAGGAGTAGGTAGACAAGTAAGACAAAGGAAATATTTGAGGGAATTAGATAAAGAGGATAAGGAAGAGTATTTTGAAGAAGAGCGAGCTTGAGCCCTTAGAGTATTTAACCATGTGAAGATTCGGATTCTGAGCTTCAATGGATCTAGGAATGCTGAAGAATATCTATAATGGGAAGAAAAAGTGGAGTGTGTTTTTTACTATTATTAGTACGAAGATTACAAGAAAGTAAGGACTACTATTATTGAGTTCTTCGGATATGCCGTCATGTGGTAAAAGAATTTCCAGGCCATGAGGAGATGAGAAGGCTACCAAGAGATTAACACTTAGCTAGAAACGAAGAGAATACTCAAAAACAGGTTCTTGTCGGATACTTATTTGCAAGATAACTTTACACGACTTCAGGGGTTAAGACAAGGAAGCCAAATAGTTGATGAGTATATTCAAGATTTCCAAATGCTCGAGATCCGGTGTAAAGTGGAGGAACCCTCAGTACGAACATTATTTAGGTTCCTTACTGGGTTGCAAGACGACATTCAAGACATTATGGAACTCCAATGGTTTACTACAATAAATGAAGCCATTAGAATACCCCAACGAGTAGAGAGGTAGAGAAGAAGTTGAGTACCGAACATAATGCCGACTAGCTAACCCAGATAAGGAAGTCACCAAGCTCAGTCAAGTACCAAGCCGACTCGAAAGATGGATGCCTAAGTTGAGCAGAAAAGCCGACCTGACAATGATGTACTAACCCGAACTTATGAGAAAGGGCAGGGATCTGGTAGGAAAACAAGCCAGATCTAGTGCTTTAAGTGCTAAAGGTTCAGACATATGGCTACTTAGTACTAAAATTGAAGGACAATGGTCATCAAGGGAGACGTTCCAAAGCTGGAAGTAGAAAGTACTGATGAGGAACCTTAAGAGGAGAAGATCATTACCGAGAAAGAACTGATTAAAGAGGATGTGTTTGCTGAGAATTTAGACCAGTTAATCATGGTTGTCTGACGCACAACGAACATGGAACCTTCATGTGAGGAGGAGTAGAGAGAATTTGTTTCATATCACCTATAAGGTGAATGATCAAGTGTTTGCCCTCATTGTGGATAGTGGAAGTTGTACCAATGTAGCATCAGCTAATCTCATCTCAAAATTAAAGCTACCAATTATTGTACATCTAAGGTTGTACAAGTTGTACTAGTTGAGTGAGAAAGGAGCGTTGCATGTCACTGGACAAGTACTACTGACGATTACTATTGGAAATTACTCTAACCAAATTCTCTATAACATACTACCTATGTGCGCGTCCCTCATATTACGAGGTAGACCATGGCTATTTGACAAGAAGGTTATCCATGATGGATACTAGAACACATATACATTTGAGAAGGATAACAGGAAAATCACATTAAACCTGATGTTGCCAAGTGAAGTTAATAAACTATAGGCCAAACTTGCTTGCAGATCAAAGAAAGCTTTGGTGATGAGTAGGCCAAACCTAATGCTGATCCTCATGTTAGTAAGGCACCTATTGGAGATGAAGGAGCGAGGTGAACTACCTTAGAAAATAAAAGAGTTGCTAGATGAATATGTCAACTTGTTCCCAAAACAATTACTCGAGGGGTTACCCTCAATTTGAGACATAGAACACTGCATTGACTTAATACCCAACATTGCGCTGCCAAATAAGCTTGCTTATTAAATGAGTCTTGAACAGGCTTCTAAGCTCTAACGTTAAGTCAATTAGTTACTAGAGAGAGGGTATATTAAGGAAAGTTTCATCCCTTATGCTGTGTTGACGCTTTTAGTGTAGAAAAAGGATGGAACTTGGCAGATGTGTGTAAACAGCCAAGCCGTAAACAAGATTACGATTAAATACAGGTATCCTATTATAAGGCTAGAAGACATGTTGGATGAATTGAGTGGAGCCAAGATTTTCAGCAAATTCGCATGAGGCCAGGAGATGAGTGGAAAACTACATTCAAGACTAGACATAGACTTTATAAATGGATGATCATACCCTTTGGCTTGTTGAATGCCCCAAGCATTTTTATGACATTGATGAACCATGTGTTGAGACATCTAATAGGGAAGTGTGTCATGGTGTACTTTAATGATATCATTATCTATAGTGCCAACATGCTGAGTTACTATGAACATCTTTGAGCCGTATTAGATATCCTCTGTGTCGAAGATTATTCAAAAATCTCAAGAAGTGTTACTTTTGCTAGGAGGAAGTGGTATTCTTAGGTTATATAATAAGTGAAGGAGGCTTACGAGTGGATGACGAGAAAATCCGAGCAATCGTCGAGTGGCTGACTCCTACTACTTATGCCGATATGAGAAGTTTCCATGGACTGGATTCATTCTACAGAAGATTCATCAGGAATTTCAGCATCCTTACTACACCACTTACTGAGCTAACAAAGAAGAACATCAATTTTCGATGGGAGAAAAGGAGGAGAGGAGTTTTGCCAAGGTAAAAGGAAGATTAACCTCCGCTTTGGTATTAGTTCTAGCTCACTTCAAGAAAATATTTGAGTTGGAATGTGATACATTAGGCATTAGAATAGGTGTTGTCCTAATGTAGGAAGGTTAACTAATTGCCTTCTACAGTGAAAAGCTCAGAGGACCTCAGTTAAGTTATTTCGTGTATAATAAAGAACTCTTGGCACTAATAAGAGTACTACAAGTATGGCAGTACTATTTTCTGTTGAAAGAGTTTGTCATCTGTACCGACCATGAGTGTCTAAGCTACCTCTAAAGTTAAACTAAGTTATCGAAGCGACATGTGAGATGGGTTGAATTCCTTGAAGGATTCAATTTGGTAATAAAATATAAACAAGGAAAGAGCAATGTAGTTGCCGATGCTCTTTTAAGAAGACATATAATCCTGAGTGAACTGTAGATCGGATTATTTGGGTTGTAAGCATCAAGGAGCAGTACTCTGGGGATCTATACTTTGGACTCGTGTTTGCGTGATGTGTCAACGGAAGAACAGTGGACGACTACCATGTGGAAGATGGCTACTTGTTTTGAAGGAGAAATTTATGCGTACCAACTTGTTCACTATGAAAGCTACTGATTAAGGAAGCCCATAATAAAGGACTATCCAGACATTTTGGGGAGAAAAGGACATATGAATTGTTGAGTAGTCAATTCTTTTGGTCGAGAATGAGGCAAGATGTGCACCGAATTATTGAAAGTTATGTTGTGTACAAGAAGGCCAGATGTTGAGCTAAATAAGGGAAAGTAATGCCTCTACTTGTTCCGATGAAACCATAGATTGAGTTGAGTATAAACTTTATCTTTGGATTATTACGAACTGCCCAAGGTAAAGATTTTGTAATGGTTGTTATGGATCGGTTCAATAAGATGGCATACTTTGTGCCTTGTGCCAAAACTAACAATACTTCGGCTATTGCTTCTCTTTTTTTTTTTTTATAGGAGATTATACGGTTACTTAGCATATCGAGAAGTATAGTCTCCAATAAAGACCCGAAGTTCTTGAGCCATTTCTAGAAGACCTTATGGCATCGAATGAAGACCAAACTATTATTCAGTACCTCATGCCACCTCCAAATTGATGGCCAAACAGAGGTGGTTAGTCATACTTTAGAATCACTACTTTGAGCTGTAGTGGGTAAGAACTTGGCTAATTGGGATGCCTGCTTGCTAATGGTTGAATTTGCTTACAATCAGACAATACATGAAAACCACTAAACAGACCCCCTTTGAAGCTTTCTATGGTTTTAATCCGAGTTACCCCTTAATCACACCCTCATACCAGAATCCGAGCAAGAAAACCTAAATGCAAGAGCTATAGCACAATCCCTTTAGCACATCTATGCTAAAGTCACTCGGCACATCCACCAAGCTACTAGAAGAATGTCAGAGAAGGATAAGGGTAAGACGGCTAAATAATTCCAATAAGGAGACTTGGTATGGCTGTACCTTAGTAAGGAACGGTTTTCGAGCAAAAGGATGAACAAATTATCTACAAGAGCTGAAGGACCCTTCAGGATCCTTCAAAAGATCAATGATAATGCCTACAAGTTAAAGCTACTCGAAGATTATGGGGTATTTAACACCTTCAACATTGTCGACCTTAGTCCCTATCACCCTGATGGAGAGCTAAACAAAGATTATGCAAATTTGATCCTAAATTCAAATCAACTCGAAAGGAATGATGGGAATCGGGCTATTAGACCATTGACCCGCAATTGATTTCGAAAACTAAAGGGACTGGCAAGGTAGATCCTCCTATTTTAACCAACTCTTGTCAAGGCCGAGTATCTCTTTGCTGAGCAACTCTACAGACTGAGCTACATGACTTCCCATCTCTCGGAGATTGTGTGCCATATGCCAAAATATCGAGATACCTACCAAACCATATGCGTCTTCTCACTCAAGCCCAAGCTAAACACTTATTCAGCATTACTCTTACCGAGAGACCGAGAGAGAGAGACTTCGAACTAACATTGCCAATCCTACTCGGACAAACCATTTGATCGTACTCTTTTGTTTGCATTTACTAACGGCATTGCCAATACATCTTTGCTACGTATACAGGAGCTTGCACAGACTCTATTACACTAATGATTATTTTTTTTTAATATTTATTTTTACCCTTATATTCTTATAAATTACTTCTTAGGGGTAATACCTTTTTTTGTCTTTTCCTTTTTAGGCATGTTGCCATAAATTCTTGGTATAAATATTCCTTGTACTTATAGCTGTAAATGACATTGAATATTAATACATTGAACATTTGTCTTTCGTAAACACTACTCTATTTACATTCATATTACTCTTATCCTAACCTTTAAACAAGGCTAAGTGGTAAGTAAACTTATCGAACCATCTTGTATGTCATATTGAGTTATGTCGCGAGTCCTTAAAAGTTCTATTGGTGTATCATATCCATCAGAGCTATTCGTAGGTTTTTGCTTATTTTTCATTACGTTTGTTCTTTTACACATTCCCTATTACTTCCTTTTCAAGCTTTCAGTAAGCTTGGATCCATTCAGCGACTGGTCTTATTTGTTTTTAGTTATGGTTCACAACAACAGCACTCTATGAGTTGGCTAAGGCCCTAAAGTAAAATATGAGTCGAGACGGTGCTCTATGAGTTGACTATAACCTTAAAGAAAAATGTTAGTCGGAATAGCGTATAGATATCCCATTTTTGCTCTCCCCCTATAATACTAGAAATTTTTATAATAGAGTAAAGGGTCCTAATTTAGAAAAAACACAAAAATAAAAAAAGAAATTTAGAAATATACAAAAAAATAGAAAAAGAACCAAAAAATAGAAAATTTAGAAAATACAAAAAGAAAAATAGAAAGTTTAGAAAAGTAGTGGATAGTTTAAATAGGATAGGAAATTTTAATTTAGCTTTAATATTTTTTGAGGCTTAAGTAATTGTAGACACTCTATTTTTGTCCCCTTTTATTTTTAGGATATGGTAAAGGATCCTAATTTAAGAAAAGCAACAAAAAAAAAAAAGGAAATTTAAGAAAATACAAAGAAAATAGAAAATTTAAGAAAAGCCAAAATATAAGAAATGCAAAAAATAGAAAATTACAAAGTCACAAAACAAAAATAGAGGATTTAGGAAGTTTGGAAAATAATAATTTTCTTAGATAGTTTAATAGAATAGAATCTTTAGTTTAGGTGAAATAAGAAAGGGGCTGTCGAGCGTATGTTTAGATTTGAATCTAACCTAAACTAGCCTAATCCACATATGGACAAAACACAGGTCAACGTCTTAACGGATAAGCACTTGGAATTAGCATTACATTAAGTTGAAGGTCTCGACTTTGAATCTTACCAAGCACAAAGTGCCTTTTTCTTTTTCTTTTTTCTTTTTTCTTTTTTGAAATGAAAAGTGTATGTAATAGTAATAAGATCTTAATGTAAAATTCAAATAGGACTTTTTAATTTTAGTATCTAGTTCTTAAAAAAAAAAAAAGGAACCATGTGCAAACTAGAATTTGGTCCACAAATATTAAACAAGGCACAAAGCCTTGATAAGATGTAGTAGGGGGGCACACTAGGTGCGCCCCTTTATTTTTAAACTGTGCACGTAGCACGAGCCTCGTACGTGGCCTATGCCTCCCTTTCCTTCTTCTTCCTCAAAGTTTTTTCCAGATTTCTACTCTTGCTTTTATTTTTTTTCATTTAACGCATTGCCACCATTTCGAAGGCTACTTGAATGCGATTTTTACAAATTTTCATACAATTTTTTGTTGAAATCACGTACTAAGCTTGGCCTAGTTTTAAATTCACCCTAAAATTGTCCAAATTCAGTTGTTAACGCATTTAAAATCAAAGTCAAAAATTGGAAAAAGTTGGTTTTTTGGGTCTAAATTCATTAACACATTTAATTTGATTTTTGAACTTTCTTAGCTTATTTGATGTAAGTTTAATATAAGTAGAGTCCTTTAATTCATTCTAAAGGACACAGAAGATCAAAGATCATCTCTTTGTCTTGATCTTCAATTTGCTCTCTATCCCCTTCTCTCTCTCTTTAGGATTCTTTATCTCTAGGCATCCTCTTCCAAAACCACCACCACAATTAACTACATGGTGGTAAAAAAACCAAGACCCAACCTCCCATTCCCTGCCACCAATCATCGCATGCTACCATCGACAACCATCGCAAGCCACCAACTCTGATCACCACCTAAACAACCATCAAACATTAAGGCACCAAGTCTAATTGATAAGGAATCAAATCTTTGATACCAAGATGATAAGGAATCAAAGGATCGATCCAAAAAGAAATGGCAGCAGATCTCAAATGAACAAGAATGGGTATTTAAAAGAAAATGGGTACGAGGAACAAGAAGGTTTTTTATGGTGAATGTGAATGGATATAACTCACCAAGACACAAACACAATCAGGGGTGTAGGCTTGAAATAGAGTTCAATACGACTCACGAACACTAAATATCGCTTGGGGTTTCAAATGAAGGTTAGATGCAACTCACTAATTGGCTCAAATGAAGAGGTTCACCACAATCTGAGAACAAGATTGATAAGAATGCGAGGACGATTAAAGAGTTTAATCAACACTCGATTATCCAGCAAATGCTAACTCAAGTACAGCCTTACTCAAAAGAGGAAAGTTTTACTCTCTGTACATCTATCTATCTCTCTCTCTCTCCCTATGTGTTAGCACAAATGTTGCTATTTATAATAAGTCCTAAACCTTAGTCGCAAAACTGTAAATAACATACAAGGCCTTAAACCTTAAAAAATCGAGCCCATAAATAAAATAAGGGAAAACATATATAAGAATATAAAATTGTGCATTTTACAGAAGTTGACATGCAGTCACTTGGCATGTCGTAGTAGTAGTAGTATTCAAATTGGAAGGGGTTAGCAATTTTATGTACAAATTCGGAGAGGAGTCTTTAAACTCTCGCGTGGCTTAGCCGAGATACCAAAGAGGTCAACCCATAATTGCCGAGTTCCAAATTCAGTTGGCACGAGTCTCTTAGTGCCGTACTGAGTGGTTCTTCGCTTTCGTGTCCTCGACCTTGCGGTTTCTCGGCACCTCGACTGACGATAGAGTTGATACAGAGTGTTTATTTTCCTTCCCTTCATCCTTCTGGCTGTAGCTTGCCCTCGACAAGCATTAAAAGGCCTCGGCTTGGATATGGTCGGAGGCTAATTCCCATCATTAACCTCCCCCCAAGTTTAATACAAAAGATATAAATCTCCCATTACTTGCTCATTTTAACATTGATGGACGTTCGAAGCCACTCTGACTAGTCGCTACAATTGGAGAAGACGAAGCCGACCTGAGCTGACTTGGTTTGCTATATTTTATTTATTTAATCATTTTTATTTTATTTTATTTCTCATGTATTTGTAAATTGTAAAATAAAAAAGAAAAAGAAAAACCAAAATAGAGAAAAAAAAAAGAGAGAAGAGAAGAAAAGGAAAAAAAAAAAAAAGAGAAAGAAGAAGGGACATATTAGTTTATTCCAACTAAGACTTAAGACCATAAATAGAAATAGAAAAAAAAAAATGGATTAATGAATCGGGTTTTATCACCTAGAAAATAGTTTTTTTAATAAAGACAACACAAAATTGACCTTTTCCAAAATTAGGGCCTTTAGCATTTTCTTAAATAAACTTCAATCAATTTAAAATGAAAATCCGATTGGTTTTTAGAAGTTAAAATCAACTCATTCACCTAAAGTTTTAAATAAAAGAACTACATAGGTCTAATCCTGAATAGCGGATACATAAGCACTTATGGGGGAAAAAAATGAAAAAAAAAAACCATTTTTCCACTTTAGTTTAAATTGATCAAATTTGTCTTTCTAAGATAATTACTGAAAGGTGATTTTAAGGGATTGAATCTAAAATTGGAAAGTTAACGGTACCCATAAGGATTTAAAAATCTTAACCCTCGGATCCAAATCTTTAGGTTTCAAAATTTATTTTAACAAAAAATCGGTTTTATTAAAGGATTAGTAGCCAAGTTTTAATCAATCCACCCAATTGATTACAAGTTAATTCTTTTTCTCGACTTTGGTTGAGTAGCGACTTCAAAAATATTTTCAAAGATTAAAAGAATTGGTTTTCTTTAAACCCCTAGTCGAGAGTTTGTATTAAACAGGTAGGGTTTAATATTGATTGGTTTAAAGAATACTAATTTATAAAAAACCAGGAGAAAAAACTAAGCTCGATAGCTTAGTGACTCCACTAGGGACGTTAAGACAATTAGTCATTCAACTTTCCAAAATTGAAAATTAATTTCTAAAAATCACCTTACAAAAGTATAATTTAAGTACTTATTCATTTGTTATTATTTGTACTATAACTATACTAACGTTTTTGCAGGTTTAGTTTTAATTATTCAACTATTTTTTTTGGGGGGGGGGGGGGGAGGGGGTGAATTTATTTTATGTATCATAAATGCATGATAGATATAGTTGAACCTGAGTCGTCTTAGGACCTTAGGATGGGGAGCCATTGTGTAAGTTCTAGGTGTAGTAGGATAACCACCGCTCAGGGCCGAATAAGCTACCCTACTTAAACTTCGATGTCACCAAGGAATCGCTTTTCAGAAACGCGTGAGGTTACAGAGTTTAAGGATTTATAGAACCTACCCTTCTTGCATACATTTTTCGAGGTTGGTAAGTAGCTAACAAGGCGACATTGTTATAAAAGAGAAAAAGGAAAAAAATGACAAACTTGAAGTTTCTTTTCTTATATTTTTCCTAAAATTCTTGTATATAGGAAATCTTTTGTAATTTCTTTTAATGTAAATGTTCTTCCATTTGTAATTTATGTTTTCCTTGTAATCTTTCAAAAATGGCTAGCTCATCCAACACCAAGGTTTTCGCCAAAGAGATTCATGTCTACAAGCGTACAAAGCCCAAGCCTATACTCAATTAATGGTTTCAAGCCTTCAACCTAAGAGAACAAGAGTTCATTACCAATAAAATTAGGCCCATAATCTCACTATTCAAGGTGAATGTTAACATTACACCAATGAGGGCCTTGGTCCATTTATAGGAGCCCAAAGAAGTTGCATTCCGTTTTGGGCTACACCTAATAGTCTAACTCTACAAGAATACACCCAATTGCTTCAAGCCCCTCCTTTGGATGAAATATATGTTCCAAAGCTCAACTTTAGCCTAACCTATATTTTTTCAAAATTCTTGGAGATCCGTAAGTTTGAGATAAACGAAGCCCTAAATGATTGTAGTGAGTACACTATCAAGATATGGGATCTAATCTATTGGTTCCAGACCAAACCCAGCTCTAACAAATGGGCTCTATTTCTTGGTAATTGGAGGGAGAACCAAATCAAGGCCTATATATTAGCAGTATTTGCCACCATTCTATTTCTAAGTGGATCTTTTCTTATATACTTTAGGGTGGCAGAATTAGTGGCTCAGTTTTGGGAACAGAAGTCTTATATTCCTACCCTACTAGCTAAACAAGTAAGGAACCCTAATTTCCTTAAGAAAAGAGGATGTGAAGATCTCAGGTCAAGCATGACACTATTAATGGTATGCTACATCAACCACATCAAATGCTTCGAGTTAGACCTAATAAGGGGTGCATTAGCCAACAAGACTGATCTTATTGACTCTTTCATTGATAAGATCAAATTACCAGAAGACATCATTACCCTTCTTTGGATAGAGGTTCTATAAGATTTTTGGGTCAAAGACATACTATGGACTATTAGATGGAGTAATTACACTAAGGTCATATTGGTTTCTAAAAATTATCATGCCATACCATTGATCAGAATGAGTTGGTGTACAGGCTACTATCTAAACAACATGGTAAGGCGATTTGGAGGCATCTAGGGCATGGTTCACAAGCTTTTATTAGAGCCATTCACTCTTAACCTCAAAGGGCCTCACTCTACGGAAAAGGTATCCAAGCTTTGCAAGATTAAGGCTTAGTGGAATACCAGGACCATAAGCCTTAACATCGATTTGAGCGAGTTCATAAGAGAAGAAGACAAACACCAAGTCACCAAAGAGTACTTATATGATCAACTTCACAAGACAGGCATGCTACAATAGTGAGCACCAGAGGTCCTTCAACCTTCCTCCACAAATCCCAGCATTGAAATGGTGTTTTATGTGGACCAAGTCAAAGCTTTATGGAAGTCATCTATGATGAAAAAGACATGTGGGAAAACCTCTTTTGGGAGTTTAGGTAAAGATCGCGTGCCTTAGAGCACCAATTGAAGATGGCTTGGAAGAAAATCCAAGAATTTAAGGAAGCAACTCAGCATGGTCAAAAGAAGGGAAAAACAGTAGCCATTGAACCTAACAACTAAAAGAAGAAAATGTCATTCGACCCATAGAAAAAAAAGAAAGATAAGTCTAGATGAATTTATATTTTTCTTTTTTTTTAATGTAATAAAATTTTGGGAGTTGAAGAATAATAAATAAACTTATCGTTTTGTTAGTTAATCACCAATCCTCTCCTTTTCATTTATGCGACATGCTTACATTTTATTCAGTTCTATATCTTCAAAAATAAAAATACATGTGCTAACTTTTTGAGAAGTGATCTTAATCCACTAAGATAGCTCCCAAGCGTCAAGCCTTCTAGAGAAGTCCTATTCGAACATGCTCTCAAACTAAAATGACTAGCCAAGGAAACAACAACACCAACACCAATAGTGTCAATCCCAAAATTTTGATCCTATCGAACTGAGGTTCCACTCTTTAGAATGAATAGTGAGGGAAGATTGCAGATTAACTGAGCTTCCTTAAAGACAGCATCGCCTTACTTAAGTCCATAGCTCCATCAAATGAAGAAAACTCAAAAGCCCAATATGGAAAGAATGTTGAAGCCCCATCTCTTAAAGCAAAAGAAGCCTATCTTAAAGTTAATTAGGCCTTTAAAACCTTTGAGATAAAAGGGGTCTTCTTAAAGGTCAACCCGACTTTCGAGCCAAACACTTACTCATTTCCAGTTAACTCAAATTCTGAAGCTAATTAGGATAGATTGAAAGAGCTTGAGAGGCGATTGACCCAATAAATCACTAAGAAAATGAAAATGCTCGAAGGGTACGATGGTTTCGAGAAGGCTGGTATAACAGACTTCTCTACCTATGACTATGAAAGCTTCTTAGAAAAATTCAAAGTACCTTACTTCAAGAAGTACAATAGGACTAGATGCCTTAAACTGCACACCAAGTTGTACGTACGCAAGATGGGCAAGTATGCACAATATGACTAGCTCATGGTCTAAACTTTTTAGGATAGCCTGACTGGCCTTGCTTTGACCTAGTATGCCTAATTGGATCTGAATCAAATGAATACATGGGAAAAGTTAGTTAGGGCGTTTTATGAATAATATAAATTCAATGTTAAAGTGGAACTAATCATGATGGATTTGGTCACCCTGTGAAAGAAACACAACGAGTCATTCAAGGAGTATTCCTAAAGGTAAACATCCTTAGTTGCATGGGTATCTACCCCCATTACCAAGAAAGAGTTGACTTCAGCTTTTATTAATACTCTTAAGAGACCCTACTTCTCTCACTTGATCAGGCAAGCCTCTTATAGTTTTACAAAGGTAGTAGCAACAAGGTATCGGATTAAAAGTGCAATCTCCTCTAGCAAATTATAAGAATCGTCAGATAGAAGATCACCTTTTACTAAACCCACCACCAACATGTCTAGAGAAGCCTCTTCTTTCAAGATGAATCCTCTGCCAGCTCAGCAATAGTTCAAAAGCCAAGTCAATAGGGCCCAAAGATAGCTCACCAAAATACTTGTTCCTCTCAGTCAAATACTTGAAAAACTAAGAAAGGATAATTTACTCCATTCTGAGGCTCCTAATGAAAGGTATAAACTAAGAGTTTTTTATCCTAATGCAAGGTGTCAATATCATCTAGGGCAAGTGAGCCATTCGATAAGCTTATGCTAGAGGTTAAGAAATAAAATTCAGGATTTAATCGATAAAGGCATAGTCTAACTAGACTTTGTAAAGGCTCCAATTCCAAACATCAACAACAACCCCTTGTCTAGTCATGAGCTCATCATCAATATGATATTTGACGACTCAAATCCTGCCATCAACATGATCGGTTCCAATCGAGAGCCTAAGGTCTATAGATTTTATAAATAAGAGGAAAAGTAAATTCTACCTATCAAAAAGTATACTTTTCATGTGCCTTTAGCCCCTGCAAATTATAAAACTGCCCCTCTCAACTACCAGGTAGTAAATCAAGGGCAATCGAGCTCACTTGTAGGAAGGATTACTCGCTCTAGTAAGATTTATGCCCTGAAGGAGGACTTCAAAAAGAAAACTATGTTGGAAAGGCTAAACAATGAATCGACTAAATATACAGAAGGATTTGTCTGCCTTCACTAAAATAATCAAGTCTAGTGAGTATTAAATAATGGATTAACTCACTAAGACCCCAGCACAAATATCTCTCATGAGTTTATTGATGGTGTTGGAACCGCATTCGGAAGCTTTATTCAAAACTTTAGGGGAAGTCAAAGTCCCTTACAAAATACCAACTAAAAGAATAGGGTTTGTCACTAAATCTATCATCACTATGGATTAGATTTCTTTCCCCGCCGAGGAACTGGGCGAAGAAGGTAATCAACACACTAAGCCTCTCTTCATAATAGTGAGGGTAAACAATATTATCATAGCAAGAGTCCTCATCAACAATGAACAATCATTAAATGTCTAGCCTCTCACCACCCTGGATCTACTAGACGTTGACATGACCACTACCAAGCTAGGTTTGATAACAGTCAATGCTTTTGACGGGTTTAGAAGGGAAATTATAGGGGAAATCGACTTAGTAGTTAATATTGGCCCATAGACTTTTCAACATCCAATTCCAGGCCTTAGACATCCTAAGGACCTTTAACCTGTTATTAGGAAGACCTTGGATACATTTAGTACGGGCCATGCCTTTAAGCCTGCATCAAAAGGTTAAGTTCATCTTAAATGGCCAGGTCATAACGATTCTAGGTGACTAGGATTACAAAATATATAAGGAAACGGCCATACCGTATATTGGTACTGAGGAGTAGGAGGACTTTGGGCTCCAAATGTTTGAAGAGGTATGTATGGTTACTAATCAAAAGAAAGATGAAAGGCTAAAATTCAAGGAAGGCTAGGTTGGAACTTATGGGCTGGGTTACATCCCAACTTCAATACAAGAGTTACAAAAAATGTAAGCGAGGGGCAGAAGAGGTGATAGGTTGTATCATGCCCCAATGACCTTCCCACCATTATCAAACACATTCATCTGGGCTGATGTCCAAAATTTAGAGCTTGCTAGAGAGGATACCTCCAATAGGAATGAAATCACAGACCCATCTTCTAAGTCCCAACATCTAAATAATTGGTTCTCTATTGCTATGAATACCAATAAGTCTTCTCTAAGGTAAATGATGAATCACGGTATAGAATTTTTTTGTGTTTTGTAATAATTACCTTTATACTTGAAAGAATTTCTTCTGACCTAATAAAAGTTTGTCTTCATTCTCTTCACTCCTTCCTTACTTATCTTCTCTTCTTTACATACTTTTGGCCCAGATCTAATGCTTTAAATAAATGCCATGGATACCTCACACAGATAGGTGATGAAAATATTGATATCATCTCCGGCCCTATTGGGTTATTCGTCAGGAGTGATGTTAATGACCACAGTGACGTACAAGAAAACCGGCAAAGACATGAAATGAGTAGAATTTCCATTGACGAGCCAACTGAGACAGTTAATGTTGGGACTGATGATAGCCCTAAAATATTGAAAATTGGAGGGAATTTGAAAAGAGAACAAAAGGTAGAAATAACCGCACTACTATTTGAATACCAAGATGTATTTGCATGGTCTTATGAAGATATGCTCGAATTAGATCCATCAATCATGGTCTACCGCTTACCCATAAGAGAAGATGTTAAACCCAAGAAGCAAAAGCTAAGGAGATTCTAACCAGATATCTTGTTGAAAATTAAGGAAGAAGTCAGAAAGTTATTGGAGGTCGGTTTCATCGAAGTATCTGATTATCCCAAGTAGGTAGCCAACATGATACTATTTGATTATGGCTAGATTAGATCCATCAATCGTAGTACACTTTTGAGGTATGTAGATAACAAAGAGGCTAAGATTTTGACGAAAGAAATACATGAAGGAGTATGTAGCCCTCACATGAATAGTTACATACTAGCTAAGAAAATTATAAGGCTCAAATATTACTAGTCAACAATGGAAAGCGATTGCATCAAACATGCTACGCACTGTCACTTATGCCAAGTTTATGCAAATAAGATAAATGCCCCGTCTCAAGAATTACACACACTCTCAGTACCATGGCCTTTTTCAATGTAGGGAATAGATATCATGTCATGCCTCAAACAAGAGAAGTCATAATAATCCTGCCGTGCAAACTAACCTAAGATAGAAGCTGATCTCACAACTGTTACCGTAAATATAGTCTACACATGGCGTACATGACTCAACCAACTTAAAGCATCCATTCTAATACCTGTAAATGATCAAACCTGTGGTATAGCTTTACAAAATACCAATTCTATATAACCTATTGCTTCGTAACACAATAGTGCTTACATAAACATTTCATATTTAGAGTTATAATTTATAATCAGAGTTTACCAAAAACTATAGGTTTTGAAGTCTATTTACAATAAGTTAAGAAACTAGTGGGTGTCTTAGGGAATTCTCAATTAGTTTCCTTAAAACTCAAAAGAAAATCAAAAGACTAGATTCAATGGATTCCTTGTTCCTCACTTTCCTAACCAACAGCACACTAACCTAGGGGTGATGGTATCTGAATATTCTGGTCTTCACTTAGTACCTATAAAAGAGTCTATATTGATGTAAGCACAACTAGCTCAATAAGTAGGACGGAGTCAAAAGAGTACTAAACAATCACAAGCAAGGTTATTAACTATGATGAAATACAATGCAACCAATCACTTGAAACATCACAGAATATTATCTGGTCCATTGTAAGGTTAGAGAAATTACATTTGCTCCAACCTAGATTGAAGAGTTTCATCGTGATTCAAATTCGACCAAACCCAAGCTTGTGTAATGGAGAATACCCTCCTCTCATGACCACCTTCGGACTATGACACCCACCCTTGCTGCAACCTCCTCACCTGTCATTTAGATCGACTAAGGATGGGGAAAGGATCATTTCAACTATTCTCATCGAAGAGAGTCGATATTTAGCCTGATACTCCTAATTGTTTCCCTTAATGGTTATTATGCATGTTCAGTTTTATTGTAGTCGAATCATTATTAGTTGTATCTAAGAGTGACTAAATAAGTTCACACAATACAGAAACAATGCAATCATGCAGAACAGTTTAACTCCTATCACAATTGAATACCAAACACATGTATGGCATGGACACAGGCAACTAGTTACAATTACAAATAATAGTACTCTTAAGTCTCTAGATACTTTAATACAGTATCTCAACAAGTGATAAAACTATGATGCCAACTTATCTGTTTAGATGCTCACTACGGGAGACTCGGGTCGTCAACAGTTAGATCACTGGAGGATCCTATATACATAAAACCTAAATTTAGTTTTCGTAATAGTTACGAAAACATTAGGGTTTTATCCAAAATGATTATATATATAAAGTATATTATCGTAATAATATATAGTTTTATTATATATATTGAGTTAAGTTATTAATTATTAATAATATACGTAATTATACTATTACGTATAATACATCGTTTCTATCATATTGAAACATACTTTTAATCGATTAAATCAAGTTTCAATTACAGTAGGGTTATCGTAATACGTAAATTCTAATAATATTATAGAGATGTAGGTTATGTTACTTAAGATTGTCCAATTTTAGTAAAAATAATATCGTTGAGTTAGTACAAACCTAACAACATTTATTGCAGGTCCTATTTCTAGAAGTAGACACCTCATTTTTACACCCTTCCTCTATACAAACACCCCCCCATCCATTTCTTTTTATTTTTAGAATAGGTTATCGAGTCCTAAATTAGAAAAAAACACAAAAAATAGGAAATTAAAGAAAACCCAAAAAATAAGAGATTTAGGAAAAAACACAAAAAAAGTAGAAAAATAAGAAAACCTAAAAATATGAAGTTCAAAAAAATACAAAAAAATGGAAAAATTTAGAAAAATATATGAGAAATTTGAAAAGTCATAAAAAAAAAAGGAAGATTTGAAAAACTAGGGAATTTAGATAGTAATAAATATTTTTTAGGTAGATTAAATAGAATAGATTTTTAATTTAAATAAATAAATAAAGGACCATTAGACTTGGGCTTAGATTTGAATCTAGCTCAGGCTAACCTAGTCCATATGTGCAATTTAATTGTGCATATGATAAGGTATAGGCCAACGGCTTAACAGATAAGCTCATAGACTAGCATTTGGGATAAGCTTAGAGGTAAAGGGTTCGATTCTCATCAAAGGTAGAGAATGCCTTTTATTTTATTTTTCTCTACACACCATGTATTGCCACATGTCAAGACCTTATTAGGCCATATGTTTAACTGTGACACGTGGCACTTTACGATTGGCCTTGATAACACAATTTCTTTCCCCTTTTTTTAAAGAGGGGGTTCCATTCTCATTTTGTAGAAGGTAAGGAGGGGGAGGGATGTGGCATGGAATTCTTTTTTTTAAAAAAAGAAAAAACAGACTAACATAAGTATAGCAGGGAGGGGGGATTTTTTATTTTCAAAAGACACACAAACAAACGCAGTAAGGGGGTCTATGGTCACTTTCTCCACCGTCTCTCTCACTCAATGACACACTCTCTCTTTCTCGTTTGGACCCTCTCTCTCTACGACCGCCCTTCATACGATCCTCTCTTTCACCTTAACCAAACCCACACATACACAGAGGTCAGATACCCTCCCTCTCTGTCTCTCGCTCACAGCTACTCTAACCACAGCTACACTCCATCACGCATGCTACCACAACCTAATCAGTACCAACCTCATTCTTCAAAAGCCCACTACAACGCTTGCTGCTGCGTTCACCCCCCTCGTCAAAACCCCATATACACATAGCCTAGGCTACCTACACTAGTCCCCAACTTGCCACCACGTTGACTTAACCGACTCTTACCCACTAATGCATACTACCCTCTTTCGACATTGATCCATACCCTAACTACCACAACACGCACACAGCCACAGCATGCATAGTTCACGCATACACTAAACCACGAACCTAGCAGCACTCAAACCAAACCCAAGAACCCACTCTCTCTCTCCACCATGTACAGTAGTCACATCCTCATACGTTGCACAAATTGAACTACCATCGGTTAGTCTTCTCCATCGAACATATGCTCCACCGCACAACTGTAATACACATAATCGCATGACTGATGAGCTGAACACAAACCGACTCACATTCCAAACACCACCAAATCACCTTCGTTGGCCATAGCGTTGAACTAACCCCTCAATTTCCAATAGATTAGCTACAAAAATTGCTTTTCCCGCTCAATTCAGTGCTTGAATCCACCCTAAACGTGTCCATGAGTGGTTGTTGTGTGCAACTCATGCTCCAGATCTGACTCAATCCAAACTCGACTTCGACCCACTCCTAACCTAATCGACTTGCGCATCTCCTTTCCATATTTTGGTCTGGTTGTTTTATGTTTTTATTTTTATTTTGTTTTTCTTTCTCTTTTCTTTTTTTTTTTATTTTGTTTATTTACTTATTGTTTTCATGTACATGTAATTTATATATTCGAAAAAAAAAAGAAAAAGAAGAAAAAAAAGGAGAAAGAAAAAGGAAAAGAGAAAAAGAAAAAAAAAAAAGATAGAGCATCTTAGCTTTGTTTTATTTACTCATTTTCGATTAAGGGTTAAATAAGAAAAATAAATAAAAGTAATAAAAATAATAATAATAAATTAAAAATGAGTAGATTAGATAATAAAGTTATTTTATCACTTAGAAAATCAATTTTCCAAAATAAATAAAAGTAAATGATCATTTTTCAAAATTAGGACCTTATTTAGAATTTTTCCAAATAAATTATGATTTAAGACCCTTTAGGAAATTTCTTTAAATAAATCAAAATAGGTAAAAATGTAAACCTTGACTGGTTTTCAAAAATTAAAATCTATTCAACCCGCTGCATTATTCGGTGAATGAACTATGGAAGTTTTATTCCGAAGAGCAACTATGTAGGCACCCATACGTAAGTACAGAGCTACTTAAAATATGGAAATTTTCATTTTTTCCATCTTTATACATATTTGTGTAAGTTAATTAATTTAGTCACGTGTAATATGATTAGTTGTTTAGAAATTAAAAAGGGTATATTGGAAAAGCAAAGTTAAATTCAAAAAGTTAAAAAGTAGTACCCATTTAAGGTTTAATAAATTAGCCTCTAGATCTAGATCTCTGGTTTAAAAAAAAACCGTTCTATAAAATAGATCAATCGATAGACCGATAGCTAAGTTATAACTAATCCACTCAATTAGTTATAACTTAACTCTTTTTCCTAACTCCGGTCAGGTGGCAACTCCAAAGTACTTTCAAAATGTAAAAAGAACCGATTTTTTTTAAACCCTAGTCGAGGGTCAATACTAAATAGGTAAGAGTTTAGTACTGATCGGTTTAGAGAAGACCTAATTTAAAAGGAATTAGGAGGGCGAAAAACTAGGCTTTACAGCTTAGTGACTCCACTAGGGATGTCAAGAGGGTTAGCTACTTAAAAACGTCCTGAAATTAAAATCGCTTTTCAAAATACTTATGTTATTTAGTTATTTGTTTATTTATTTGTTTGTATATCTATTTGTTTATTTGTTATTAACTGTATATATATTTTTATTAGCATAATTATTTTGCAAATAGCATACATTGGGATATAGAGGGTTCATTTATTGCTTCAAAGATGCAGGGTAGATGTGGTTAGACCCAAACCGTCTTAGGACCTTAGGAGAGAGGCCATTGTGTAAGTTCCGGGCATAGTGGTGTAGCCACCGTTCAGGGCCAATTAAGTTACCTTACTTAAACTTTGATGTGACTAAGGAACCGTTTTGTAAGAAACGCATGAGGTCACAAAGTTTAAGGACCTTTTAGAACCTACCTTAATTGTATATACTCCTTTTCAAACTCGAGTTAATATACTACCCTTAAGAAATTGCAACCCTACTAATCATTCAAGAGTTTTAATGTAATCAAGTTTTTGAAAATTACAATAGGGTTGCAAATTAAGGAATAATGTATTAACCCAAATGACCCTATTTTCTACATTTTTTTTTCCTCTTATTGCATTGATGACTAATCCTTGTCCATAAAATGTGTAAACTTGGGATGGTAGACAACCAAGCAAATGATCAAGTGAACAATAGGCCATTGGACACCTCTAGGATTTGCGAATAGATGCTAAGAGATGAAATTGCTTATTTGAAGGAAAAGCTCGAGAATTCTAAGGCTTTCAACCGAGCCTTAAGGTCCTTTCTAGCACAAGTCATTGGGGATACCTATGAGATGTTAGAGGACCTTTAGGCTTATATACGAGACTTAATCTAGGGTTTTTTCCAATTCAAAGCCTAGAATTAACATCAAATTCCTGAATAAATGTTAAGTTCTCTACCTTTGTTTTTGTATTTTGATCTTTTTTCAAAATAATAAAGCTTTCTTTAGTTCATTATTCTTTATTCTTTAAACATTCCTGTCTTTGTAAATAGTTCTTCAATAAACATTTGTCTAACCACTATTCGTTCTCATTTAGGGAAATGTAAATAAAATCCATAAATTTGTAAATAGAAACCCAAAAATCATCGTCCTTATTTGTAAATTATTTTCTAAAAATAAAACTTTACTGTTCTCTCTCTTAAAAAACTTGAAAAACAAAAAAATATATAAAAAATGAAAAGAAAAGTTACCAACGACTCTAAATCCTTATAAGCCTATAGAGCCAACACAAGTTTAGGCCTCTGGCCCACTTAAGTAAACAACCCAAATACTTGGTTTCCAAACTACATGAGGTCCCTTGACCTATTAAGGAAGCCAAGCATGAGCCCCTTGGCTCATTCAACCCCAACACAAGCCCTTAGCCCATTCAACAAACATGAGCCCTTTAGCCCACTCAAGCCGCTAACCCAAACACTTGGCTTTCAACCCACATTAGATCCTTCGATCTATTAAAGAAACCAATACGAGCCCTTTATCCCATCTAATCTAAACACAAGTCACTTGGCTAACACCAACCTTACGCCCATTTAGGTAACCTACCCAAATACAAGCTGCTTAGCTAAGCATTCAACCTAAACACCAACATTAGGCTCATCCAAGCATGTTGAGCCTAGTTTTTTATCTCTTGGTTCTTTTAAAATCAAGTCTTCTTTAAATTGACCAATATTAAACCCTAACCTATTTAATACTGACCCCTAACTGAGGTTTAAAGAAAACTGGTTCTTTTATATCTTGAAATCATTTTAGAGTCACCACCTGATCGAAGTCGAAAAAAAAGAGTTAAGTTATAACCAATTAGATGGATTGGTTATAACTTAACCACTAGTCGTTCGATAAAAACCGATTTATAAAAAAAAACGGTCCTAAAACAAGAGATTTGGATTCAAGGGTTAGGAATTTTAAACCCTTATGGATACCATTAACTTTCCAATTTTAATGTTAACCTTAAAAATCACCTTTTAATATTAAAAGACAGAACTTGATTATTTACCTAAATGGGATAATTTAAACAATCTAAACTAAAATAGGAAAATCAAGTTTTTCTTATCTTTTTCATCGCCCCATAGGTACTTACGTACCTACTATTTGAGATTAGACACACGTAGTTCTTTTATGAAAACTTTAGTATGTGATTTGATTTTAATTTTTGAAAAAAGGTTAGATTTAAATTTTTACCCAGTTTGATTTATTCAAGGAAATACCCTTAAAGGGTCCTAATCGGTGTTTTATTTTTGAAAATTCTAAAATAGTCCTAATTTGGAAAGGGTCAATTTATTTTCATTTATTTTTAGAAAACTCAATTTTTTTAAGTGTCAAAACAATTTTATTCACTAACCTATTTATTTATTTTTATTATATTATCTTATTTATTTTATTACTTATTCTATCTATTTCTATTAAACTAAAAAATAAATAAATAAACTACTTCTTTTTTTTTCTCTTTTTTTTTTCTTCTCTTCCTTTTTTTCTTTTTCTTTCTTTTTTCTTTTTCTCATTTATAACATTTACAGATAAAATAAATAAATAAAATGAAAAAGAGAAAAAAAAAAAAAAACAATGACAATAAATTAAGTCTGCTCAAATTGGCTTCAAATCAGCTCGGACAACTTAAAGGTGGCCTAGATCAACTCGAGGAGGCACACTTCGATTTGTATCAGCTCGGTAAGCTCACTTCGGCTTGGATAAGCTTAGTTGGCTCGGTTGGCTTACTTTAGCTCGAGGTCAGCTCAATTTGGCTCCAGTTAGCTCCGATTGGCTCGATTCAGCTCGTTAGCTTCGGTTGGCTTTAGTTAACTCCGATTGGCTTCAGTCAACTTCGATCAACTTAGAAAATCCGATGGTGGTGCTTTTCGTAAAAAAAAAAAAAAAAATCGTAGGGGATGCTATCCTAGAGAGAATGAGAGGAACTATGCTAATGAGAGGAAGTTTCTATTTTTATTTTTCTAAAGTGTTTCAAAACTTTGTTGTGTGTTGAAAATGAAGAGTAAACCCCTTTTTATAGGTATTATGGTCAAGTTAAGGATGGAAAATATTAAATACAATATGATTTTCTTCTACGTTTGGATTGGACGAATTTGGACAATATGTGATGCCAAATACAAAGCTGCACATGTAAGAGCGTGCTGGAGTGTGTTTAACGCGTATAAGAGTGTGTCTACCACACTTAGAAGTGAGTTACTAAATGATGTGGTGATGATGAAGTGTAAGTCCTAAAGTTAAATCAAGTAACCGTAGGATTGAACTTAGAACACAAAGTTTAGGGTGATCAGTTAAAGGATCCGATCAAACCCGAATTATAAACTATAGATAGAAAAATTAGTAAAAACGACTCCATAAACTTAAATTTAAGAAAATAAGTAATAAAATAGGAGATTATAAAATTTTCAAATTTTAAGTATAATAATTGTTAGTTATTGAAAAGGCAAAAAATGTAATCTAATAATTAATAAATTACTGGAGATAGATGCTATGTATACCAAAAATTGTAGAATGACCTAAATAATAATTAGGAATGTTTACATGTACCCCACATGTATTTACGTGTAGATAAAAATACACAAAATTTCTCAAATTGTCTAAAAACTTATTAAATAATTAAGGAAAACTACTAATTAATTAAGAAAAAATCAGAAAAAAATCAAAGAAATCAGGAATGAGGTGGATGTGGTTGTGGCAAGTTAGGAATGTGAAGAAAAAAATTGCCTAATCAAAATCAAGCAACACAAAAGCTAAAAATTAAAGGATTTGGATAATGTCTTATCTAATTTAATACACATTAATTACCACAAAGTTATATAAATAGGAAAAAAATTTACAGAGCTCCTTTAGACAGTTAGAAATAAAAAAAAAATAGAGAGTATTGAAATTCAAGAGAAAAACCAGAGGAAAAAAAAAAAAGAAAGGAAAACTATGCTGTTAAAGCTAGTGAGCCAAACCCACATACCACCACCACCACCACCACTCTACTCTAGACCCACCGTCTAGGCCGGCCAACACACTTGAACTGAAGTTGGACGGCCAAAAGGCATCGAACCGAGTGAGTCCCTTATCTGCTTCGATTTTGTATAATTTCTTAAAATTAGTTATTTTGCCCAGAAAATTATGAAACTTGTTATTCTGAGGTTTTATTGTATGTAGATTTAGGGAAAAATGGTGATTAAGTTTAATCACGTCTGAAAATATAGGGTTTTTAACCAATTAAGCAAAACTAAGCATGATTAGAACTAGAAATAAATAAGAGCGTACTTTAGAGCTCAAATTTTTTTAGTAGAATACTTAAGTGATATAGAATAGTGCTATGAAGCCATTTTTTTAAATTTAATTTTTGAAAATTTTAAGTGAATTTTTAGCCCTAAAATGATGGGAAAATTGGGTAATTTTAAGTTAATTAGGTGATTAAGACATTAATTACTAATTTAGATAATAATTAGATGTTTAGAGATGTTAATCTCTAATGTGGAAACCTAATCCTAGCCTTTGGAGTGTTAAGTGTAATTAATTTAGGAATTAGGTAGTAATTGTAGGAAATTAGGAATATGTGGAATTGGAAATTTAATAAATATGAAAAATTAGAGTTATTTAGATAATATAATAATAAAAATTAGAATATACTAAAACTAAAATCAAATTTAATTTTAGGTAATTGTATAAAAAATGTAAGATTTTCTTACATCGGGAATAAATCCAGTACCCTAATTAGGATAAGCGTATACTGAATAGTTTAGAATACTAAATTAAGATCCAATAAGATATTAGAATACTTGAGCTTAATGTGATTAATTTCACATTAGGATTCGAGCATATTTAAGACTTCAAAATCAAAAATAGAATCTAATTTAGAAACCGAACCCCAAAATAGGGTAGAATGAATCATTAATACATAATAAGTATACACGGAAAAAATGAGTTAAATTATAACTTAGAATACGAATCTTTAAAGTATAAATACTAAAAAGACCTATTTATGTTATAGGATACCGAAAGACGAATCAGCTTGCAATTAAGTGATCGGACGATTGAGAAATTCCAAGTAAGTTAAGTTATTACTTACTGTATTAGAGTACTATTTTTATGGTACTCAGAAACTTAGGATTATATATGATTGTGATTGTAAGTAGTTTATATATGTATTTGATGTATCTGAATTCGTACTAAAATTTGTAATATGATTGATTTCATGTTATGATTGAATTGTTGTGAAATTGTTTAAAAATCCTAAATGAAATTTAATCTTATTCGACTTTAATGACCTAAAATGTCATGCATTGCAACCCATTAGGGGATCATTAGGATTCTCTAACCAAATACCGACCCCTTCGAAAGGGATAGTACAGGATTGCATAATGGTCTCTTCTTCGTCTTTAGTCGAACTAAGTGATAGAAGAGGAGGTCACAGCGAGATTGAAGTCAATGGTTCGAAGGTAGTCGCGGGAGGAGCGATGTCTCCATTACACAAGCCTGGGTTTAGTTGTGAACTGCTGCATAACATGGAAACTCCTCAACCTGGATTAGAGCGGGTGAAATTTCTTTGATTTCACAACAGACCGGACTACGTTGTGTAATGACACTTGATTATTGCATTGCATAAAAATAATTGTTTAATAATCTTGTTTGTGTTTGTATACATTCATGAGTCTCCAATTCAACTTACTGAGCTGTAGTTGCTCATACCCTTCTAGATCCTTTTGTAGGTCTTGATTTCTGAATACTCTAAGTATTATGCCGCTTTACAATTATCTAGAGGTTAATCCTTTTGAAGCTAGGGGTGTGAGGATCAATTTACTTAGTAGTGAATGTGTAGCTAGAGTATCCTATGTAGTTTAAGAATGAAAGACTGATAGCTGTTATGTAAACTAATGAACCATTAAGTTTATATAGAGTTTCCTGGAAAGTTCTGTAGACTTTACATATAATTGTGTATGTTTACTAAAAATTTGTGATATTTACCATAATTATAGTTAAACATTTAATTGGACTGTTTACTTCAAAGCGAGGAGTCATCGACGCCTTGCGTAGATCATGTCTATGGTAGGTGCTGTGAGGCCAGTTACTATCATAGAATGGTTTATACGACGAGACTGTTGCGACTCTGTGACTTCGAGACGTAACATGAAGCTCGTGATGTGGCAATAAAGTGAGGAAAAAAAAATAAAAGATACATTTTGCACCTTCCATGGATTAAACCCAGGATCTCCAAGTCATATGCAATAAAGTCCGAATACTTATTCAATTGGGCTGTTAGTTTTTCCTTATTTAATTGCACATATGAATTAGGTTAACTTGGACTAGATTCAAGTTAAACCCAAGCCCATTAATCCTCTCTTTGTTTTATTATATATTCTACTAAACTATCTAAAAGATTTATTTTTTACTAATTCTTCTTTTTTTTTTTGTATTTTTCTAAATTTCTTATTTTTTTATGCCTTTTCTTATTTTTGTATTTTTCCTAAAATTCTTATTTTTTCTAAATTTCTTTATTTTTTTTTTAGGTTTTTCCTAATCTAAGACTTATTGAGGAAATAAAATAAAAATAAAATAAATTGGGCAAAAATTAAGTATCTACAAAGTGACCTACCTAAACATAAGCCACTAAGCCAAGCAGCCAACCTAAACATGGACCACAGCCCATTGAGGCAGCCAACCTGAGCACAATCCTCAACCCTTAAAAAGTAACCAAGCTAAGCCAAGCCAAAACACTTGATCTATTTACAAAGCCAAGCTCAATCATGAACCAAACTAGAACATAAAGTCAAATACTAAGGTATGATTTGAGAAACTAGGGGGCAAAAAATATCCTCATCTTAGGCAAATAAAAAACAGACTCCTCCTTAAGAAACCAATAACTCACTTTTTGAAAAGTTTAAGATGAAAAGAGGTAAGCTGTATGCTATATACCGACTTGAAATACTTTGAGAGTTGAGCGACATAATGGTAAGGATATTTTAGACTCATTCCTTAAAGGAGGTCCACTTTGAATGTGATATGTAGATTAAAATGAAATATTAAATCCTAAACACAAATCATCTATTGTTCACCCCGTTGGACTTATTCAGAGAATTTTCAAATTTAAACCTTATCAAGAACCACTCTACAATGGGGCAATTCAAAGGTTAGGGTCATTGATTAGAAAATAAGGGTAAGATTAGTTTATGCTTATTTAAGTAATATTAATTCAAAAATGACTCTTATTCCTGATAAATTATTTTTCTTTGAAATGAAGAAGAGCCAATTTCCTTTTTAAACACCTTAAGCCCATATACTAGAAATTCATGGATTTAAGGCCCCAAATCACTTAAAAAGCAAAAAACTCGACAATAATCACGCTTGGAGTCAAAAGGAAAGAAAAAAAATAGTAAGAGACAGTGGGGCAAAGTAAAGAGAAGGTGAAAAAAGAAAAGGAGAGGCCGAAGAATTGTGCCTAAGTGTAAGACAAAAGCCTCAAGAGATATGTTATATCCTAATAGGGGTAGCAAACTAAATCAAAAGGCAAGGAATTCTAGCCTAAAAAGCCCCAAGAAACACAAGGCCCTAAATCCTACTCCAAAGCCTAGAAACCTAAATCTCTGAAGCGTCTCTTACCTATATTGAATCACACAAGGCCTCCTTACCTACATTACCACCCTTATACAAGTAAAAGTTCTCTTGATCTTAAAAAATAATTTATCTCTAATAAAAATTGTTTTTAAATTTAGGTAAGCATACTCCTAATTTTTTTCTTAAGGTTCTTGACTTGTATACTCGAGATAAATAAAACGTTTCTTTCAAAATAGGCCTCCTAATTAGTCCTTTCTAAAACACTTAGACCAAAAGCTTAAATTCATAAGGTTGAATTGAAAAAGACCTAACAGATTGATCAAGGTATATCACTTGTAAAATGGATTGTAATTTTTAGAACTATAGTTAAGAGCGAAATTTAAACCGAGAGCTAGCAAGAAAGACCTCTTTGACTAAACTAATCTTGAGCTACTTTTTCCTTAGGAAAGGAATGTCTTGAAATCACAAAATCCCTATAAGAAGCCCTAGGGTCAAGGGCATTGAGAAACTCCACATGATTACCATGGATAGAGGTGGTTATAAGATTGTTCCTTAAATAAGAATTTATACCCCTTGGAAAAACTTTCAAATAAAAAAAGAGAAAAAGAAAAGAGAGAAGAAAGAGAAAGTAAAGGCTTGTCACAAAATTCTTATCTACTTCATGTCGACTTGAGTAGCTAAGTTTTCAATCCATGTCATTCATAGTCATTTTTTTTTTTAATAGTTTAAGTCATTTTTCCCTAATTGTGGTTTTTAATATCCTTCGACTCTTTTTTAAATCAAGGGGCCTATCCCTAATGCATTTTCTTCATAAATGGTTTTATAACAATCTTCCTGTAAATACTTTTCCAAGTTAAGAAGTCTTTTAAAACTGGTTGTTTTCCTTCCTTTACTTCTTCAATCCTTCATCAAAATTCCTCTTAAGGTTCAAGCTAACTCTTAGAGCGCTGTCCCCTTTTCTATTCTTTTTAGGGTGCTAGCTAACCTTTAAGGTGCTGTCTCGTCTTTCTAGGGTGTTAGCAAGCTCTTAGAGCATTGACTCCTTTTTTATTCTTTTCAAGGATTCAGCTAGCTATTAAGGCACTATCCTGTCTTTCATTTTAGGGGTCTAGTTAGCCTTTAGGGCGTCATCTCGTCTTTCTTTCTAGGTTGCTAGCTAGCTTTCAACCCCTCTTTTATCATCTTCCTTTAAGGTCTTGAACGAGCCTGTAGGGTGCTTCCCTCACTAACTTTCTCTTAGTGAGCCCATTGGGCGCTTTCTTTCAACTTTCTCTTAGTGAGCCCATAGGGTGCTTCTCTTCAGAAAATTCTCTTAGCGACCCCGTAAGGTGCTTCTATTCTTTTAACAAGCCCATAAGGCACTTCTATTCTTTTAGCAAGCCTATACAATGCTTTCTTTCACCAATTTCTCTCAAACAAGCCCATATGGCGCTTCTCTCCATTAAATCCTGTAATGAGCCTATAGAGCGCTTCTCTTCACCAAGTTTTAAATTTAAGGTTTTAACTAGCTTTAGGAGCGCTTCACTCATTTCACTTAGGTCATTCAACTTAAAGGAGCACTACTAAGTTTCCAAAATCGATCCAATTTTAGGGTTGCTAGTCCTCGAGAAACGCTCCCACTTAGGTTAGTCAACTTAAAAGAGTACTATCAGGTTTTCTAGATCAATCCAATTTTAGGGTTGCTAGTCCATAAGAGACGCTCCTACCTTGGGTAGTAAGCCTAGAGAGGTACGACCAGGTTTTCCAAATCGTTCTAAATTTAGGGTTATTAGTCCTCAAGAGGTGCTCTCACTTAAGTTAGTCAACTCTAGGAGCACTACCGGGTTCTCCATATCGATCCAATTTTAAGGTTACTAGTCTCCGAGAGATGCTCCCACCTAGGTTAGCTAGCTTAATGTGGCACTACCAGGTCTCAATTTATGGTTTTAGCTAGCTCTAGGAGCGTTTTTCCCACCTTGGTTAATCAGCTCATTGGGGTACGACCAAATTCTCTCATTCAGTTCAAGGTCTGAGCCAGCTCTAGGAGTGTTTTGCCCACCTTGGTTAGTCAGCTCATTAGGGCACAACCAAGTTTCCTCTATCAATTTAGGATCTTAGCTAACTCTAGGAACGCTTCACTTGTCTTGGTTAGTCAGCTCATTAGGGTATGACTAAGTCTTCTCATTCAATTTAGGGTCTTAGTCAGCTTTAGGAGTGCTTCACCTACCTTAGTTAGTTAGCTCATTAGAACACAACCAAGTCTTCTAATTCAATTTAGGGTCTTAGCCAACTCTAGGAGCGCTTCGTTCGCCTTGGTTAGTTAGCTCATTGGGGCACAACCAAGTTTTCTCTTTCATTTAGGGTATTAATTAGCTCTAGGAGTGCTTTACCCGCTTTAGTTAGTCAACTGATTAAGGTACAACCAAGTATTCTAATTCTTTTTAGGGCTTTAGCCAACTTAAGGAGTGCTTCGCCCGTTTCACCTTGATTCATCAGCTCATAAGAGCATGACCAAACTTCAATTTTTCTTTCAATCCTTCAGTTAGCTTTTAAAGCGCCATCCCTCTCCTCATTAAATCCCCAGTAGATTTGGACCTAAGATAGCTAGTTAGTTGTAGCGCTTCTTAGAATAAAATCTACCCTTGAGGCAAAAATAGTATTTGTTTTGTCTTTATGGTAAAGTTTTGCTCAAACTTCATCACAAAGAGGAGCAGTTGTAGATACCTCATTTTTATCCTCACCCCTTTATTTTTAGAATAGGTTAAGGGGTCCTAAATTAGGAAAAACAAAAAAAAAATTATAAAAAACCTAAAAAATAAGAGATTTAGGAAAAAATACAAAAAAAAAAAAGAAAACCCAAAAATATGAAGTTCAGAAAAATACAAAAAATAAGAAGATTTGAAAAATCAGGGAATTTAGAAAGTTATAAATCTTTTTTAGGTAGATTAAATAGAATAGATTTTTAATTTAAATAAACTTAAATAAAGGACCGTTGGACCAGGCTTATATTTGAATCTAGCCTAAGCCGACCTAGTCCATATGTGCAATTTAATTGTACATATAGACAAGGTATAGACCAACAGCCTAACGGATAAGCTTATAGACTAGCATTTAGGATTAGCTTAGAGGTTAAGGGTTCGATTCTCATCAAAGGCAGAGAATTCCTTTTATTTTATTTTTCCTTACACTCCAAGTATCGACACATGTTAAGGCCTCATTGGGTCATGTATCTGACTGTGACACGTGGCACTTTACTATTGGCGTTGACAACATACTTTCTTTCCCCCTATTTTTTTTTTCTCTCCTTTCCTTATTCTTTCCTTCTCTTTCTCTTTTTTTTTTTTCTTTTTTTCTTTTTTTGAAAAAGACATGTACAGTGAAGGGGAGAAAAACACACTAATACATGTACAACAGGAAGGAGGGATTTTTTATTTTCAAAAAACACACAAACATATGCAGTAAAGGGGTCTACGGTCACTTTATCCACTGTCTCTCTCCCTCATATGATCCTCTCTTTCATCCAAACCAAACCCCTATAGACATAGAGGTTAGACACCCTTGCTCTCTCTCTCTCTCTCTCTTGTACAGCTACCTCTCATATAGCTACTCCAACCACGACCACACTCCATCACACACACCACCATAACCTGATCAGCATTACCCTCATTCTTCAAAAGCCCACCACAACGCCTGCTGTTGTGCTCACCATACCTCCCCCCCCACCCCGCCAAAACCCCATATATGCATAGCCTAAGGCACCCACATCAGTCCTTAACTTGCCACCACATTAACCTAACTAACTCTTACCCACTCGTGCACATTACCCTCTTTCGACACCGAACTACACCTTAACCACCACAATACGCACATAGCCATAACATGCACAGTTTACGCAGACACCAAACCAAACCCAAGAACCTACTCTCTCTCTCCACCACGCGCACTTAAACCTAGCCACATCCTCCCACGTTATACACACCAAACCACCATCAGTCAGTCTTCCCCACCGAACATACGCCCCACAGCACAATTGCAATACATATGGCTATGTGACTCATGAGCTAAACACAAACCGACCCGCATTCCAACCACCACCAAATCACCTCTATTGGCCGTGGTGTTGAACTAACCCTTCAATTTCCAATAGATTAGCCACAAAAGTAGCTTTTCCCGCTCAATTCAGTGTTTGAATCTACTCTAAATGCGTCTGTAAGTGGTTGTTGTGCATAACTTGTGCTCCAAATCTGACTCAGTCCAAACTTGACTCCAACTCGCTCTTAACTGAATTGACCCGTGCATCTCCTTTCCATATTTTGGTCCAGTTGTTTTATGTTTTTATTTTTATTTTGTTTTTCTTTCTCTTTTCTTTTTTTTTTTTAATTTTATTTTTTTGCTTATTGTTTTCATGTACTTGTAATTTATATATCCCAAAAAAAGAAAAAGAAGAAAAAAGAAGGAGAAAGAAAAAGGAAAAGAGAAAAAGATAAAATAAAAAAGATAGAGCAGCTTAGCTTTGTTTTATTTACTCATTTTTTATTAAAGGTTAAAAAAGAAAAATAAATAAAGTAATAAAAATAATAATAATAAATTAAAAATGAGTAGATTAGAAAATAAAGTTATTTTATCACTTAGAAAATTAAGTTTCCAAAATAAATAAAAGTAAATGATCATTTTTCAAAATTATGACCCTATTTAGAATTTTTCTAAATAAATTACGATTTAGGGCCCCTTAGGAAATTTCTTTAAATAAATCAAAATGAGTAAAAATATAAACCTCGACTGGTTTTCAAAAATTAAAATCTATTCAACTCGTTATGTTTTCTGGTGAATGAATTACAAAAGTTTTATCCCGAATAATGGGTACATAGGTACCCATACGTAAGTACGGAACTACTTAAAATAGGAAAATTTTTATTTTTTCCATCTTTATAAATATTTATGTAAGTTAATTAATTTAGTCATGTGTAATATAATTAGTTGTTTAGAAATTAAAAAGAGTATATTTGAAAAGCAAAGTTAAATTCGAAAAGTTAAAAAGCGATACCTATTTAGGGTTTAATAAATTAGCCTCTAAATCTAGATCTCTTGTTTAAAAAAAAAAAAAAAACTATTTTATAAAATGGTTCAATCGATAGACTAGTAACTAAGTTATAACCAATCCATCCAATTGGTTTTAAAACTTAACTCTTTTTCCTAACTCCGGTTAGGTGGCGACTCCAAAGTACTTTCAAAATGTAAAAAGAACTAGTTTTCTTTAAATCCCAGTCGAGGGTCAATACTAAATGGGTAAGCATCTAGTACTGATCAGTTTAAAGAAAACTTAATTTAAAAGGAACTAGAAGGGTGAAAAATTACGCTTAACACTAGAGATTACTTTTAACAAGTAGTTCGAATTTCTAACACAATTATACATATCTAAATAATTATTATCATACTATACGTATTTTTTGTTATTGAACTATATTTTACTTAATTTGTCAATATAACTCTATAACATGGATATTATATAACCTTAATACGCATATAACATATCCTAGTTATCAAAATATCATTAAATATAATAAATATATACTTTTTTAATCAAATCTGACCAATACACATATGGATAGCTTTTATTTAATTATTTATCACATTTTAGCCTATTATTACTAAAAATAAGTTCCGATTCGTAATTTAAGGTATTTTACTACGTAAATTTATAATAAATAGCTCGGGTTACCAAATAATTCTCCAAAAATTTTTATAGACTCCTAAAAATATGGGAAATTTATTTATTACTTAATTTCATGTTATCGATTTATCGACTATATACTCGAATTTATAATTTTACCCTTAAATTATACTCATTTACCCAAATGTTATTCTTTTTACACAAAATTATTTTCAACCTATCCTAACATCATTATAATTCACTAGAAATTAGTATGGGTCATTTTCATTATTTAATTTCATAAAACCTATTTATTTCATATTTTCATCATAATTTCTAGTTATTTTTAGGCTGAAAAATATAATAAATATTAAAAATATTCAAATAAAAAATCTAGCCACATAGCAATTATCTATATATCATATATATCCTACACAAAAATTTTGAGCTAGAAATAACATCATTTAATACATTTATTTTGAAAATCAAAATTCGAATGAATAATGTTTTCTTAAGCAAGTGTATTAAATATTCAAAATTTTACAAAAATAAAAATATCACAAGAAATCATATCCAAAATAATCTAAATATAAAATTTTCCAAAATTTTCTATGTGAAATTATTATTTTTAAAAAATAATTGAAAAACAAGGCAAAACTTTGACTTAACTATTTTTGGGTACTCCGATGGCCGAGGGTGGATGAGGGGTTGTTGGAAGGCCAAGACACAGCGTGGATTGGTGGTGGCTAATTGAGTTCCATAGCAGAACATCAAGGGGTCAGGGAACTTTCCTAGCATAACTTTTGCTCTGTTTTTGTTGAAATTTTTCTATATTTCCCACGATTTTTTTCTAATATTTTCTTCCTATAGCTTAGGGTCCTAAAGTATCGAACTGATGTGATAAGGCCTATATATAGTTGTTGAGGTCAATTTCAATTGCCGTAATTCCCAAAAATTTTTTTTCTTTCCTTATCTTGTTGTATATCCTAAGCAAGAGGTAGCTTTTGTTGGTTTAATTTACTTTTTTACTAAGCAATTGTTAAGCCATGGTGATTTCCAACAATTTCTAGATTTGATTTAGCAATATACAAGTAAATATCCTATGTATATATCATGTGTAGTATATAACTATACTTGTACAATTATTTTTCTAACATATCTTTTATTTTTAAGATATATTTCTTAATTATTTTTATGAATTTAACATATAATATATGTAATTAAGTAATTTTGGGTTAATTTACGGATATAATTATTATTTATACCAGATATATTTATAAAAATACGTGTATATTCATATAGTAAATTACAGTATATTATCTCATTTTATAACTTAATTAACTTATCTCTATGTTCTCGTTGCATTCCAAACTCAATTTGAGGGGTTTTGAGCAATTTTATACTATATTAAATAATTATACTTTTAGGGGCAAAATTAGAATGTTGGATCGTTTTTTTCAAAATCTAACTTTATTGAGTTACTTCGACTAACTTTTCTATCTTAATCATAAAGTTTGGATTCAATTGGATAATATTTTCCTAAAGACTCTAAATCTAGACTCGGTTGTCCTAAACACAATTTTAGGAGTCAGACATTATCGGCCCGATTACTCTAAAAGCATCCACTAGGCATTGCTTTATACTAGTCACTATTGACTACTTTAGCAAGTAAGTTGACGCCTCATCCTATTCAAGTGTTACTCGAAGGGTCATAGTTAAGTTTTTCAGGAGAGATATCTTAGCTTGATATAAGACTTTAGAAATAATCATTACTGACAATAGCATTAATCTCAACAATAAGCTTATGTTAGAGTTATGTCGACAATTTAGGATCATCCATAAGAATTCCACCCCTTATCAACCCCAAATGAATGGAGTTGTTAAAGCAGCCAATAAAAACCTCTAAAGAATCATTGAAAAAAATGGCTATTACATATAAGGAATGGCGTGAGATGTTGCCATTCACACTTATAGCCTATCGGACTTCCATCAGAATGTCGATTGGGGCAATACCTTACTCTTTGGTGTACAACAACGTAAGTGTTATTACCAATAGAGATTGAGATCCTGTCTCTCAAAGTTCTATTAGAAACCCAATTAGTTGAAGTCGATTAGGTGAAGAAATGCATTAAGCAACTGAATCTGATTGATGAGAGAAGATTGACAACCCTATGTTATAATCAATGTTACCAAAAAAGAATGGCTTAGGCTTTCAACAAAAAGGGTACGACCCTATAACTTCAAAGAGGGTGATATAGTGTTGAGAAAGGCTCTCCCCAATGCATAAGACTCCAAAAGAAAATTTACTCCTAATTACGGAGGCCCTTATGTTGTGAAGTGATTATTATTAGGAGGGACTTTAATTTTGTCTCAAATGGATAGTTTAAAATTGAGAGATCTTGTAAATGTTGACATTACAAGTTGTACTATCCATGAGAAGTCAATGGAAATTTTTAGTTAGAACACGAAAATGCCAGTTGTTTTGAATGTTATTGTAGCCTAATTTTCATTCTTTATAAGCAAAGTTAGTATCCTTGGCAGTTGTTAGCTTTGGAATCATCACCATTCCTTCTCTTGCTTCATCAAAAGGTTCAGTTCCTTTATTCCATTTAATTGAACCCATACACCAAAAACATAAGAGGAATTGAAAAGTGAGATGTAGAACATTAGTAATTAACAAAACTCTTTAAAATATTCTATTATGGATTAATCCCCCTCAATAGGGAGTTTTATTGACTATTTTTCAAGAAACGGTGAAACCCAGATGGACAATCACCTGCAGATATTTATTAATCAGTGATGAGACAAATAAATTGAAGAGCAAGTAGAAGGCATTATGTATCTAGCTAATTTTTGAGACATCTCAAGAAAGGGCTAGGGAGTTCTAGGTGTTAGTTGGTTTTGATAGGACTTTTTGAAGAAAGTTTTGGAAATTTAGGTGCTACCGGCAAGACCAAGTAAGTACTTCCATACAATGTTAGAACATTGGTTTTTGAACATTGCATTTAGACTATATCTCCTTAGATAATAACTAGTATTTATGATTCTTTCTCTTAGTAATCTTTTAGGTAGGGTTTTTATTTTAGGGTATTTACCCTTTGTACCAGCTTTTGAGGCCTAACTAGCTCTTAGAACACTGACCCCTCTTTCATTTTTAAGGATCTAGCTAGCCTTGAAGGCGCTATCCTATCTTATATTTTTTAGGGTGCTAGCTAGCTCTTGGAGCACTATTTCTTCTTTTTTTTTTTTTTTTTTTTTTAAGGTTCTAACCTGCTCTTAAGGAGTTGCTCCATCTTTTGTCCATTCCTCTTAGGGTTCTAGCTATCCTTTAGGGTGGTGTCTTGTCTATCATTTTTAGGGTGCTAGCCAACTTTTAAAGCGCTAGCCCTTCTTTTGTCAATTCCCTTTAGGGTTTTTCGCAAGCTCATCAAGCACTTCACCTCACTAATATTTTTTTTTTTAAGTAAACCCATAAGATGCTTCCTTTCATCATTAATTTCTCTTAAGAGAGACCATTAGGTGCTTCACTTCATCGATTCTTTTAGCAAGCTCATAAGGCGCTTCTCTTCATTAATTTCCTCTTAGCAAGCTCGTACGGTGCTTTCCTTTACTAATTTCTCTTAAGTGAGCCCATAGGATGCTTCCTTTCATCGATTTCTCTTGGCAAGCCCATAAGGTACTTCTCTTCACTAAGTTCTTAGCGAGCCTATAAGGGCACTTCCCTTCACTAATTCCTCTTGAGTAATCCCATAAGGTTCATCACTACTTCCTTTTAGCGAGCCCATAGGTTGCTTCTTTTAAGTCAATTTAGGGTTGCTAATCCCCTAGAGATGTTCTCACCTAAGTTAATTAACTCAAGGTAACATGACTAGGTATCCCAAATCAATTCTAGTTTGGGGTTGTTAGTTCCCTAAAGATGCTCCCGCCTAGGTTAGTAAACTTAAAAGAGCACAACCAGGTATCTCAAATTGATTCTAATTTAGGTTTCTAGTCCCCTAGAGACGCTCCCACTTAGGTTAGTTAGCTTAGAAGAGTATGACTAAGTTTTCTAAATTGATTCCAGTTTAGGGTTATTAATCCTCTAGAGACGCTCCCACCTAGGTTAGTAAGCTTAGAAGAACACGATTAAGTACTCTAAATCGATTCCAATTTAGAGTTGCTAGTCCCTTAGAGATACTCCCGCTTAGTCTAGTGATCAAAAGAGTATGGCTAAGTTTTCTAAATCGATTCCAATTTAAGGTTGCTAGTTCCTTAGAGATGCTCCTACTTAGGTTAATGAGCTTGGAAGATCACAATTAGGTTTTCCAAATCAATTCCAATTTAGGGTTGCTAGTTCCCTAGAGACACTCTCACTTAGATTAGTAATCTCAGAAGAGCATGACTAGGTGCTCTAAATTGATTCTAGTTTAGGGTAGCCAATCCCCTAAAGATGCTCTCTCCTAGGCTAGTGAGCTCAGAAGAGCACGACTAGGTTTTTTTAAATTGATTCCAATTTAAGGTTGTTAGTCCCCTAGAGATGCTCCCGCTTAGGTTAGTAAGCTCAAAAGAGCACGATCAGGTTTTTCAAATCGATTCTAATTTAGGGTTGTTAGTTCCCTAAGGACACTCCTACCTAGATTAATCAACTTAAAAGGACACAACCAGGTACTCCAAATCAATTCTAATTTAGGGTTGCTAGTTCCCTAGAGACGCTCCTACCTAGATTAATCAACTTAGAAGGACACAACCAGGTACTCCAAATCAATTCTATTTTAGGATTGCTAGTCCTTCAGAGATGCTCCTGCCTAGGTTAGTAAGCTCAGAAGAACACAACCAGGTACCCCAATTCGATTCCAGTTTAGGGTTGCTAATGCCTTAGAGATGCTCTCGCCTAGATTAGTAAGCTTAGAAGAACATAACCAGGTTTTCCAAATTGATTCTTGTTTAAAGTTACTAGTCCCTTAGAGGTGCTCCGGCCTAAGTTAATGAGCTTAGAAGAGCACGAACAAGTATTCCAAATCGATTCCAGTTTAGGGTTGGTAGTCCCTTAGAGACACTACCGCTTAGGTTAGTGAACTTAAAAGAGCATGACCGGATTTTCTAAATCAATTCCAATTTAGAGTCGCTAATTCCTTAGAGATATTCTCGCCTAGATTAGTCAGCTTAAAAGGGCACACTGAAAATTCCAAACAGATCCTTCTAGCTACCTCTTAGGGTACTAAGCCTTTCTAAATTTTTCAGCCAGCTCCTAGAGCGCCTCCTCTTTCTTTCTCCTTTCACTATTTATCAAATCCCTAATAAACCAAACCTATGATAGCTAATTAGTTGTAGTGCTCCTTAGGGTAAATTTCACCATTAGGGTAAAAATAGTGTCTATTTTATTTTTATGGTAAAGTTTAGCTCAAACTTCATTGTAAAGAAGGGCAACTATAAACACTCAATTTTTACCTTTCCCTTACTCCCTCTTATTATTTATTCATTTATAATTTCTAAGATAGGGTTAAAGGTCCTAATTTAGGGGAAAAAAAAAGAAATTTAGAAAAAATAAAAAAAATGGAAAATTAGGAAAAATTACAAAATACAAAAAAGGGTAGAAAATTTAGAAAGTTATAAAAAAATTAAAAATTAGAAAAAATACAAAAAAATTAAAAAATTTTAGAAAAATTACAAAAAATAGAAAACTTAGAGAAATAAGAAAATTTAGGATTTTTAAATAAGTTTTAGTATTTCAATAATAATTTTCTTTTTTATTTTATTTAATAGGTGAAAGACGTTGAGCCAAGGCTTAGATCCAAATTCAGCCTAGGTTAATCTTGTCCATATGTGCAATTTGCATTTGAATAAAGCATAAGCTAACCGCTTAACGATAATACACTTGGACATACAATTGGGTTAGCTTAGGTCTTAGGTTCAAATCTTATTAAAGGCATAAAGTGCTCTTTTTTTTTTCTTTTAGAAGACACACTACCACATTACCTATCGTATACGGACACGTTAACCCCACATCATTGGCCATGTGTCACAATGACATTCGCCCCTTTCCACTGATGTGGAGCTCCGTCAGCATCTCCACCACGTGTTGCACCACATGTCTAATACGTGGCACACAACATGTCAATCTTGGCTACATGGCACAACTTGATTCAACCTTACAGTTGACGTAGTGCCACATCAGCACTTTCCCTTTTATTTCTTTCTCTTTCCCACTCGAGAACAAGCTTACCCCCCTCACTTTGACTCAATTTTCTGCACAAATTCCACATACATACACACAATTTCTTAGTCTGAGCTTATTCCATACATTGCCATCTTTGAATGAAATCCAAAAATAAGGCTAGATTCAATCATTTTTGTGCCCAAATCATCTCTCAAAATTGAAAAAAAAAAAAAAAACTAAAATTCGAGGTCATTGCATTTACACCAAAATTTGCCATTAATGGAGTTTCTAAGCTTGTTCAAGCTTGGAATACTATAAATTGGGCTTCCTAAAGTTTTTCCTAGCAATAAAAATCAACTCTCACCCTCTTACTCTCTCTCTCTCTTTGATTCTCTCTCTCGAGCCACGTTAGAAGCACATAACTACTGTGACCGAGTTTCCCAAACCCTTAGCTTTCAACCCTAACCCCCCTTGCACATAGCTGTGCCTTACAACACGATAACATAGCCACCACCCAAACCCTAACCCATAACCGCCACCACCACTTCAAAACCAACACCATCGTACAATTCTAGCACGAATTGAGCATATGGCTAAGCTCATTGTACTTTAGGACAACCAACCCAACCACTCTTATACACCTAGCCACCATTACCATCGCCACCCAACCGCTACTGCAAACACCACTAATTGGCCAAGGCATTGAACTTACCCATCCACTCCCCTAAACTCCAATCCAAAACGCACAAAAAAGCCATTCCCCATTCGAATTGGCGATCATAGTAAGCTTAGAAGAGCGCCTAAGTTGCTATTGCTGAAGATCCAAGCTACAACTTGCTGGAGCTCTAAGATCTAAACCAAACCGACCTGCGATTTGCACTCCAACCCAATTTTGACCCGTGTCCCTATCCTTGGTCTAAACTTTTTTTTTTTTTTTCGATTGTTTTGTAAATTTTTATTTATTTATTACTCATGTATTTGTAAATGTAATTATAAAAAAAAGGAAAAAAAAAAAAGAGAAAATAGATAGAAAATATTAGTTTTGTTATTTTTTTCTTTTTATTTTTATTTATTAAATAAGAAGAGATAATAATAATAATAATATAAAAAATAGATTAGTAGATAAAAAATCGTCTTACTACTTAGAAAATCAATTTTCTAAAATAAAAGTAAACAATCCTTTTTTCAAATTAGGACCTTTTTTGAAACTTTCCAAAAATAAAACCTGGATTTAGGACATTTTAGATCTTTCTTAATAAAATCAAATCTATTTAAAAACGTAAACTTGACATGTTTTCAAAATTAAAATGAATCTAACACAATGAAGTTTTACAGGAAGAACTATGTACATCTGATCTAGAATTGTGAGTATGAAGACACTTTTAGGGTAATGGTAAAAAATGAAAAAAATTATTTTCTTTTCAATTTAGTTTAAATTCATCCAATTTAATAGAATAGGATCCAATTAGTTAACTAATGATCAATTTTCATTTTATAGGATAATTTCTAAAAGGCGATTTTACAAATTAAAATCTAAATTGGAAAGCGAACGATACTTGTAAGAGTTTAAAGAATTTGACCCCTGAACTTGTTTCTCTAGTTTTCAAAAACCTTTTCTTTAAAATTAGTTTTTTATCCATGTGAACCATTATCTAGATCAAAACTAAATTTACCTATTTGGTTTTAACCTAAACTATTTCTTGACGTTGACGGGGTAGTGACTCCAAAATTTTCTCTAAGATAAAAATAATCGATTTTTTTTTAAACCTTAGTCGAGAGTTGGTATTAAACCAGTAGGGTTTAATATTGATCGGTTTAAAAAAGATTAATTATAAAACCCGAGGGAAAAAACAAAGCTTGATATAGGAAAATCTTTTTATTTTCCCTTTTGTAGATATTTTCTAACTTGTTATTTTTTGTGCAAATTGAATTAGTTTTTTGTGAATGTATAATTGCTAAAAGGGTAAATTGAAGAGTAAACATAAATTCAGAAAGTTAAAACTAGTACCTGTTAAGGTTTAATAAGTTAGCTCCCTGACTTAAATATCTTGTTTTAAAACCGTTTTAAAAATTGGTTTTATCAAAAGATCAGTAACTAAGTTGTAACTAATCCACCCAATTAGTTATAACTTAACTTTTTTTCTCAACTCTAGTCGGGTGGTTACTCCAAATAATTTTTAAAAGAAAAACCAAGTTTTTCTTAACTTTTTCTTAACTCTTAGTCGAAGGTTAGTATAAAATGAGTTAGAGTTTAATATTAACCGAATTAAGGAAAATAATAAAAAAATGGGAAAAAATCGTGCTCAACATAACGCTTTATAAGCTAGCTAGAACCCAAAAGGAGGTAAACAAAGGGAAAAAGAGAAATTGAGGAAAGGGAGTGCCTTATAGGGTGACCTTGAAGGAGAATTGATGAAGGGAAAGTGTCTTATGAGCTAGATAAGACCCTAAATGGCGATTAAAGAAGCAAAAAGGGGGGATTGCAACTAAATTGAAAAACCTCTCGACTTGAAAAATTTTTACAAACAAGTAAATTGTTAATTGAAAACCTTTTATGACGAAAAAGGCATCAAACTTAAGGTCTCTTAATTTGGGAAAAAGTTAGTGGACATCAATCATGAGGAAAATTACATTAGGGAGGATGACTTAAACTATTAGGTCAACTTTAAAAGGTGTGATGACATAGGAAGGAAACAAACGACATGATTTAAAAGCTTAGTCACTAGGGCTAACGTAGATTTGAAAAATAAATGGAGAAACTTATGTAATATCTTACCTTTCTCTCTCTCTTTTCTTTGTTTCTTTTTTTTTTTTTGGGAAATTTGCTAACAAGTAATAATTCTTATGAGTCTTATACTAAACAATTCCTTTCCTTCATAACCATATTGGGCATTTTATATTTCTTCTCAACCTTTGAAAATATCCTTTGATCCCAATACTATTAGGGCTTAATCTGTTGATGTGTTGACCTTCCTGGTGGGGCCTTGTGATTTCTTTCTTAAGGAAACTATAACTTGTGATCAGTCGAGTTAAAGAGGACCTCCTTACATAGTCTCAATTTAAATTTCGCTCTTGACTACTATTCCAAAAATTATGGCCAATTTATAAGTGATACTCCTTGATAAATATGTTAAGTCTTTTTTGGTTCAGTATTGTAAATTAGGCTTTTGGTCAAACAATTTTAAGAAATATCAATGAAAAAGCCTATTTTGAAAGATTTACTTATTCACTCTAGGTTTATAAGTAAAGAACCCTTCAGGGAAAACTAGAAGCATGCTTAGCCTAATTTAAAAAATAATTTTTATTTAAGATAAATTATTCCTTATAATTAGAAGAGCTTTTATTGAGTGTTGATGGTATTGTAGGTAAGGGGTAGGCCTTATGTTTGTGATTCAGGATAGGTAAGGAGGTTTTGTGTTTTAGGAATCAAAAGGTGATTCAGAATAGGTATGAGGGCTTATGCTTTTGAGGTTGTTCGAGCTTTGATTCCAAGCTCTTTTGATGAATTGGTTGGGGGTAAGGGGGGGATTATGTTCAAGTTTGTTGCCTTTGTTAAGATCAAGTATCTATTTGGGCTTTTGTCTTGCATTTGGGCTTAACTTTCAATCTTCTTTTGCCTTTTGTTTCTTTTTTTTTTTTTTTTCATTTTGTCCCATTTTCTTATTGTTTCTTCACTTTTCTCTTTTTTGCTGAAAAAGTGATTGTCTTCCAAATGTGTTTAGATTGTTTGTATAAGGTCCTTGTAAACTCTTCTTCATTTTAGAGAAAATAAATCTCATAAAAATATCTTTGAGTTGATGCCACTAGGGCAAGTGTAAACTAATTTTTGTCCTTTTCTATAGATTGATGACTCTAACCTCTAAATTGCCCAATTGTGAGGTAGTTCTTGACATGATTTAGTTTAAAATACTCCTTCAATAGGCTCAATGGGGTTGGCAAAGGATAATCATGTTTGAGATATTAAAAATGAATGTCTAACTGTATTTTGATCTATGTATTAAGGAATGAATCTAAAAATCCCCACCATGATATTACTCAACTCTCAAAGTGTTTAAGGGTTAGTATGGGCAATATAGTTTACCTATTTTCATTCCAAACCTTTTTAAAGTGAGTTATTATTTCCTTAGGTAGGAATCTATATTGATTTACCTTAGGGTGAAAATTGGCTTTGTTCCCCAGTTTCTTGAAATGTTTTGTAAAACATGCCCTAAAGTGAAACAATACCTTTCATTCGATTTGAGTTCAAAATTAAATTTTAAAGACCAAATGCCCCAAACCTTTTGCTTTCTTGATGGCTTAAATAGATAATTTCCCTAAACTTATAGATTTTAATGGCCCTTGGCTTTTATGTTAGTTTCAAACTTGGTTCTTTAAAGTCAAATAGGCTAGTATTGATGTCTTTTAAGGTAGAGGAGTTATGAATTGCCTTTTTGTTTGGACCAAGGGTCAAGCTTCGAATGGAGTTTCCTTACATTTTAATGAGACTAAAGTTGTATCTAACTTGGTGTTTTGACTCAGTTTATGGTTAGGCTTGGTTTTCTCAATGGACTAAGGGTTTTGAGTTGGTTCAGCTACCTTGATGGGCCAAGGTTTGTGTTTGAGTGCATTGCCTTAACAAGCCAAGGGCTTGTGTTTGGGTTAACTGCCTTCACAGGCTGAAGGCTTATGTTTTGCTTTGGCCCTTATTGGGCCGATGGCATGTGTTTTGGGTTGGTTGCCTTAACAGGCTAAGGATTGTTTATCTCAAATCCCATAAGAATTTGTCATCGTTAGCTACTTTTTTTCTTATTTTTATCTATATATATATTTTTGAGAGGGAGAATGATAAGGCCTTATTGTACAAAAATTGAAATTATCAAACAAGGATGGGGGATTGCTTACTTAGGGTTCTATTTACAAGCCTATATAATTTATTTACATTTCCTTAAGTGATAGACGACAATGGTTTAACAAATGCTATTGAAGGACTTATTTACAAATAAGGAATACCATGTAAAGGATGATATTCTAAAAGAAAACAGGGTCTTTTATAAAGGATATAACATATGGACAAAGTAAAGGACCTTAATTATTTCAATGAAACTAAAGAACATTTCTAAATCTTGTTTATTTTGAAAGCCTACTCACAAGGTTCTAATCTTTTTGAAAGAATGAATATTTCTTGCTTGAAGAATATGTGGCAAAATGATAAATACTTAAAAAATAGTTCATAAGCATCATTGTTATGATAAGTCTTAAGAGTAATGTAATACTTTACAGTATAGCAGACACATGGAGGAGCACCACAATGAAGAGAATTCAAAAGAAAACTAGCAAAGTCCGAGTAGTTATCAAGTGGATATGATACACCAATTGATCCTACTCGGCCTCCAATCCGCTGGATATGATTCACCAGTCTGAACTATAGGGTTACTCGCCATTACTCCTTGCTAAAGGGAATAGATAAGAGTAGAAAGGATAATGAAAATAGTAAGGTTGCTCATAAAGGAGAACTTATATTAATTTTGATAATCAAGGGTGATATTTGCCTACAACAAATGCGATTTATATACTAACTTCACTAGGGTTACAAACATACATGGAAAAAACAAATGGGTAATTTACAATTGGGATACATGAATGATACCAAAAAAGGGTAAAAGAGATAAAGAATATTCCATATGGAAAAGTAAAAAATCCTTCTAGAATGTTATGCCAGAGGAAATTTGTCACATTGTGGCTGGTGTTCTGAAATATAGTACAGTTCAAACAAAATGAAGAAAAGAGAGTCCATAGTCAAAGCCGACCTTATCTGGATTAGGTCAGAGCTTAATCAATCAGTTACTAGAGAGTATTCGGCTTAGACGGGGTTAGGTGCTAGTGGTTAGATTAGGGGATCGGCTCGGATAGTTGTTTAAGGCTAGTATACTCGAATGTTATCTTTGTCATAGCATAGTTGCTCGATGGTAGCTTTAGAAACTATGTTGGTGCATGTGAGAGCTCGATGTTCAAGTTAACAATAGAGAAAAACATGGAGATCGAGTTAGGAAGTCTCATCTTAGATGGGGCTTCAAGCTAATATTCTCTATGTAAGTCCTTGGAATCCTCTAGCTCGACTACGAGTGATCGGTCTAGGGAGTTGAAACCTATCATTTACCTAGGGGTTGGAAAGATTTGTCCTTAAATTTGAAGTGGTCTCAATCTCTTACTCTTCATGGGCATCTACGAGGTCTTCTTCTAGTCTGAGGGGAATTAGGTTGAACACATTGAAAGTGGAGGAAATATCATAGTTCTCGAGTAGCTTGATCTAGTGGGGGTTGTGATTGATCTTCTTCAGGACCTTGAATGAACCATCAGCTTGTAGAGATAGCTTACTCTATTTCAGATGTGGAAATCGCTCTTGGCTAGGTAGATCCATACTAAGTCTCTTGGTTCGAAAGAAATAGCTCATTGTCTTCGGCTACCAATCTCTTGTTGTCTCTTATTGAACTTGGCAATTTTTCTCGTCATAGATTAACATTGCTCTTGCAATCCTTAGGCTCAGTTGACTCTATATTAACTCTCTTTAGTAACTACTGGGGTACCGATTAGATCCAGTAGAATAGTAGGATTGAGGCCATAAACGACCTCGAATGGAGTCTTTCTAGTAACATTGTGGATAGTTCGGTTGTATGCAAACTCCATAATAGGTAGACACATATACCAATACTTCAAGTTCTTTCCCATGACAACTTTAAGTAGATTACCTAACATCCCATTCACCACTTCAGTCTAACCATCAGTCTAAGGGTAGCTATTAGAGCTGAACACAAGTTTAGTCCCTAGTCTTCTCCAAAGAGTCTTCAAAAAATAGCTCAAGAATTTGGTATCATGATCTGAAACAATTGTTTTCGGTACCTTGTGTAGTTAGACAACTTCTTACAAAAACAAATTAACAATATACAAAGTATCGTTAGATTGATGGAACGACATGAAGTGTGTTATTTTGTTGATGCGGTCCACTATGACAAAAATTGAATCTTTCTCCCCTGGATGTTTGAGGCAACATTAGGACAAAGTCTATGTTGAGGTCGACTTAAGATAAGGTTGGTGTTAGTAGAGGCATATACTCTCTATGAGGCTCTCTCTTTCCCTTAACTCTCTTGCACACCTTACAACATCGAACTACCTTATGGACATCTTTAGCCAAACCAAGCTAATAAAAATTCCCTTTCAACAAATTGGCTATTTTGGTCTCTCCAAAACGACCAGATAATCCACCACTATGAGCTTCCCTCATAAGCAGCTCAAGCGTGAAACAGTTTAGTATACATAGCCTTCGATCCTTGAACAGATAGCCATCTTTGAGGTAATATTCTCTAACAGCAACTCCATCTCTACACCATTTTACAATAGGAACGAAATGAGATCATGAGCAAACTACTCAACGATAAGTGAAAATCCCAATAATTTGGTCTACAAGCTGGTCAGTAAGGTTTGCCGATGTGATAGAGCATTAGCGACCATGTTGACGCTTCCTTTCTTGTGTCAAATTACATATGTAAACCCTTCCATGAACTTCAACCACTTGGCTTAACTCTTCCAAAGTTTGTTCTGACTTCCTAGATACTTCAATGATTCATGGTCAATATAAATGACAAACTCTCATGGTAATAGATGGTGTTGCCAAATAGTAGGAACTCAAAAAAGTGAGTACAACTCTTTCTTGTACACAAAATAGTTTAGTACAACACCATTAAGCTTCTCACTATGGTAGGTAATCGATTGTCATTCTTGCATCAAGACAATACCAATTCCAATGCTTTACACATCACATTCTATCTCAAATGGCTTGTCAAAATTGAGCAGAGCTAAGATAGGGATAGAGGTGAGCTTTTCTTTGATCTTTTTGAAGCTTTGCTCGATATGGTCAGTCCATCTAAACCCTTCACTCTTCTTAATCAGCTCGGTTAAGGGGGTTACAATAGTACCAAAGTTCTTAATAAATTGCTTGTACAAAGAAGCAAAGCTATGAAAACTTTGTACTTCAGTAACATTCTTTAGCATCGACTACTCCAAGATAGCTCGAACCTTCTCTTCATCAGCTCAGATTCCTTCCCCTAATACTACATACCTAAGAAAAACCACTTCACTCTGACAGAATGTACACTTCTTTAGGTTCCCAAACAACCTTTCAGTTCGTAAAATATCAAAAACAACTTGGAGATATTGAACATGGTTGTTTAAGTCGGTACTGTACACTAATATGTCATCAAATATACGACCATACATCCTCTAACTCGAGAGTGTATCATATGGTTCATAAGCCTCATAAATGTGCTATTCATAAGCCTCATAAATATGCTTAGCACATTGGTAAGCCCGAATGGCATAACCCGCCATTTGTAGAGACCATGCTTTATCTTGAAAGCAATCTTCCATTCGTTACCTAGTCTTATGTGAATTTGGTGGTAGCTACTTCGCAAATCAATCTTCGAAAATATCTTGGTGCTATAAAGCTCATCCAACATGTCATTGAGCCTTGGTATCGGATATATGTACTTAACAATGATACAGTTAATTACTCAACTGTCTATGTACATATGCCATGAACCATCCTTCTTTGGGATGAGTAGAGCTGGCACAACATAAGGACTCATGCTCTCCCTTACACCTTTCTCTATGAGCTCATCCACTTATCTTTTTAGCTCGGCAGCATGCTTGAGGTTCATTCTATAAGCAAGTTGATTCAATAGGGCACCACCTAGCTATAGATCAATACTTTGCTCTATGCCTTGAACTGTAGGTAGTCCCTTAGGCAACTCTTTAGGAAATAGAGTTGAAAACACATCTATCAACCTCCGAATCTCATTAGGTACTTCTTTAAGGTCTCTTATCTCCAATAATCTTCTAATCAATAGAAACAAAGGCTCTTCAACCTTCTCAACAGCTCGAAGCTCTCTTCAGCTCATCACTAAGGTCTTCTTCTTACTAGCTCGAGTGAGTTAGTTATGGGTCTCATTCACTTAGGTCGACATCATAGTTTGCAATACAATCTTCTTCCCATCCTTAACAAAGGCATGCGTATTCAGTATTTATCATGAGTAACACATCGATTGAACAACCAAGGTCTTCTAAGCACTAGATGTAAAGCTCCCATGGGGACACTACTTCATCTCTATACACATTCCCAACACTGAATGACATAGTTAGTTGCTCTGTGACTTACAAAGTACCCTTATCATGAAGTCAATGTAGTTTGTAAGGTTGGGTATACTTAGAGGTCAATAGTCCTAACCTCCATACAAAGGATTGTGTGACGACATTGGTATAACTTCCTTCATCCACTATGATGGTGCATAGTTGTCCTTTGATAGTGCACTTTATATGGAATAAATTCTCTCTCTAGTCTTCCTTAGAGTTCGATAGTACACTTAATACTTGTCTCAACACTAAAGTCATCACCTCTTCCTGGTCAATGTAAACACAGGTCTCCTCTTCCTCATAGACTTCAATCCTTCCTACATTCTTCTCCTCCTCAGGCTCACTTTCGTCGATGCTATCTATGACATCTCCTCAGAGCACTATGGCACGTCGGTTTGGATACTTAGCAGCCATGTATTTAAAGCCTAAGCATTTGAAGCACTTCACCTTACTAATCTTTCGCCTTAAGGTTTATCTTCTTTCATATGTCCTTAGGGTTAGCCTAATCTCAATTTAGCTTGGCTGGCCTGCTCAGCTATCATTAGGTCGGTCATTTCTCTCTTTAGCTCAACCTGAATAGGTCATCGTAAAATGGAGGTCAAGAAAATGTTGGCCCAAGTCGACTTTGAGCATTTCTCTTTTGTTTTTCGACCCTTTGTACTACCTTAATTGCCTTTTCTATAGTGTAAAACCTCTATACTTCTACAATATTGTGATTCTCATATTTAAGTCTAGAAATGAATCTCTACACTATATGAACCTCGAGCTCATCTACATCAGCTCAAATCATTAGCATATGGAATTCCTTTACATAATCATCAACATATCGGCCTCCTTAGCGAAGTTCCTGTAACTTGGAAAATGTGTCCTGTAAGTATGTCTTGAGCATAAATCTCCCTCTTAGCAATCTCTTCATTTGTTCCCATGTCCTCACACCTCATCTTCTATCCCTTGCTTTAGCAGCATTTAAATTCTTCCACCATATAGTAGCATGTCCGGTGAATTCAATTGCAGCAAGTTGCACTTTAACAGCATCTCCATATCCATAACAATCAAATACTTTCTCCACCTTCTCTTACCACTCCAAATATTCATCTGTATCTCCACTTCCACTGAAGGGTAGGATTTGGACCTTAACATTGTTTAGTCTTCGAGGGGCTTGATGTCCTCACTCTTGTACTCGGTAATAATCAGGCTCTTCTTCTTTCTCTCTATACTCTTTAACATCTATCTCCTTATCATCTTCTTCAATCTCCTCCAACTCCAGTCTTCATTTAGCAACTTGGTTTGCTACTCCTCCAACTCGAAGGGGTTAAATTAGGCATTGGGCTCAGCCACCTTAGCCATAGCATCTCTTTAGAACATTTTCTAATAGATTATGACACAACATCCCTTGAGGTTATTGTCTGTTAACTTGTATTGTGGTGACTAAACTCTTAATAAGATTAATGAGTCTATCAAGTTTATCATCAACTGACCCTACAGTGTTACTTCTATTATGACCACAACCAAATTGAGCTCCACTACTCTGGTCACCAATAATACCTTAAACACTTGAATCTAACATAATGTAATATTCTTTTAGCAGAGTAATAGCACAATATACAACAGTACTTCTACCCTACTACTTAAAACTTCAACTAACACACTCTAACAACTTCAACACCCAATAATTACTTAAATAGGATAGAAATGAGCTTGCTTTGTTCTCGCAATGAAAAATAAAGTAGAACAAAGTAACAATAGGAACTACACTTACTAACATACAAATCCTTACTAAATAAGTCAAAACTTTGAAAGTTACTTCACATGAACACACTGTAGTAGTTACGGAAGGAACATAATAGCCACAAGTAACAAATATGAACCAAACTTCACTATAACTTGGGATCGTGCTCTAATACCAGCAAAGCTGACGCATCTCCAAGGTCAAATACATGGAAGCACACCACAACGAAGAGAATTCAAAAGAAAACTAGCAAAATCTAAGCAGCTATCTACTAGATATGACATACCAATCAATCTTACTTGACCTGCAATCTATTGGATATGACTTACCAGTCCAAACTATAAGGTCACTAGCCACTACTCCTAACTAAAGGGAACAAATAAGAGTGGAAAGGATAATGAGAACACTAGGGGTGCACACAAAGGGGAACTTATATTAATTTTGATAATAAAGGGTGATGTCTACGTATAACAAATGGGGTTTATATGCTAGCCCTACTAGGTTTATAAGAATACATAGAAAAGACAAAAGGGTAATTAATAATTGGGATACATGAATGATACTAAAAAAGGATAAAAGAGACAAAAAAAAAAATATATTCCGTACGAAAAAGTAAAGAATCCTTCTATAATGTTATGCCAAAAGACACATATTACATGGTTGTTGGCATTCTGAAATATAATATAGTTTGGACAAAATGAAGAAAAGAGAGTCCATAGTTAGAGCCAACTTGATCTGGATCAGGTTAGCTCTTAATCAATCAGTCACTAGAGAGAATTTAGCTTGGACCGGGGTTAGCTTAAGAGATCGACTTGAATAGTCATTTGAGGTCGGTACCCTTAAATGTCATCTGTGTCATGGGTTAGTTGCTTGGTAGGTTGGCCTATATGCTTGGTAGTCGATACGTTTGCTTAGTAGCTTCAGAAATTATCCTAGCGCACATGAGAGCTCAGTATTTAAGTCGGTAGTAGAGTGAAATATGGAGGTCGAGATAGGAATTCTTGTCTTAGATGGAGCTTCGAGCTAATATTCACTGTTAAGTACAAATATTCAATATTAAGGCTCAATGACATGTTAGATGAGCTTTATGACGTTAAGATATTTTCAAAAATTGACTTGCGAAGTGGTTACCACCAAATTTGCATGAGACCAACTGACAAATGGAACAATGTTTTCAAGATAAGGTATGGTCTCTATTGTAGACACCTAATTTTTGCACACCCCCCCTTATTTTATTTTATTTCATATGTAGATCCTATTGAGTATTTATTTTGGTAATTATCATTTTTCTCTTCAATTAATATATTAGGAGGCGTTGCTCTTTGATAATATAACTTTTGAGGTTTCTTTCAATTAATTTTATTGACTTCATCATTGATTCATTAATATTATCTTTTAAAGAAATGTTAGACATTGCTTCATTTATTGATTCAATATCTGTTTTATCTAAAGTATTAATTTTTTCTGAAGGTGTATCATCAATGATAATACGCTTTTTAATTAGAGTTGGAGTATCCATATTTAGAAAATTTATTGGTTTCGAAGAGGAAGTTTCTTCTTTTATTATTTTATTTTTTAGTATTCTTTTCCTATCTTCTAAGGCTTTTAAAAATTCATTACTAGGATTTTTGGGCATTTCAAAAGGTTTGAATAAAGGTGTATTTTTATTGGTTTTCTTATTTAAGGACTTCTTACTTATCTTATTGATTTCAATATTAATTGTATTTTCTATTCTGTTTAATTATTCTCCTGTTGTATGCAAATACTAATTAGTATAATTATTTTGATTTATTATTTATTTTATTCTTGAACCTTCTTCATCTGTAGCATCTATTATTTGTCCATCATTTAGTTTCCATTTAAAACATCCATTAATTATATTAATTTCTTTGGGTTTCAAATAATATTCTTCAAATCATTCGAAGAAATAATTCTGAGCTCCAATTTCATTCATGAAATTATAATATTCATCTTTTATTTTCATTTTAACTTTATTGAATGTTTCAAAATATCATTTTCTAATTTTTTTCATTTTTTGGGTGAATTGAATTCTTTATTTAAAAGTATTCTATCCGATTCAAAAAGTTTTTCTATTATATTTAGCTTTAGGTCACTTATTTCTGATAATAAAGGTTCTCCATGTTCTGGTTCATTTGGTTAATAAACTGGTTGGGTTATACCAGACCTATTGGAAACAATTCCTGAAAGAGATGGATTATCTTGAATATTTGATTACCTATCTTGCTGGTTTTTAGATTGGGTATATATATATATATAAATTCTATGTTTTACAAAACAAATTTCTATTTCCAAAAGTCTAGTAGTACACAAATTCTTAGGTCTACAGGTAAGATGACCCCTACAATCCACGCTTACGCCTTACACTAGTGTTCTCTAAACTCAACCCCTAGCCACCCATGATTAGCACCTCCAACACTAAGTAAACCCGCGAGCCAAGGATAAAGACTTATTGTACCAATGCTCATGTACTGTACTAATCAAATCATATAGAAATCTATCTCTACAAGGCCCTTCATTATCAATTGCGTGAGATAATGGTCAAAATATTATATGTAATGTTCGTGCTTATACATGATCCATTTAATTTTAGTTAAATCAAATATGATTAAGTCAAATCATATCACATTAACCCTCATGCAATCATAACATGTTAAACATTTAGGTACTACCGAAGTCAACAAGTCATGATTGTAGGAAATTATGGGTACTATCAGAGTCAACAAGTATTGTGACTTCATGATTGTTAATATGCCCCTGAAATCGTAAGGTATGAGGCGATGAGTGACTTGAAAGAGCATGATAGCTAATAGTACACGGATATGAGTCAAGAATAACATACTCTGTTTCAACGAGTTCTATAGGTGATGGATGGTTATCGGAATTAATAATATAAGAAGGCTCAAAAAAATTATCTTCATCATGAATGAGGAGCAAAAATTTAGGCTTATACTCATGGCTGTGATGATACTTGTCATCGCAGTTATAACATAAAACTTGCTCCCTACAAACCAACATCTCAAAAGCAATAAGATGTTTGATAGGTAATGGAGGGTTAAAAGCAATATAGGGGGAAGTAAAAGTAAGAGTGGATGAAGAGGGTTTGGAAAATTGTAAGGGAGTGTTTTTCTGAACAAATGGAGACGAAGGGGAATAAGGTTTAGAAAAAAAGGAAGTGTCAGTATACTTAGCTTCATACATCTTAGCAAGCTAAATTACAAGCATCATGGTAGTTGGTTTAGTATTCTGAACATCTCTTCTAATATGTGATTTCAAGCCTAAGACAAAGCAACTCACAAAGAATCCTTCAAAAAGGCCAACAACTCGATTAGAAAGAGCTTCAAATGCTACCTGATACTCTAGAATTATGTGTACTTGAACAAGCATGGAGAGCTTGCCTTGGACATCTTCATAAATGGATGGACCAAAACATTCTTCCAAAGCTTTTAAGAAGGCACTCCAAGTAGTAATTTGATTGTTTCATTGCATCCATTGATACCATGTAAGTGCGGCATCTTCCATAGTGAAAGCAACAATGATTAAATGTCGATCTTCAAGCGTAGCATGAAAAGTAAAAAACTTTTCTACTTTGAAAATCCATCCTAAAGTGTCCTCACTCATAAATTTGGGAATTTCCAGTTTAAAACCCTTTGAAAGGAAATCTGAGTCACCATAGCTAATTGCACTAGAAAATGATGATCCCCGAAAGAGGGTTTTGATTCATATGAATATTGTCCCACATCGAATGGAGTTCTTGCATAGACTCTTGAATGTGAGAAGCATTCTTAGAATACTTCTGCATCTAAGATTGCATCGTATGCACTATCTCATCTAAAGAAGACACCATAGCTTAAAGTTTATTCATGTCAAAAGAATGGTTTTTATTCTTGCCACTACCGGCCATGGATGAGAGCACCAAAATATTAAGCCCACACCAAGGCCTAGCCCCTATATTTCACTAAGGTTTTGTATACCAAATGACTACTGATTTTTTTTTACTTATGTCCTTTATGTCTCTCTCTCTCCAAAGTTCTTAGTTCAGTACGTTTCCTTTCTCTCTCTTGATCTAGGGGTTAGTCTCTATGTGAGATCCTTACCTAAATCTCCTCTCTATCTCTCGTGTTTATCTTTATGATTTGTTGTAGAACTAACTTTCCCTTGATTTTGTTGGTGCGAGTTAGACATTGTTCTTAGCCTATTCGAGTCAGCCAAACTCCGAGAAAGGGAGGGAAAAAAGGAAGACATCAAAATTTCTCAAGGGATGAACTAATGCTTCTTACTATTACTGTATTCTCTTTTATACTATCTATCTGAATCGTATCCTATACATTTCTTAGTTATTTCCTACTCTTTTATTGTTACATTTGCTATTTTTCTATTGGTTACAACTATAATCTATTAGATCTAGTGCATATTGATACAAAAGCTATTATACTACAATGTAATCTTAGTGCCATTTGAGTACTTTCCTCAATCTGGCCTTCCTGTGTGTGACAATATCGCATTTGATAAATGGGATATTTGTCTTACCTTATGTCACATGTATCTCATATTTTCTAAAGGTGATATAAATCAAGGCAAATACTCTTTAAAGGGGGGCCTAAGCTTGTCTTGCATTTTTGGAATGCGATATAATTACCTACGCTTTTGTCGCATTTTTCAAATGCAATATAGCCTGAATGCTACTTTCACTATATTGCATCTAAGAAATGCATGAAACTTGTTATTTCTATTGTCATATTTATTAAATGCGATATAGAGAAATGTTTTTGGTAATATTTTTTATACAATTCATACTTGTGTAACTTTTTTTTATTGTTTGTAGGCAAGTGTTTCACCCAAGGCTTGTTATTTAGATCCCTATTATTGTCCTAACAATATCTTCATACATTGATGATTAATATAAACAAGTTCTAGTCATCTGTCGATTCTGTAGGAGGTTCTAATGTTGATTTTGTAAGAGGTTATAATGATCTTAGAACTAGATTTGGTAAGATAGATCTTCAATCTGGAAGAGTGCAGACTTGCCAGCTTACATATGATTGAAAAATTGAAGACAAAACTTGAAGCTTTGGTAAGTATATTAATTATGGACAAAATGATAACTGTATGTCAGTTCAATCAATTGGTAACTTCAGATCAATTTTTATAGGTTCTAAATAAAATTTTTTAATGCTTTTAAATATTGATTCTATACTTTGTTAAAAAAAAAAAAAACAATAAAGTGCACGAAAAAGTAAAAAATTATTTTGACTTTTCAAAAAGTATCATTGGGTTACCGTTAACAATTCTTGATGTACATTTGGACTAGTTTAGCATGTGTAGGTTGGTGTGTTGGTTTCATTGTGCTGGAAAAGGGGCCTTGGTCAAGTTTTCGCTTTGTCGCCGGTCCGTCAAATCCCAAAAAACCGACAATTAATCGATTTGCTTCCTAAAAAGTGTCGAAGAAATTAGTCATATGGTAAGAACAATCTTTTCGTCTAAGAACAGAAATATAGTAAAGCTTTTAATGATGAAAATATCTAAAAATTGATATAACCCTTTCAATCTCTTCTCTATAAACCCCTAACTCTCAAACCTAATTAGGGTTACGTTGACATAATAAACCAAAACAAAGAAGTTTCTTAGTAATCCATGTTATTTCAAACTTTCGTGAAAAACTTAACCAACTAATATGAATTAAAGAGGATAATGTCAAACTCAATTTTACACTTGGGATTTGAAATTACTAATTATCATATGAAATTTTACTTCTCGACTTCTACATTTGAATATTGCAATTAACAATCACTCTACGAAAGTGAACTTTTGCCTATTGAATTTGCAACCTCAAATTTGCAATTAATTTGTCAAGTTGCCTGTTCGTCGGTCTAAGAGTTTATCTGTAAGTATTGAGAGATATAATGGTAGTGACCTTAAATTTTAGATGTGAGATTTAAAAAGCATCTAAAGTTTAAGTAACGATTTTAGTATTATCCCTAAATTATAGCTTGAGAGGTGCATAATCCACAATGATGGAAGTATTATTTTATCTATCCATAAAGAAGTATACATTGGAAATATAAAGATCGAACAATTGAAAAGCGTCAACTGCTTCATCAAGTTCGAATGCTTTGCAACACATAAAGACCTCCGAATAAAATCATCAGGACCTCTTAAAGAAAATTTGCTCAAAATCTTCTATTCATCATGACATTGTTACTTTTTTTTTTTTTTTTCTCAATGATGATTGTTCATCTTTACGTGTTGAAGTTAAAATAATAATGATATTTTAATTGATAGATCAAGTTCGATTTCTATCTCCCATTGTACTTAAAAAAAAAAAAAAACTTTACATGTTGAGTCTCCATATTGATCTTTCATAAAAGAAAGGAAAAAAGGAAAAAGAAAAAAAAGAAAACCAATTTGATTTAGCAATTAATTAGTGGGGATATTGAGACAAGGGCGATGGTTGGTTTCTCCTTAACTCAATTAAGCATATAAACTTTATATAATTAGCATTACTAACAAATTGATCTTACTTTGAACATCCAAATAAAAATATTATTGCCAAAGTGGTAATCTAATAGTACAAACATCTGTCTCCCAAATGACATTGATCATGTTTGAATCTTCATTCCCCAATTTGTAATGTATTGATAAAAAAAAAATTGAAAAAAAAAAGAGAGAAAGAAGAAGAAGAGGAGGAGGAGGATTATTAGTTTGTCTCCCCCACCAAAATGGAAAAAATGAATATTATTAACGTATCACAGCCTATTTTTATGATCATTAATGAAAGATGTTATTTTAGGATCAATTAAGAAGTTGGAAACATATCGAGGGAAATCCCTAAGTTTCTAAGATGTAATACTTAAACCCTTTAAAAATTTTGAGAGTAGAAAATTTCCCGTTCAACGTAATAGCAAATCAGTATTTTAAATAAATTGTACATATAACTATATTTTTAAGTCGATTCATCATTATCCAACTCGAGAATTTTCAAAAAAGAGTTATTATTTTCTCGGTCGATGGGATCCAATCATTTAATAAATCAGCTTATAAAATTATTGCAATTCATATCGATATAAAAGACCGATTTGCTATAATATTAAGTGTAAAAATTTTCGAATCTCCAGATTTTTAAAATGATTTATTACATTTCAAAAATTCAGAGTCTTTCCGTAATTTAATAGTTTCCGGAATCTCACCATAATTTATCATTATCAACACCCGAGCATTGTTTACCTTCTCCATCATATTCCCGTGTCTATGTTTAAGACAAATGATGTGTTTGTTTCATATGTTACGTTCAGCATACTTGCTTGCATAAATTGAACGGAACCTCCTAAATATATTGAAATACAGACAACTCCATCTTCTCAAAATTGATTATCAGTTCCTTTAATGTTTTTCCCTTTAAAGGAATAATTGCAATTACACAGGCAAAGACTGTTTATTAGGTGCAATAAGCTGTTAAGAGCGTGACATTATCCCTCAACATACATACCCTCCTATATTGTTTAAGTCCCAAAATTGCCACTAAAGGGATTGTAGATAACTAGTGACGGTTTTAGAGATTCAAATGAAGACTCTGAGTTATGTATTTTTTTTTTTTTTTTTTTCAAAAGTTATGATGAGATGAAAGTATGGTGTAGGTATGTATATAATAATCTATACATATTTGACTAATAGTCTTAGAGTATATTCCCAGTTTGTCTTTTTTTTTTTTAGGGGAAAAAAAAAAAAAAACATTTGCACGGTTTGTTTACGCAATTTATTAGGGTTAATTGTTAGCAATGTCAACAACCATATCATTGAAATTGAACCTAACTTCCGGAATGACCCAAATCTTCAAACATATTAAGCCCAAAAATTTGACTGGGCTCGTTTAGCGTACTTTGACCCGGAACATTAGTCCAACTAGGGCATGTTTCACTGCTTATTACTTAAAAGTATGATGTATTGTACCACATTAACTGAAAAATCAAAAAGCTTGTCATGCTATTACGAAAATCCAAGTTGTAACCTATCATTTTTTTTTTTTTTAATAAGACGAACTTATCTGCTATTTTATTACATTTCAAGAATGCCCCTATAGTATAGTTAAACCTTAAAATTGTCGATAAATATCAGATTAATGCAATGGGGAATCATCTTAACTCAAACATTTAAAGGTATTAATTTTAGCCTTGGCAAAAAAAAAAAAAATGGGTTATTAGTTTTTTTCTCTCAAATATTAAAAAATAATTCATCTTCATTAATTAGGCTTCAAATGATCATTTCTCCTTCAAAAATTTCAATTATTCTCTTCTTTTTAGATATTTATAAATGTTACACATTATTTATAAGTGAGATTAAATCAAACAACCAAATGCACTTTCATTTATATTACAACAAATACATTTGCACAATTCCTATAAGAGTAGTGCTTATTTACATTGACAAAAATTGAATGAAAAACTTATTGTTGCTCCAACAAGAAGAAACTAAAACTTAGCAGTAGAAACACAAGGAAATTCTATAAATATTGCGTATTATATCTAAAAGAAAAAGTAAATCAGAGTACTTATACTGTTTTATAGCTAACTAACTAACTATTTAAACTAGCTAGCTAACTAACCAACTAACATACTAGAACTACCTAGAATAAAGATATTTGTACAAAATAAAACTTAATGAAGAATATTCCCCACCCCCGGCCCCCCCCCACCCCCCCCCCCCCCCCCCCCCCCCCAAACATAAAAAAAATATGTTGTTGATAACCTAAAGCCTTCGTGCAAATGTCTCTACTAATTGTCTTAAAGAAGGAACATACTAAATTTGTAGGATTCTAGAATTGATATGATGTTGAATAAAATGGACATCAATATCAATATGTTTAGTATAAGAATGCAAATATGGATTAGCTGCAATAAGTAAAGTAGATCTGTTGTCACAACATAAAGGAACTGGAAAATCAATATGAATTTGCAAGTCTCGTAATATGTAAGCACTTCTTTAGTAGTAGTAACCAAGCTCCTATATTTAGCTTCAACAATGGAAGTAGATACAGTAACCCAGTTCTTAGTTTTCCAAGCAATAAGAGAAGATCCCAGCATGATAAAATACCCTAAAACAGACTTCTTATCATCTAAGTTTGCTGCCTAATCTGAACTGATTGGCAGGATAAATCAACCCTAAAGAATAAGTGCCTTTAAGGCATTTAAGTACATGAAAGAGAGCATTCAAATGTTCAACTCTCGGGCTAGATAAAAACTGACTGAGATAATGTACTGCATAACTAATATCCGGTCTAGTAATTGTAATATAGGATAATCTGCTAATCAACCTACAATAGAAACTAGGATCATCTAATAGCTCTCTACTGTTATGCGATAATTTCATCCTTATAAGAAATGGAAATTTAACAGGTCTAGCATTAGAAAGTCCAACATCCAACAAAACATCAAGAATAAACTTTCTTTGGTTAAGAAGGCAACTAAAGGAAGTGTGACACAACTCTAATCCAAGAAAGTAACGTGCCAAGCTAAGATCCTTTATGGTGAATGATAACTCTAATTTTAAACATATTTCACATGGTGATTTTATAGTATTTTCCTTACATTTTTGGTTTTTTTTTTAAAGAAATTGATACTTAATTGAGTAAAATTTTGATTTCAAGGTTTGAACGCGTTCTAGGATCGAAAACGAAGAAAATGAATCAAGTTTCACTCAATTCGGAGTTCAAATGAAGAAGTTTTGAAGTTACACAGTCTGGAACATGGCCATGTCCCCAAGCTGTGTCCATCTAGAAAAATTTGCTAAGGTTAGAAAGTTACACGACCTAGGGACACGGCCATGTCCCAGGCCGTGTCTAGTGACGAAAACAGAATCTTTATAATATATATATAAAAGGACATATAAGGGTTTCAAAAAAAGAGAGACATTAGAGAAGACGGAGGAGACACGAGAGAAGAGAAGAGACTTGAGGAGAAGGAGAAGAACAAGGCGAAAGCAACACCAACTTTAAGATTGGAGAGATTTTTCATCAATCAAAGGGGTTTTCCATGTTTTATTTTATGTTTTTGATGGAACTCGTTTTTAGATTCATTATGATAGCTTAGAATTCGTGTATTTAGGATTATGGAACTTAGGGTTTCATGTAACTCTTGGGTTGATTTATAATTTTCAATAAAGTTTCTATCTTTTCTTGATTCAATTATGTTGTTTAATTGTTGATTGATAATTCTAGAGTATCAATTTATGATATTATGCATGATGATTGAAAAATTGCATGTGTAATAAGATCTAAGCATAATTGAAGAGAATTACATGTATACTTAGAGATAAGATATGTATTTCTTCTGGAAAGTTAATTATTTGTATGGGAATTCATTATACATTAATGCAATTCTAAGTTATATTACTAAGTGAAGAGATTCCGGTAAATAATTTAGGATTAGGGTTAATATGCTTGAGAAAGGTATTAACTTTAATTGTGAATCACTCCGGTCAAGAATAATAAAAATTGAATTAAATATATTTTAAGCGGTCACATGTTAAACACTAGGGGAAATAATTCCTAAATACGTTATTGCATACTTGAAGTCGTTCTTAGTTTTATTGCTTTCTAACTTGCTTAATCAAGTCTCATAATTAGTTTAGTTTGTTAATTTTAGTATTTTTAATTCATTCAACTCATCACAATTTTCCGATTAAATAATAGAGCTAAGGTTAATATTAGTACTCAAAATCTCTGAAGGATCGACTCGGACTCACATCCGCTATATTAAAACTTATAGGTGCACTTGCCTAATATCAGTGACCTTATTATAAAAACTTTCTTTCAATTGATGGATAAGTACTTCATTCGTTCCAATTATAAGCATGTCATCAACATATAGGAGTACTACAATAAAACCATTAGTACAACTCTTAGTAAATAGAGAATAGTCATGCACCAACTAAATAAACTTGTTGGTAGGAAATTAGAAATTTCTATATTCCATTGTTTGGACGCCTGCTTAAGACCATAAAGAGATCGTTTAAGCTTGCATACTTGCCTTAGTAAAGCTTTGGTATAACCTTCAGGTGGAATCATATATATTTCTTCATCAAGATGGCCATGTAGAAAAGCATTGTTAATATTTATTTGATCAAGAGGCCAACATTGAGCAACTACAACTATAAGTAACACTCTCATGGTATTAAGTTTGGCAACCGGTGAAAACGTGTCATGATAATCTTCACCTTCCACTTGAGTATACCCCTTTACTACTAGGCGAGCTTGTAATGTTCCACACTTCCATCAAGCTGAAATTTAGTTTTATATACCCAATGACATCTAATTGCCTTTTTATTCGAAGGAAGTGTAGTAAGCTCCCATGTATCATTCAACTCAAGAACTAATAACTCTTGGTTCATAAGTTCTACCCATTTTTAGATTTAACAGCTTGTTTGTAATTATATGGCTCTTATGTAGCTAACACGTTTGCAAAAGGAGTAACATAATCCGATGGGTAGTTATCAAAGGAATTTGAATCAAATAAAGGATATGATAAATAATCAGTAAATGTAGTGGCCTGATCAAAAAAAGAAGTAAATGTAACATGATAAAAAAAAGAAGAATTTTGAACTATATGAACAAAATGTTGTAGCCAACTAGGAGTTTTTCTAAGTCTGTTAGACCTTCGCAATTCAAAATTATGAGTAATAGCTAAGGAGGAAGAGTTAGGAACAAGAATAAGATTTTATCGATTAATAGTTTGAGTGTTAGGATTTGAAGGAATAGTATGTGATGGAATTAGTGTATCCAATGGCACATGAGGAAGTGTTTGATTGTGAACAAAAGAAGAACAATCTACTAAGGACTCTCTTGATGAGGTATCATGCTTAAAAGGGAATATATGTTAAAAGAATTGAACATCTTTGCTTATGAGGATTTTTCTATTCAAAACATTATACACTTTGTACCCTTTCTGACCTTGTCCATAATCCAAAAACACAAAATGTAAGCCCCTTGCATCAAACTTATCTTTAGTTGGTGAAAGATTGGCAATGAAACATGAGCAACCCATCACTCTCAAATGATCATATGCAAGTAGTTTGTTAAAAAGGATTTCATAAGGTGTTTTCCAATTAAGTGTGAATAATGGCATTTGGTTAATTAGATAAGTTGCAGTAAGAACATACCCTCCCTAGAAAGACTTTGGCAAGTTAGCATAAATTCTAAGGGCTCATGAAGTTTTTATTAAATGATAGTGTTTTCTCTCAACTCTTCCATTTTGTTGAGGTGTATAGGGTATAGTGTGTTGGTGTGTGATTCTAAGGTTAAGAAACAAAGATTGACAGTTGTAAGATAGGAATTCTTTCCCATTATTAGTTCGTATATATTTTGGAATAGAAGAGAAATGGTTTTGAATGTATTTAAAAAATTGGTTAAGCAATGAGCATGTTTGATCATTGAACTGCATTAAGTAAGTCCATGTAGCTCATGAGAAATCATCCACAATGGTTTGAATGTATTTGGCTCCACATAATGATGCTATATGCTATGGTCCTCATATATTCACATGAAGCAATCCAAAAATAAAAGTGGAAGAAGCAGAGCTTTTGGAAAAAGGTAATCTATGAAACTTTGATTTAAGGCAAGTATCACAAAGGAAATCATCAAGAACCATTTCCTAACAAGAAGATAAGTGATTATGACTAAAAATATAAGAATGTCTTAGTCTTTAATGAAACAAGCTAAAATTCTGTTTATTATAAGAATTCGCACATGGAAAAGATTGTTTTCTACTATTAGCATTGAGAACATACAAACCATTTTCTGATCTTGCTGTAGCAACCAAAGAACTAGTTGTCTAGTCCTAAAACGTATACAATAAAGGATCGAATATAGCTAGTAAAGGATGTTGGGAAACAAGCTTATGAACTAATAAAAGCTTGTGTGTGAAATGGGAACTAACAACACATTATGTAAGGTCAATTTAGAATTAAGATGTACAAATCCTATAGCATTGGATTGAAGAAATCCGCCATCAAGCAATCGAAGTGAAATTGGTTTATGTAATTGATGTACATCATGTAATATTTGTGAGAATGGGGTCATATGATTCGATGCACCTGTGTCTATAACCCAATGAGCTATATGATTACTAATAATTGAAAAACAAAAAGAAGGATAAGATATACCTGCTTACTGGACTACATTGGCCATTACTATGGTTGAATCATGATTCTCTTTCATGATTTTAAGCATCTCTTGACAAAGTGTCTACAAAACCTGTTTATCAACACCAAATGATTTAGAACATGCATTTAATGACAAATCTTCATTATGAGGTAAGTTAGTCATTAATCTGTTGTTGCCTTCATTAGCACAATACGAAACAAAGGACATAACCTTCCCTTTCGGTAGTAAATTCATTATACTAGTCCAGATACCCTATTAGTTGAAAACAAGGTTCGTCCCTTAACTTTACAATGTTTACATACCAAATTCTTCCTACTATTATCTTTCTTATCAAAACTTGCCTTACTAAAAGCATTCGACTTGTTGGTATAAAAGGCACTTAACTCTGCATTAGTAGAATTCATCCCTGTTACTTATCGTTGTTTTTCTAACTATTGAACTAAGTAAAAGGCTCAGTTCACTATAGGTAATGGCTCCATTGAGAGCAATTGATTTCTCACTCCTTTATAAGCTTCACTTAAACCTATTAAGAATTGTATCAACTTTGTATGGGATTCATATTCAAAAATTCTTTCCTTTAAAGCACATGTACATCTCTCACAAGTACAACTAGGACAAGTATGCAACTCCTAAATTTCATCCCAAAAATGTTTCAACGTATTGTAATATGCTGCAACACTTTGATTATTCTAACCCAAATTAGTAATTTCACTTTGAATTTGAAAAATCATCGAACCGCTAACTACTTTATATTGCTCACTAACTTCGTCCCACAATTCTTAAGCATATCTCATGTAAAGAAAAGTTTTGTGCTAACTCACTAGTCATAGAGTTAAGAATCTAACACCTAATCATGTAATAATTCCTCATCTATTTGACATAATTCTATGATCCTTCAATAGGTTTATTAATCGAGCCATCCATAGAACTTAGTTTTAATTTGGCTCTAAGACCCATCTTAATAGATCTGTTCCAAGAAAGAAAGTTCATACCATTGAATACAATATTGCCTATCAACATTCCTGGAAGATCAGAACCGGATAGATGAAAAGGATAAGAAATGATCAAATCATTATTATTCAAGAATTCCATCAGACTATATTGTAGCAAAACAAATTGATATGCAGCAAAGCTAATTAACTATAGAATTAAAATCAATACCTAGATAGTTGCTCTAATACCATGACAAAAACTGAATGAAAAACTTACTATTGCTCCAACAAGAAGAAGAAGCTAAAACTCAGCAATAGAAACACAAGGAAATTCTATGAATATTGCATATTATATCTAGAAGAAGAAGTAAATAAGAGTATTTATATAATTTGTTTTATAGCTAACTAACTAACCAACTAGCTTACTAAAACTATCTAAGAGAATTAACTTAAAAGATATTTGTACATAATAAAACTTAATGAAGAATATAAAAGTCTTTAGACATTCAATAATATAACCTAGTTAGGCTTAATATTTAGTAATTTCTAGTGGTAGATTTAGTCATCTCAAACTTTATAATATTTAAATTGATGAGCTTACAAGATAATCTAACATACTTAAGTTATGCTTTTTCATAAATTGAGCTTTGCATTCATTTTAGACATCAATTTTATTATAGAAAAAGAAGTTTTTAAGATAAATCAACTTTAAACAAGCTAAACTGGGCAAGTTTAACTGAATGCCGACTTTTGTTGAGCTTAAATATCAAATTATAAACTCAATTGAGGCTACCCAAGTTCCAATAAAGGACCATCAATGTATTGTTGTGAGTGAATTCGTTCACATCCTACACTACAAAGCAAAATATAACCTAAGAAAGAAAATCCACAAATTGGATTTGGATCGACATTGAAGTCAAAATAAAGTACGGTTTCGAGAATTTACTAAAACCATGCAAGTTTATCAACTACAATTCCTCATCGATAGACTATCTACGGGGAACTCTACTGATATGCGTTCCTCGTAAACTTATCTCTAGACAAGGGTAACATCGAAAATACCACCCTATTGATGGGGAATTTTGGATATAAGTTTTTTAAGTACATGCCGACTTCTCTAGGTTTTGCACCAATCTATTTGAGCTCATAATCGAAGTGTTCCCTTCAAGAACAACTTGTCCTTGCTCATGACCAACCTACCTAATAAGGTTCTAGACAAGAGTTAGATACCATCCTACCTTTGGCTTCAAATCAAGACGATCATAAGCCTAAATGCCTAATGGATAAGGGTTTAAGACTCAATTGACAACAAAATCCCAATATTCTCGAAACATGATGTCTAGCATGATCTCACTTACCAAACTTAGTGGATATGTCAATATGCAAGACGTACCCCTAAATTCACACTAGTCCCCCTCTATAAATAGCCTAAGCACTCTAATAGTAACACATCCTAACTTCCTTACGGATACTAAGCACATAGGGCTCATTAACTCTCTTACTTTTGTACCTTCAAACTTTCACTAATTTAAATATCGGAGTGGCTATACTGAATAATATCCTAACACCCCTCACTGTACTTTATTTTATAGGCCCATATACACTACGAGTAAGACCCCTTATGATTTAACTCTACCAACTGAAACCTACTAACGACACACCTAAATATTGAATCCTTTTTTTGTATTTCAAATTTAACATTTGAAGTTGCAAATATTATATTGAAATGAACATTAGATATGAACAGATTAAAAATACACTCAAACTTTGCATGGTGATTTGGCATTATCCCTATGAACATTAGATATTTAATTTAGCAAATTAATAGTATACTTAGACTTTGCATAGTAATTTGGGATTATCTTTAAAAGAAAAGAAAAGAAAAGCTTCCAAATCAAAACATTATACCGTAGCCACCAAATCTTGTGATGTTTACATTAGCAATAATTTACGATAGGATTCTTATCCTAACATTGAAGCAATAACAAATAAAACAATTAAATTATATATCGATTATGGTCACAACTAAAAATCGCAAAACATTGCTTCGATTTCGCAGAAATCCAGGGAGCAATACATGAACCCTCGAACCCGAAAGGCATGCATCCCAAAGGGGACACACACATGTCAAAGAATTACCAAACTCTGGCAACATCGTATACCATAAAATGTTACTTTGTCTATTGGAAGGTAGAAAATATCAACCGCCATGCGAATTATGCGTGCTATGATCTCATGACGTAAAATTTTGAATTATTGAAAATCGATACGTACGTTTGAGCAGTTGATGCTCCTCGAGGCAATCCTCTGAATATGTCCTCTGAAGTTCCTGAGCAAACATGTGGCGTCAAGACAAAATATTTTCTTTACTTGTTTCTTTTTTGTTCATATTTGCTAGATTTGGTATAAGCATTAGCTTTCATGATTTATCTCCCGATTATTAGATAACTTTTTAGGATGAAAATGTTTAATTTATATGGTAAGTTCTCTTAAGTTTACCTTAAAGGACCTTTATAAATGGGTTATTATATTATTAGCGGGCAGGTGTAAAATAATTATATAAAAAATGTATAATATTGAAATGGTTAATTTGTTTTTTCCTTATACTATCTTAATTCTTTTTTATTTTTAATTTTCAATTAAAAAAACTATACAACTCATCATTAATCATTTAGTGTCTTAAGCAATTTAATTTTATTCAAAATTTTAAATATTATAAATACATGAACACATAATTTTGTATTTGTTCTACAGAACTCTGAATTTGAACTCAATTTCCACATTCAATTATAGAGTGATTCATTCATATCCACATTTAACTTCCCACAAATATTGGAGTTATCTATACCCATATTTTTATTAAAAAATTTAAATGTTATAAATATGTGAATGTATACTTTTACATTTGTTCTAGAGAACTCTAAATTTGAATTTAACTTCCACATTCACCTATAGAGTTATTTATCCATATCGACCGTTAACTTCTTAATAGGAATAAACTCATTAGACCAGTCACATGTAGTCGATTTGGCAGACTGTAAGGATTCACACGAAGGATATTATCTTGAAACCCCATTCAAAACCTGAATTTCTATTTCAATCTCCATCTTTTACACTACTGTCGACCTAAGTGTTGAGCTCCCATAAATACCAAAACAATCTTCGAGCTACTAAGCAGTCATACTAACCTACCAAGCATGCATGTTGAGCAGCCGAGTAACCATACCTATTACCAAGCTCATAGTATGATCTAGATAGTTCCTAAGCTAACCAACATCAGACCTCTGTCTAAGCTAGGCTGCTTAGACACCCGACTTGGAGAGGATCAAAATGTCCTTCAATACCTAAGCTTTGACATGAACCCAACCAAGTCAACTCTAACTATTGACTTTATCATAACCTCATTTGAGTAAGATTCTGTAACTGCCAAGCGGCCTCAGAATTCATTTCAACTTAGCCAACCACTCTACAAGCCTCCATTCGCCTCTTGACACATGTCTTCTGGCACATTATTTCATAACGATTCTCTACTTTTTCGTACAGTATATTATTTACCATTTATTCCCCTTTTAACAATGTTCTAGGAATCTTTTCTACATTATCTATTTTGTCTTTTCCTTATTTATTGTAACCCTAGTTGAGGTCATATAAATACCTCACTTCCTTATACGCAAACATAATACCTCATTATTGAATATTGATATTCCCCTTTTTTAAATCACTCAGTCATGTTTTCTCTCTATTTATTTAGCTCTTTTAGCAAGAGTTAGTGGTAACAAGCCCTAATACTACATTCATATGTCTTATTGAGTGTTAAGATAAATAATGAGTTTTAAGAGACCAACCGAACTAACATGAACTCTCAGATTGCCTACTCTATCTGTCTTGTCCTATTACATTACTCTACTCACTCTACTCTACTGTTCTCTTCTACTGTATCCCACTCTACAATGCTATGTCTACTTGGCTAAGTTAGGTCAACTTGACCAATTTAAGTTGGCTCGACCAAGTCTGGTTAGCTCAGCTCTCGACCAAGTTAGGTTAGCTCAACCAAGTCTACTCCTTCAGGATGGTAGAATTTAGGACTACTTACTTTTGTTTTATTTACTAGTTTACCCTTATATTTCATTTTATATTTACAAAACTACCACTAGGACACTGTTTTCTTTATTTTATTTACGTAATTACCACTATATATAAATAGTCCATGCTTGTAGGGTTTTAAAATTATCACACTTATGACATTGAAATGAAAAACCCTTTGAGTATTTCTCTGTAAAAACTCTCCTATCTCACTCTTATTAATCTCTTTAGTAAGGATTGTAGTGAGTAATCCTAATTTATACTTTATGTGTAATATCGAAGTAGAGATTAGGTCATGTAATGTTTATGTCATGTGTCATATCCTTATGGGCAGCTCACGAATTCGCTAAACCCGATTCCATCTTCCTTTCTTTGATATCTCGGATGACCCATTTGATTTTCTACGGTAAGATCTAGTGATTATTAAGCTCTTATACACATCATGTATTCTTGGTATTAGAACTTGAGGTTTTAAAGGGTTGAAAGTTTTGAAATCACCTTGTTCTTACTGTGTGAGGACATGTATATGTTGTTTTGTATTTGAGAAAAGTAGCAGTTCGATTGTTTTTGTTGAGACTCTTGGGATTTGTTTACTAAGAATTAGTTTTCTTTTAATTCTATGTGTTGCGAACCTTACTAATTGGTTTATCTGCTATATTCCATTGTGTAAGTCTACTAAGGAATCGAGTATGATGTTTCTTTAACGAGAATAGTAGATTTAGTTTAAAAAAAAGAGCAATAGAGGAAAATCACAACATCTTCACTAGTCAAAATTAGGTTTTTGTTTGACCTATGAGGAATTGAAGAAATTAGAAGCTAAGGTTTTGGGCCATGGATCTTTATGCAACCATGCTTATACATTCAAGTAGTGGTTGGGTATTCTGTATCTATAATTGAATAATGGGTAGTAGACTAAATGAAAAAGTACTATAAATTAAGGTGCATGTCTGTATGAAAGAGAAGAGGACCTAAGACCATAGTATCATCAAGCATGTATAGGACTTCATTCAAGTCATGTAGGGTCAAAATTAAAGAAGTGTATGTGTTAATTGTTGGATCCATTTTCAATTTAAGGCTATAATAAAGAGTTTCATAAACATGTTGGTGTTATGCTATAATTTTGTGTAACAGGTGTATGTCGCTATGTCGTGGTCATATAAGTATGTTTATACCAGTAACAGTCATGGGTTTTTGGTGGAGGTTACAACGGATGTAGAAGGTGTAGCTATGGCAGTGAATTGGTTTAAAGTTGCAACTTCATGCAATGCATGTGTGTAGATGAATTGAACATCGAAAAATGGTGTTGCGACAGTTCTACTCTATTTTTCGTTGAAAACTGCTAAAGTCCGTAGTTGTAATTGATAGCGTAAAGTAGCCAAAGAAGTGTAAAGAAGCATTGGTGTCAAGCATGAACTATAGTATATGTGGGTGTTCATGAATCAACATTTGTATTCGTAGTGTCCATATTGTGTTCCTTTTTGAATAACCTAGGTGTTTATGCCTATCTCCAAGCTTGTTATTGTGTGTGTTGAGCTTGTTGTAGAGTATTGAGTTGAGATTGTGATAAGCTAGTGTTTGAAGTATGCAGGCTAAGCTTTACTGCATGTGAGCCAATTTCTGAGCTATTGAATCATGCTTATGTTCGTGTTGTTGTGTTTAATTACTTGTTTCTATAACTAAGTATTTACCAAGCTACATTCTTCAATCTAAACTAATTTGAATTACTTTATGTCAAGTGTGCCGAGCTAAACTGAAGTGAGAAGGAGGCATGCAAGAGGGTACTCAAGTGCAGCTATATCACAGTTGTCATTGGTGGATGAAATTTTAACTAATGGTTATGTGTTTGGTAGCCAAGTTACATCGTTAGAGACTATGCCCGTGAGTTAGAGTCGTGCGTAGCTAGTAAAGTGTGTATGCATAGTCAGTTTTAAGCTTATCATTGTGTGCTATTGAGGCGAGCCAAACTCACAAAGGTATGTTATACGAGCTTCAATTGTAAGTTACTAAGTTGGCCTAATCCTAGGTGTACTATTGTGAACATTTCTTGAAATTGCCAAGGTCTCTTGGTTGAATATTAGTTTGTCGAGCCAAATCGAGAAAGTAATCCGAGCTAACTAAATTGCATGCCCAGTTAGTGTTTGGTGGATTAAATCGAGCATATTGCATGATGGTGACATTTTTCCAAGCTATTACGTATTAAATCCACCAAAGCTTACTTGATTGAGCTGATTTAATTCTACTATCGAGTCTATTGTGGACAACTGGAGCTGACCACGTGTTAGATATTCGTCACTAAGGTTACAAATTAGTTAAGTGCACAATTAAGGATGTCTTGTACTAGTATGAATAATTAGTGTCGAGCTGCCGTTCTATGTAAATAATAGAGCAGCTATCAATATTGGATGATTATCAAGTTGTTGTGAATTTAATTTACTGTTGAGCTATTTTAAACATGCCTATTCAAGCTATTTTGTACTACAAGTTTTTTAAGCTGCTATGACCAAATGTTTATTGAGCTAATGTGTAGTGGTAATCCGCACTCTAAGCTATTACAATGCAAATTGCTAAGCTAAATCAAGCCGTTATGGTATATGTATTATACTGTTGCATCCAACGAATTAAGGGGTCGAGAAGCTGAAAATCATGTGTGATTGAGCTTTTGCAACTCCAAAAATTACCAAGCTGCTATTAAGAGGAGAATTATACAAGGAGCTTCTGAGCTAAACACATCTGTACAAAGTCTAAGGAGAATATGGTAACCAAGAAATTTTACTTTGATGGGAGACTTTAAGAAAATATCATACTAATTCAAGTTAGTGATTATCCCGTGAATTTTATCTTTGAAGTTGTGGTTGGGAGATTTGACTATGCAACTAGTAATCACCCAAGTCCATATGAATTCTCCTATAATGACAAGGTGAATCAGGTTACTAAGCAGGCAAAAATAGCATTTTCTTTTGATAAATTTCAAGATGAGGTTTTATGTGATGTAGCTGATATTGATGATTGTTATATGTGTTTAGGAAGTCCATGGAAATTAAGTTACGATATGCACCATCACCCATTAAGGTATGCTTATTCTTTCTATGATAAAAGGCGAGTTGTGATGCCTTACAATCCCTAAGCAAGAATTGAAGAAGGTTGAAGAGCTATCGAGATTTTCACTCAAAGGTAGGGAGTCGAACTACCTTCCAAGACATCCCAAGAAGATCGAGTTGAATCATTACCTTTCACCTATGTTCCTAATGTGATTCCATTACCGACCATATATGCTACTGAAGATGAACTTAGGTACTACTACATCTGTCTCCCACCTATTGGACTTCTTTATCTTGATCCATTGATGAGATTATTTAGGATTGGTGAGAGCTATAGTAGTCTTGTGCCCGTGAGATCTTATAGATTACTTGCTGGTATTTATTGTGGTCATGGTGATAGATATTCTTACTGGGGTTGTGTTGTGCTCCTACTCGAAAATCTTATGTTGGAAGTGCTAAAACTATATCAGTAGAGAGAGGAAGAATTGAGTTGTGAAAGAATTGAAGAGGTGGAAGTAGATGAGATAAAGGACTATGTTGAGGCCTTACATGTTTAGGTACCCAAAGCTCCTAGCATGATACTTGAGCTAGAAATTGTGTTATTCTCTATGATTGATAGTTGTTAAAGTTATTTCAACATAATTGATCAGATACATGATGAGTGGAAAGAAGGGGCTTTAGTAAAGGGTTGAGTTGATCATGCTTATGACAAATGGAAGGAGTCGAAGATGATGCCAACACTGATCATAGACCTGAGCTATCTTTATATCACTTTGTTTATTTTTTACAAGTTAGTATTTGACCCAGGTGGATTTTGGAGTAAGTAGATGCTAAGTTTCGAGTTGAAACTTTTTCAAGGGAGGGGTGATAATGAGTTCCAAAAGACCGACCAAGCAAGCATAAACTCTCATATTATCCACTCTATCTGTCTTACCCCACCCTATTGCACTACTATACTCACTCTACTCTATTGTTCTCTTATATTGTATCTTACTCTACTATGCTATGTCTGTTTGACCAGGTCTACTCATCTAACACAGTAGAATTCAGGACTACTTACTTATATTTTATTTACTAGTTTACCCTTGTATTTTATTTTGTATTTACGGAACTGCCACTAAGGCACCCTTTTCTTTATTTTATTTACATAATTACCACTGTGTATAAACAACCCATGCTTATAAGGTTTTAGACTTATCACACTTATGACATTAAAATGAAAAACTGGTAAAGCAAGTACACCTATCAAATTATAATAGTAGATTAAGTTCAAATATCGATCGCCTAAAGACTCTGACTACTAATACTCATTAAGTCTCTATTATCTAACCAATAAATTAAATTTCAAGAAACTTAAAGAACATAAATTAAATTACAATAACTAATAGATTAACATCTAATTAAGAATTATTCAAAAACTTAAACAAGAAAGCAATGAAATTATAAACTACTTCAAGATTTACAAAAGCGTAGCTAGGTTTTTGTTTCTCCCAAACCTAACATGTGATTTATCTAAAAATAATCAAATTTATTCTTTAATCTTTCTTTACTAGAAGAATTCTCTACTAAAGTTAATAACTTTCTTAAGCCAATTAACCCTAACCCTAACCTTAACCCTAAAATCACCTATTAGAATTTATTCTCAATAGTATAATCTAAGATTGTATTATTGAACAATGAATTCTCTACACTTTAATTTAAAATTCCAAAAGAATCTTGCAATAATCCTTATCGACTATACCTAGATCTAATTTTATAAGAAATCTATCAATCTCTATACATGAAGTAAACATAGTTAAACTAAGAAAAGACTAAAAAATTAAATTAATCAAATATGAATCATATCACATAAATAAATCTAGGTTCTACAAAACCTAGATACCAAAAATCTACTCTCTATACATCCTAAAATAAAAATCTAAAATCAAAGTGTAGAAAAGAGTAAAAGAAAGAATCATAAAATCTGAATAAAATTAAATCTTGAAGTCTTATCTTCTTTTCACTCTCTTAAATTTTCTTGGCTTCAAAAACTCTCTAAAAGTCGTATCAAAAAGTTCTCTTCTTAAACAAACCCTAACCAGGCTATATATAGGAAGAAAAAAAAAATAGGCTGGTTAGAAAAGACACGACCGGGGACACGATCATGTCTTTTAGTCATGTCCTTGGCTGTAATAATTGAAAATAAGCTCCAAATTTGCCTGGAAATGATTCAATTATATCATTCGGTTGTATCGATCTTCAAACATTCATAATTTGCTCATTTTATCTTCAATTTGAGTGAAATTTATTTCTATCTTCTCATTTTTTTATGTAGATAATTTCAAAACCTAGAAAACAAAATTATACTCAATTAAGTATCATTATCTAAAAATAAACTTAAATTTCAAGGAAAAATCATGAAAAATCACTAAATAAAATATGTACAATTTAAAGATTATCAAAAACTCGTTGAGTATTTCTCTATGAAAACGTTCTTATCTCGCTTTTATCAATCCCTCGAGTAACCTTAATTTATCCTTTGTGCATAATATTAAAGTAGACATTAGGTCATATAATGTTCATTTGATACATCATATCTTTATGGGCAACTCACGAATTCGCTAAACTTGATTCCATCTTCCTTTCCTCGATATCTCAAAGGAACCATTTGATTTTCTATAGTAAGACCTAATGATTATTGAGCTCTTAGGCAAATCATTTAAGTCGAGTGGGATCTGTTGGTGTATTATATCTAGTTGGCAACCATTTAGATTTGCTAAACCCCTTTTATTTTCTTGTTCTTGTTCGTTATGGTACGACCCTCAGAGATGCATCACTTCTCATAGATATTAAAATTATCCACACCTATGTTATTTACTAAGAGAGATTTACAAGGAAAACTAATGACAAGAGATCGAAAGTGAAATTGAGAAAAACGCCAATTTTATCCATATATAAAACATTTAATAAGCTATTTAAGTGTTGGTTTTTTTGTTATATAATTTTCAATTGGAGACTTAAATAGTAATTTTAATGGGGGCGATTACCTAAGCCTTTTCTAATTTAAATAATATAAATATAGATAACAAGAAGATAGTCGTTACTGAATAAACTTATAATTACCTTAGGTTGAGATCTTGTTATCATCTAATGAAGTTGCAATCATAACATTTTATTGCTGGATTTTTCTAAGGTCCCATACTTGTTTTTAAGGAACCGGTCTTGCTATCTATCTCACTCTTAATTTTTACTTGTTTAAATCTAAACTATTAAACAAATTGTGAATTCAACAATTCAGATTTAAAAATATAGAAATGAGTGGTGAGATGAAGGATAAGACCATAAAGTTTCCCTTTATTGTTATACAATAGATAAGATATGTGGATAAAAAGTACTGATAGGAGATTTTACATATGCGTCCTATAGGCCTGTGCTGGCCTCTCTAAGCCTTGGGCTAACCTACTCAAGCCTAAGGTTGAATTGATTCTTCCATGATTGACCTATATGAGGAATCATTGGATAGGGACTAGATGTAAGCCCTACAACCAACTATTCAGGGTTCCGATCGGCTAAAGGATCCGGTCGTGCCTAAATTATAAAGTAAAACTAAAAATGTTAGTAAAAATGATCCCATAAGTTTGAATTTAAGAAAATAAGTAATAAAATAAAAGAATATAAAATTTTCAAATTTTAAGTATATTACTCATTATTTATTGGAAATGTGTAAAATATATTTCGATAACTAACGAATAGCTAAAGATAAATTATATGTACATCAAAAATCATGAAATAACTTAAATAATATTTAGAAATATTTATCTATACCATATATGTATTTATATGTAGGTAGAAATACACATAATTACTTAAAATATACAAAATAGGCTAAAATAATGTTAAATAATTAAGGAAAATGCATGAATAAATAAGGAAAAATAAAAAAAATGTGGAAAACTCTAGAAAGTGGTTGTGCTAATCTAGAATTGAAGAAACAAAATCAAATAATTAAAACGCAACAAATAGAAAGTGAAAAAAAGAAGAAATAAGACAATTGTCTTATCTAATTAATGCATAATAATTCTCCAACACCTCTATAAATAGCAAGAAAATTTCAAAAGCTCATTTGAGCAGTTTGGAGAGTGAGAAAAATAGAGAGAACTGAAATATTGATTGATAGGATTAATTACAAAAAAATTACTCAAATTTATACAATTAGAGTCTTAGAGGAAAACCAACACCCGACGAGTACCTAGAAGTGGACGGCCACCACCACCTAGGAGTGGACGACCACCACCATACGGTGGTGTTAGCACCCAGACCAACCGACAAAGCCACGGTGGCCAACAGTGGCTGGAGCCATCCATACAGGTGAGTTCGATTTTTAACCCAATTTTGTTTAATTTTATAAAAATATTAAATATTCTTAGAAAATTATGAAAGTTGGTATTATGAGATGTTCAAGTATTTAGATTTAGGGAAAATTTTTATTTTAATGATTTTTTGTTTAGAAATATACTATCCTTAAGAAACCGTGTAAACCCAAGCTTTGTTCGGATTAGAATAAATAATCTTAGGAGTGTAGTTTTGAGCCCAAAATTTTTTTATAGACTACTTAGGTGATATAGAACAGTGCCATGAAACCCTTTTTCAAAAATAAATTTTCAAAATTTTTAGATAAATTTTAGGCCTTAAAATGATGCATAAAATGGGTTATTTTTGGTTAATTACTGATTTAGTGAATAATTAAATGTTTTAGGATGTTGAAATCTAATGAAGTACGATACTTGTAACATTTAGGGTGTTAGATGTAATTATTAGAGTATTATGTAGTAAATAAGTAATAGGAAAATTAGTAAAATTTAAGTTAATTTTGTAAATTAGGGTAATTAAGTGTAAAATCTGATTTGAGATGAATTTAGATATTTTGAGATGTTAATTGATGTTGGTAAATGATATTTGGAGTGATAGAGATATTAGATATGTATTATGTACATAATAGGTAATAATATATAATATGGAAAATTAGAAGTATAATAAATAGAAAATATTAAAATAAAAATTGATATTTTACTAATAGTAGGAAAATATATAAAATCTGGTATGAGACTTTAATTTAGGTAATTATATAAAAAATATAAAATTTTCTTATATCGGGAGTAAATTCGGAAGTTAAGTAAGATAAGTAATATACCAAATGAATTAATATACTGATTAGAGGTAAATATGATATTTAGAAGACTCAAAAAATAATTTGATTATTTTCACATTATGTGGTCGAAATGAGTTTTAGGGTTTGTGTATAAAACCGTATTCAGAAAATGAACTAGAACCTAATTCACAAATCAATGTGGGAAACTGAACTTGAACTTAGCTCGAATCAAGAATAATAGTAAAAGACTTAAGAACTTAGATAATTAGACATATTATAACTTAAACTAAAGATAACAATAAGTGTTATAGGATAAAAACTAATCTATAACAATTATATGAAAACTCAAACAATGTTAATATTATGAGGATCATTAGTAATTGACTGAGCGAGTCCTACCTTGAGTGAGCAAGCGAGGAGTCAAGGTAAGTTAAGATTAATACAGCGTTGTATTTTGGAGGCTTGAAATTGTACTTGATTGTGCTTATTCTGAGCTGATGATATGATTTTAATTTGCTACTTGGCTTGTACTGTATGATTTGTATGAAATGATTAATCACTCTAAACTAGACCTAATCAAATATATGACCTATAAAAATAAATCGAACATGCATAGCAACCCATTAAGAGAAACCTAGGATTCTTTGGCCAAATACCGACCCTTTCAAAAAGGATATTATTAGATAGCATGATTGGTCCCTTCTTTATCTTTAGTCAAACTAAGTAATAGGTAAGGAAGTCATGGAAAAAGTGAAATCAATAGTTCAAAGGTTGTCACAAGAGGAGCGGTGTTTTTATTGCACAAACCTAGGTTTGGTCATAAGTTGTTGTATTAACGACAACTCCTCAACCTGGATTATAGCGGGCATAATTTCTCTAATCTTACAATAGGACAGATAATGTTATGCGACGGCATTTGCTTGAATATGTATTACACTTAATAATTTGGTTAATAACCTTGTTTATGTTTGTAGTTATGGTATAGTTTTAAGTCTCCATCCTAACTTACTGAACTATGATTGCTCACATCCCTATAAATGTCGTTGCAAGTGCTAGCTAAAAAGTGGCTTATAACTGCTAAAAAGTAGCTTATAACTACTTTAAAGCTAGCAACTATTGGATCCTAGGAAGTGAAGAAAAACATTTAAAGAACAAACATATCTTTTTAAGGTCTAAGCACTTATTTTTTTTCATTTTTTTCATTTTTGAATAATGTATTAACTAGAAAATAGATTACAGTAAAATATTGTAAACGTTAATTGTAATAATTGAATTTTAATGTATATATATATTTTCTTACTTTCTTAAATAAATGACTTATTTAAATTACGAATTATTTACTTCAAAGCGAGTAAATCATGGATGCCTTGTGTACATCAGGTCTAGGATAACGGTTGTAAGGCCAACTTATATTTTAGAATAATTTATACGGTGGAACTATTATGACTTTACCGCTTCAGGGAGTGACACTAGACATTATTTAACTCCTAATCTCACCTTAGGTAAGACATGACGAACACATATTAATAAATAAGGTTCTAAGACTCGGTCAACAACAGTCCCTTTATATTAAGGATACAACGGTTGGCATGACCCCTATTCTTCAGGCTTAGGGGGTACTATAATGTATAGGGCATGCTCTTAGAATCTTGCGAGGTCTTCCCTATAAATAGATGAAGCTCCCCAATAGTAGACTACCTTGACTTCCTTGTACACACTAAGCTCTTGAGCTCTCTTACTCTCCTACATTCACTCTCTTATACTTCAATACCCCTCATTGTGTTCTCCATTGCAAGCCTACCTACAACTCTTACAAGAACCAGTTCAATCCATCTTTATTGATAGAACCTATAGGCAACAGAAAGAATTGACTAAATCATACCAAATCATAAGACTAACTACAAAATGGTCCTAAGTGAAATTAAACTGAAAATACATAATTAGCTTAGAGGAGTGAACCAAATCAAATTGAAAAAAAAAAATCTAGAACTCAACCACTTTAAAAAATAATGTAATATTTAATTAGCAATAAACAAAATTCTTTCTTGTAGCATAATACACAAAAAGAAATTTTGATTTATACTTATTGAAATGTATATACATTTTACTATTGTGACCATAGATTATTAGATTGTGTACGTAATTTTGGTTATGTATATAAGTTGAATTAAAATTTACACCATATTGTAACCTTATGAATAAGATTCATTATCAAGACATATTTGAATTTCGTAATTGCAAAAATATAGGCTTGATTAAATTCTTATGTGATGTCAATGTATTTTATTATTATATGAATTTAGTACTGTGGTTTGACATCTCATGTTATGTACATAAATTTTCTTGAATTAGTAAGTTATGGTTCAATTCATAAACCAAGTAGAATTGATCCAAAGTTTTACGGTTTGGAAGAGTTCCTAAACATAATTGTATGCTTGGCTCCAAATGATAAAAGAAAAACAAACCACACATCAGGCTTTAATTTGTTTAAGAGGAAAGAACCAAATTAAATCGAACCATGCCATATCTTAATGCAAAGGGCATGTCCTTGATTATTCTTGACGATAGAGCGCGACTAACACATTAGACATGCACATGAGTCGTATTTAAATTGATCCCAACTTATAACCCTCCCTTTGAGTTTAGACTCGCCTTGGCCCCTACTGTGACCTAAGCAAGTCGATTATTAAACACCCAAATTGTAGATGCAACATTAACACCTAACGTATGTTGGGGCAACTAAGCTCAACTTAGCCACTCCTTGACATCAAGGTGGATCAATGTTGATTCCTCATTTTCTTAGCCTCAGACTTGATGGATCTAAGATAGACACCATATCTATCTACAACCCCATCACTAATATGCCTCCTTCAATAGGTAGGTTGCTTATTAGGCCTAATCTTTATTAGCCATCACTTTAAATTTTCTTTTAAGGAAACAATCTTGCATGTAGGTTTGAAATTTGGTTAAAGTGAACCATCCTAAGGGATAGCTCGTGGTGCTACCCTATGGAGGTTAGTTGACCATCATCGATTTAAGTTATGGTTTTCTTTTTTTCATTTGTTTTTCCTTTTTAGCAGTCTTTACTTTTCATTTTGTTTTTTGAACATTTTAAATTAAAAAGTTAATTTAGCACATTGGTGTGACGTCAAGACCTCATACCATTGCATTTATGTGAAAACGCCAACACATGTAAAAATTATTGAAAAACTGAAAAACCCTTCACCATAAAAAGAAATAAAAGACCACAAATTTGAAAACAATTGGTAAAGGTATACAAATAGGCTTACACCCATGGGCCATCTCTTTTAACTCATTTAAAAAATGAGTTACAACTAAATTAATCTATCAATTAAAATGCGAGCCAAATGGATCTAATCTATTTAACCTACAGATCGAAGTGAGTCAATCTAATCCACTCTTTTAACCCACTTATACTTATAGCTTACGTATTGACTTGTTTAATCCATAAACCAAAGTAAGTTAAATCAAGTTGATCCATTTAATCCATTTACAGTCCATATTGATTAGATAGAAAGGAAGTTATAAATCGAAACTATGCATCTTTGATCAGCTATCCGCTGTCCTAGTCGATTAGCTCTCTAAGGTCAGTCGTCTATTTCTTATGTCAGCTAACCATATGTTAGCTATTGAATTTGGCTGTCTATTGCTTACTTTCTCTAGTAGATAATCCAAGCCCTCTTTTCATTTGGAGGTTGGCTACGCTTCAATTTTTGTATATTTCGAAACAATAAATATGCTCAAAATTATCAAAACAAGTTTCTTATTGAATTCGAGAAATATTTAATCTACATATCGAAATCAGATGCCTTAGGATTGCATCGTTATGCAGGATTTGGTGGTGATTTTTATTGAATTTAAGGACTCAATCATGCATATTTAGCCAAAAAGTTTTACCACTTCGTTGAATACCATTTACCCCACTCACCACCACAAAATACTAATATATTGCAAATAGTATACTCGGAACAAGATGTGACTCTTTTCATTTATTTTTATTCTCTTTTACTGCAAAAGTAATTATAATATTTGCTTCCACCACATTGAAACTGGGGGCTGGTTTGATTATTAGCATAAAGAAATTGGGAGTTGAAATAGCATCATTTGTTCACTTTGGGCCGTACAAAAATCACCATGATTACACACAAGTTTGTCCTCACATCCGACATTGAAATACTAATTAAAAAAATATGGCATCAATTGCTTTAAAAAAATATAAGCACAAATCTAAATCCTCAGAAAACCCTATTATCACTTTTGACCAGTAAAAGATTCTGTGCCAACCCAATACCCTGACTTATCCTGCATGTTTAGTGTTATTAAAACGTCAAAGGAGGTGTTGGATAAGCGTGGAGAAAATAAAATATCAAAAAGGAATTTTAAAGAACCACATAAAAAAATAAATGGTTTCTCTCTACTTTTATACAAGGTTATCCTTTTTGATGACACTGCAAATGGAGAGGAAATGTAACTCTTGTTCATGAGGTTTGAACTTGTATAAATTCTTAACATTGTAGAATAAAGTTTTAATTATTATGATACACTTAAAATTATTATATATTTATTTCGTATTACCTGTGTTGTTTGGGAGTTCCAACTAGAGGAAATAGACGAGTATAAGATAAAAAAGATGAGATATTCATCCGCTACACATGAGTCATGGATGGTTTTATGGTATCATATTCATATTAATAAAAAAAAAAAACGAAAAAAGTAGATGGATTATACATAAAATCAATATTATCGGATCAGGCTCGAATAATTGATTCAAACATATAAAAAAGTTAAAGATTAAAGAGAATAAAAATGGATCAATCAAAGATAAATGAATCATACCAATTTTACCACTTGATCAAATTGAATTGTATTTCTATTAGGACGTTAGCAAAACACATGCTAGAGATATCTAGACCACAAAGTTCTTAAAGCAATATGAAAGGCACGCAAAAATGGTTTCAACTGATCATACCTACTCATCTTTTATGTACTTCATCCGTCTTGGTTTTTTTATTTTTTCCGTCCTTATTATCCATATAGTATCCAATGGTATATATTCAATGTTTGATCTACGTCTATTTATATCTCTATGTATATTTGTCCTTTTATTTTTTATCTTTATTGTCGAAACACTTGGATCTAAATTCTACTAGAATGATTCCATCAAGAAAAGTCAAAAGGTCATCATTTTTTCTCGAATTCAGGCATTTTTAACAAATGTTCCAATAAATGTTTACAATTACTTCTAAATTTTTAGAAAATAAACTTTCTCTATTGTTTGGGCTCAATAATGTATATGTACAACAGTAAAAATGAGAGGGAAAAGAGTATGCCCTTTTTAACTCGGTTTCATTGGTTTTCTCACTTCCTTGTAGGAGGAGGGTAAAAGAAAAGTTGAGTGAGTAGATCCTAGAAAAATATTGAGCCAAGCAGCACATTGAACAAAACCCTAGGTGTGGAAGAAAGTAATTAATTAGCTTTCTAAGCCTCTCTTCTATTTGTTTCCCCCTTTTTTGTTCATTATGGCAATCATAAGTCTCAATATTTGCTAACAACCCAAGATGTTAACATAGTAAGGCAATTTGGTATTATATTCAAATATTTAAATGCGTTTTACAGCACGAGAACTATTATAATTTAATAATATTAAATTAATTTCCAAGTAGGATGGATTGAGCTCAATCGTTTCCTCTCCCAGTAGTTGTAATATGAATGGTAGTTGTCTAAAAGATATTATTCATGGTGCATCATGGAAGCATGACATTACACTGCGTGCATATTGGGCTTTAGGTAGTTTGTTTTCTTTATTTCGTAAGTAGAGTAGTGCTGCTTGAGATATAGTATGGAAAACCATACCTTTTGTTTTCTTATTTATACATATGAGACTGTCTGATTAATGTAAATGTAAACAAAATATCGAACATGAATTGAATCTTCGTAATTGCTTCAAACTGTTAGGACCAACAATCTTGCTAGCCTACCGGGTCTTTCATTTTCTTTTCCAATTGGTACAAGGCAATTCAAATTTTATAGAGGTCTAGAGATTAAAAAGAGATAAAAACAAAAAAACTTATATATATATATATATACTTTGATAGAATATTAAAGGAGTTTTATTAACAGATGTTTCAAAACCCTTATAAAGAGTTTTAAAAAGTAAACTCACTCTTGACTATTAACCATACACTTTAGTGAGTACCAAGTGGCCAAAAAAAGAAAAATGGATATGGTAAGATGAGAAGTTATTCAACTTGGTTTCTTAATTTCCATATTATAAAAAGGCATTTATATCAATTATATAAACAACTAAGTTTGTAAATCATTAATGCACTCGGAACGCTTTATCGAATTGAGGGAAAGTTGCTAAGTGAATGTAATTTGTAAATAACAAAGCTTTTGTTGAGTTTTTATCTTTGTATCATGTATGTATAATTGAGCTTCAAGTACACAAGCTGGAGATTTTTAAGGTCCGATTTGCAGGAAAATCCTACCTTATAAGGTTAAAGAGTCCCTGCGACCAAAAATTCCTATCTGGCTGGTTTCTCAAATCATCCAACCCATGATCTAGCTCTCGAAATTTCATTGTCTTAACCATTAGAGACTACAGTCATCTCAATAGTCAGATTATTCCCAATATGGTGCAAAAACTTTGGTTTTTGTTTTTTTTTTTTTTTTTTTTTTGGGGCAACAAAAGTTTTGGATTTATTAGGCCAAATGATACTCTTACATCCCAACATCGTGAAATTTATTTTTAAAAGTAGCACTAAGTCAATATTTATATCAATATATAATTGAAATTATTTTCAAAGCTGATTAATTAAATCCCTTAATTTGACTTGTATTAACTGCTTCTATATTAAATCAACCAATTAAAAAATTCTAAATCAGAAGATAAATCCCCTTAAAGTAATTATAAATGTACTCTTATAAAAATGATTGACAATTAGTATTGGAGGAGAAATTTTACGATGTTAATATTTTTTACCAGTAATAATTAAGTGCCTTATCTTAAAAATTTGTGGATCTCTGTGATTTTGATAGAATGATAGATGTTAAGAATGCCATAATGATTTTTCTAAAAGCTCTTAAATCCTCAAGGAAGCATTGTGAAGAGTACCAAAAAATAAAAAAAGAAGACGGACTGCAGGTAAGATTCGGTACAATATAGTTTATTACGTATAAGAAGGAGGAGCCATGCTTTTGAGTGCTGAACATTCTTAACAATCGAGGAAAAGCCTTCAAGATTGACAAACCAATATATTACCACTGCCAGCATACAATTTTCTTTTTTTTTTTTTTGAATCCTTGTATCAATTTCACTGTGCCACAACTATTTTACCATGTTACACGCCAACAAAGAGAAGAAGAAAAAGGTACCATGTTATTTCTCAGAAGAATAAGCACTGACTTTTTACACGATCAATTAGTTTCGATTCTTTCCCATTCTAACAATTGTAATAATAGGTGGTATTGCAGAGGAAAAAAAGATGGATTAACTTAGGTGCACCAAATTTTTAAAAATATCTTTTATTCTACTTACGACACATAAGATTCTTTTCTAAAATTGTACCGGTATACGCGTCCTAGAGATAAAATTGAAAAAGAAGGGCTCTCTCTCTCTCTCTCTCTCCAATTGCCTCGTGGTCCAACTCTTCCTTTTGTGGCTATTGTTTATTTCCATCTACATTCTTTATACCATACTCATTTAAAATATTTAATAAGAAACAAATAAATAAAAGTGACAGGCACACTACACAACAGAAAAAGTGAGACCATGTTTGTGTATTGTTTTACTGCCACCACATAAATAAGAAATTCGCTGTTTAAATTATACGTACATACCCTTTAGCTTAGCTTGCTAATGATATAGTCTTCTTCTTTGTCAATTTGAGTACGTAAGAAGAAAGTACAAAGAAAGAGAAAGAGAGAAAGAGTGGGGAATTAAGTTAAATATGGATTCTATAGTTTGAAAGATTAATGGAAATTATATAAAAAAATTAGATGCAATAGGATATACTAAAATATTTTCTTATTCATGGAAACAAACTATGTTAGAATGTATCTGTGCAGGCAACAACTCTTTCATTCCATACATATTTACATGCACATGTGTTTAGCTAAATATTTTTATTGATATGTGTTGCTTTAAAATATCAAAAGGGGCATTTGAGGGTTTTGCGCGAAGGATTAGATATTTACAAAAGAACACACGTTAAGTTAAAAAGGACGTTAAAAGGTGATCTAGTATGACCATTTAATGCTTTTGGTCAATAGTGTATTGGAAAAAGGAGAAATGAATATAAAGTAGATAAAAAGTTTATATGAGTGAAAATATGCTACTCGAAGACTTTATACTCTATTTATTAAAAGATAAAGTTGAGCCATTTTCAGTAGGTGCCTAACATCCCCAAGACGTTCTCCAGATTTTGTAGAAGTGGGTGGAGACGGTTGTCCACTTATTAATTATCCTGAACTATTCCTGCACAGCTTGATTTGAACTTGATAGACGTAGGCCAGATTCTAAGGGACTCGAAGGTCTTCTGTTGACCAGGCCAAAATCCGTATTGATCATTCAAGTGAGACTGTTCGAGCCCTTTTGTAACTTGGCTTTGGTTCTACGAGAGACAGTCTTAACTGTAGGAAGCTTGGCTCCGTAGAGTAAAACGGAGGAAATCTCGAGAGCTTAGCCCATGCTTTGGACAGGTTGGTGTGGACCCAGGGGTTCAAATCCAAAATCATCTATAAACCATATGCTTTATTTCATGTATAAGTGTTTGTATGGTTGGTTAGGTGGGAGATGAAGATGAGAATTTGAGAGCATTTTACTTTTACTACTAGGTTCAATGACGTTTAACCACCCAACTGTAGTGACTCTTTTTTTTATTATTATTATTAAATTCATTTAAATTTAAATACATAAGAAGAGGTGACCCACTGCTTCATTATCCAACTAACAACGTCAATAATGCAGTAAAACCAATAATGGAATGACCACCGGAGTTTTTGAGCGCCTACTCTAGATATACTTACTACTTTCATGTTTTAATATATTTTTGGGTAACTTATATGGATACCCTTAGAAAACTTTTGAAATAGAATGATTTCTCCTTCTTCTTTAAAAAAAAATAAATAAATTCAGCACCTAGATTCCCTTAAAAACTGAAGTAGTAGCGAACGTGTAAAATTGAGTTTATTTAGCATTGCATGTCATTTAATTTAATATATTTAATTAAGTAGTGTAAAAAAAAATTAAAAATTCAAAAAAAAAAAATAAAAAGGGGGTAATGCCCATGAAAATTATATATACATATATATATATATATATCTATAATATTCAATTGCTTAGGAAAGATTTAGTGTCTCACATTTATATTTTTTTTAACATAGTAATTATTTAATTGTATATATGTACTTTTCCTCGATTAAATATTTTATTTTTCAAATAACTCTATATATAATTATTTTACCTAATATTTACCATCTTTTAGCACTAGTATATACAAAAGAGTTAGAATGGGTTATAACTGTGATCGTATGGAAAAATAAGATTCGCACATGGTTCCTTTTTCACATGTAAGGATCCCAATTTCCCATCTTTCAATAGAGGATATCACTATAATTAGATGCACCAAATTGCCTTATCTTCTACTTCAAAAATAATGTCATAATATTTTATATGTAAACCCATTTATTAATATATGCACCATGTTTATGTTGAATTTAATTTGAATTAATTATTTGTAATGGCCAATAAACTTTAATTTTCTGATTTTACCACTTGTACAAATTTCTAATTACTAGCAATTCTCTATCTAGATTGCTACCTTAACCATATACTAGATAGCTCCAAACTCAAAAATGCTTTCTACTAATTAATTAAGAATGCTTATGTATTCATTATCTTAAGAAGCAAATATAATTATGATCCTGAAATAAAATAAAAGGAGGTTGTAAATACATTTTGTCATCTCAGGATATTTGTCGATATAGATTTAAGGGAGGTTAGCCTTCGCATAGTTAGTTAAGCTTGCAAAATAGAGAATAATGGGGCATCGTAATGTTGTCCAACATAACTACTTCAATACTTAAATTAGGCTTGTGTGTATAAGGAGAGTAAAAGTACTCAAAAGTAGAATATAAGCTCAAGTATGCAAAGTGTCAAGTGATTTACTATTAAGTAATAGCTTATATTTATAAAAGAATAGAGCCGGCAATTGGAGATGAGCTAGTGGGCAAAAGCCGCATCCGCAAGTATTAAAGAGTGAAGCCATGATGTTCAACGTGTTCCACAAATGTAGGAGGTGGTTGTTGACTTAATTACTGGCCTCATTCGTGCTCTTATAACCGTTAGTGATCATTCTTGTTAGGCAGGCTACCTGATGGGCCTAGACTGAGGTTGGCCATGAAGGGGAACACCAAGTCTTCAAGGGGTGCATCCTACACCTTAAGCCTTATCAGGTTAGCAAAGGCCTGAGAGATCAATGTCCAAAAGACCCTATCAACACTTGTCCCCCTCTCCCGATGCAATCTTATTACCATAATGGAGGCAATGAGGGGAAAGATAGGCTTCTCAAGTTTGTAATTGATCTAGTTCGACGGCTTCCATGTCATTGGTGCTAGTATGCTGATGTGGTGGCGAAGACGTCTAATTTGAATGACGTAGAAACCAAGCAATCATGGTCTATTTGAGTAGGTTGTCAATTAAGCTAAGGTAAGATACCAGAGGTTTAACCTTCCTGGCCATTAGGGGGTACCAAGTGGTTGGTCCTCAATCAAGTTAAGTTTGGGTCAAATAGGCAATCTGAGGTGGATACTCTATATGTTAGGCTAGGCGCTCCGAGCCAAGGTGAAGATTCAGTAGGTTGAGTGCTTCAAACAATAAGGTCGCAGAGTAAGGGTGTTGAGTAGGTACAGCTAAGCTAAGTTGATGACTATCCAAGCAACAACCATTTATCCATGTTGAAGTGTATTGTTATTGAAGTATCGAACAAGTTCCTTCATGAAAGCTAAAAAAGCATGTAGAAAACTTATTGCGAAAGTTACTTTTCGAATTCTTACTTTATCGTACACATACGCAGTATAGTTATTGCAATGTGACAAATGTCCTATCACTGCAAACATAAGTGCAGTTGCATGGGTTTTGTCTTTCGAATTCTACCATTCAATCAAAGTTGTTTCAATGTATTCGCATTGCAACGTTTAAGGGATTCGTAGTTATTCAAATCCCTATAACCATCGATTTGCTTTCCCACAAGTTCGACCTATAAATACCAAAATCTCTTTTACATATTACTCTTTTGCAACTTTTCTCACTTTTTTGCTACAATCAATGCAACCTTATTTTCTCCTTTCATCATCTTCTTCGAAGTGCTCCTTCTTTTTCCTAAACTTTTCTTAAAAGTTCTTTGCTTTTCCTTGCTTCTTCAACTTCAAAATGTCTACCATTAGTGGAGTAAACAGAGGTGAGATGCCTTCTGATGTGTTAAAATACAATCTAACAGACTTTAAAACTGCAATGAATGACCTTCCCTATGGAGGAGAAGATGAAGTCACGTCATTGGCATAATTAGATGACACCTTGAGGATGGCGATGGAGGCACTAGATAAGATCGAGCTTATTAGTGCCATCCTAAGGGATGCTTATGTGTATGCTACCTTACTGGAGGCCACAAATCAATTCATTGCACTTAGAATAGGTAGAGGCTCAAGTGATCCAATTAGTGGGAGCAAGCCTTCTGCTGTTAACTGGGCCCAGTAAAACTTCATAGTTGGACTAACTTCGGGTTGGACAATACAGCTACTAAGAAGGGAAGAGAAGGTACCCTTGCTATCAAGGAAGCACTTTGCGGTATTTGAGAAGTCTTTAGAATATGAACAACGCCTTCCTCTAATCAAATTGGAGAAGAAGCTCTTCAACTTCCACCAATGTAGTCTGGTACAAGTCCCTCCCAATGGGTAGAGGGTGTTGAAAGCATTCCAGGGTCTCTATGAGTACCTGGTGATAAGGGCTACTCTTGAACTCTTCAATCACTTCTATATGTAGAAGAGTTTAAGTAGATGGTTATGCCTCCAGCCCTGTCTTAAAAGGAAGCTGTATGAGGGCTTAGTGAACTCTGGTAAAGGCTGGTAAGATGGTTTCCTAGTAATAGAGTTGCTAGACTAAGAGACTTCAGGACGCGATGAATCGAACCAGAGCTTAGAAGGAGCTTAGGCCCAATAATGTCGAGGGTGCAAGGGAGATTAAAGCCTTCATAGCCTTGAGAAACGGCAACGGGATAAACGCAGCAAAGACAGTAGAGAGATACTTTAAGTCTCTAATCTCCGAGCTCTTCATCAACATGAAGAAGGCTATGGTGAAGAAATAGATGAAAGATATAAGTTTATTTTTTATAAACAACATCTTTGATCATGCTAGCGTACATATGTAGGACTATGCTTCATCCAACATCCACCATAAGAGAAATGGAGGGAGATCTTCCTTGTCTGTACTGGTTACAGCGGAGTTGGTGAATGATGGTGCTTACACTTCTCTATCTTTTGTTTTTCTTTTATTGATCGTTTGTTTGATTCATTATAGGCAAGAGATTAGCCAATGAGATACCTCTTCCCTCAACATCATAGCTGCTAAAGCGTCATTAAGCTAGTGCGAAGCTTACCACCAAAGCTTCTCAGCCTAAGGGCAAAGCCGTAGGGGCAAGATTAGGGGTGGGAGAGACTAGTAGGGTCGAGCCAACTTCTTTACCATAGGGGAATTCTCTTGTTGGTCCTCGTACAAAGCTACTGGCTGTCAAACCTATGGGCACAGTCTCTCCCTTTACCGATCCTGTCTCCACATCTGTACTTATAACCGTGGAGGGTGAGCTTACCAACACTAAGGAGATGGACGTAATGATGCTTGCCCCCTCTGATGGGGGTAAGGAGGAGGTGCTTGAGGTAAAAGAGGAAGGCCCCTGAGACTGCCAAGGAAATAGCCCTTAGGGCAAAGAAGAAGAAGAAGAAGATGACGACGAGAAAGGTACACTTTGGCCGAGAGAACTAGTACGAGTAGCCCTTGGCTATTCCATACAGGTACGTTAATAAGCCCGAGGATAAGTTCTTGGAAGTCCTTAATAAGTTTCGATTTATAGAGAGAGCATCAAACTCACTCAGGGATATACTATACGTATCCTAGAACAAGGAGTTATGCCTTTAGAAGGTCAAGTTTAACACCAAGAAGGCTAGGGGAAAGATCCTAAGGCCGAAGTGGGAGGTTCAAGGCAATGATATCACATTGCGTTACCGAACTCTCAACCTCCAAGCTTTAATGGGGTCATATACCCTTGGCAATTGGGCCCTTCTTAAAGACATGGCAAGGGTGGGAGATGGTGCTCCTATAGGCATAACGGGTCATTTAAGCTCGCTCACCTGACAAGTAAGCCAGTGCCCTTCTTAAATTGATGTCCTTCCTTGTTGATACTCATTTAATCTCACTGTGTGTTTCTTTATAGTAACATAGCTAAGTGTTACTCCAGCTTAGTAACTACGACGCTCTGCGAAGTAAGGTAAAGGGATTTTATACAGCGGTATCTAGTGCCCAAAAGGGCCTGAAGGAGACAAAATCTTCCTCTAATAAATATATGGATAAGTTTATTAAGGCTAATCAATACCTGGGCCTTTCTTATGTGTAAATGACTATGCTTAAGGCGAAACTACAAGAGGCAAAGTAAAGCCAAGCCGATGCTGAGAAGAACATCAAGTAGGCGGCAACCTCAGGACTCAACTAAACAATGAGCAGATGATGAAGGCTCAACTCTCTCAAAAGCTAGACAAAGAGAGTAGAGCTAAAGAAGTTTTTAAACAGGATTATGTTAAGCTGAAGGCATCGGTCTCTAGGCTAAAGACTGAGCTAGCAATGAAGGTGTTTTAGTGTGATAGCGCCAAAGCCACATCGTTAGAGCTAATTGGTTAAAAGGTTAAGTTGGCATAGAAAATCCAGCAACTCCAAAGGGAGAGTTCAGAGATGAAAGAGATCATCTCCAAATTGGAGATTGGGATGGTGCTTAGTGACGCCATTGCCAAGAAAGCCGTTAATGACTTCCAAAAGACAAACTAGTGGTTGGAAGAGCTAAAGGACATCTCCACTAAGTGCACTAGGTTCACACAAGTTGAGGTGCTTTCCCATCATCCTAAACTCGACCTCAAATTCTTAAGGTGGCTGGATTGTCCAACTAATTGGGAGAGGAAGGGGGCCTAAGTACGAAAAAGAGAAGCTGCCTAAGCAACTACTACAATCTAAGGCACCCCTTCTGTTGCAAGGGTTAGTCAAGACAGTTTTGCATCCACCTCTACCCTAATAGCTCAACAGGAGGTCACTCTTAAGGGTGTTTCTTGAGATGATTAGGGTTAAGGTAATCCTCTTGCTGACCTAAGCCAGTAGGTTTCAACCCCTCTCTCTGCAACCTAAAGCTAATCATCTCAGGGGCCATCAATGGATCAACCTTCCAAATGGATTCATGCATTAAACTTTTCAGAGCTACCGAAATTTGTTGATCTAACGTAATTGTTATCCTCCTTCCCTTTGTTTTGTACCTCAAGTCAGGATGTTGAGTTTAATTATGTATAACCCCCTTTTTATTAACGAAATTTTGAACTTCTTTACTCAGTATACTTGCTTTGCATACTTTAACTCCTGTTCATTGCTTTTGTTTGGTTCTTTTTGCTTATTAGGTAACATAGTCTAACACTAAGTTATTTGCGCATTTATGCCTAGTTGGTCAGTTATAGAGCTAATTTGGGTAAGTATAGGGGAGTCCCTCGATTGTATAAAGGGTGTTATCCCTTGTCAAGGTTGCCTTAAGGGAGTCAGGTCAGTAGTGTTCTAACCTACCTAATTAGTGGGAGTTCCTCAAGTAAGGGGTATTTCCCTTTACTAAGGTTACCCAAGGAAGGTTAGGTCTATGGCATTTTAACCTGCTTAGTTAATGAGAGTTCCTTAAGTAAGGGGTGTTTCTTCTTATTGAGGTTCCTCGAGGGGTTAGGTCAGTGGCATTTCGACTTGCCCGATTAATGGGAGTTTCTCAAATAAGGGTGTTTCCCTTTACTGAGGTTATCCGAAGGGGTCAGTTCAGTGGTGTTCCAACCTACCCGGTTATTAGGTCCTATCTGCCCTTTAAGGGTTAGGACTTTATACGAGAGTAGAAGAAAAAAGTAAACGTAGATGGCTCATATGAGAAATAGAACTTCATGAAATGATTTGCAAAATGATTGTACATTAATCAAAATAGAGACGAAGATTATTGGCATTCCATGTACGTAGGGTGAGCTTACCATCCAATCGTTTTAATCTACATGCTCTACTCCCCAAGTTCTCTTTAACTCTAATTGGGTCTTTCCAATTAGGGGCCAGTTTGGCTTATTCTTCTCGTAAGCCAGTAACTTTTAGCTTCCAGGTCGTTGACCTTGAATTCTTTGTGTTTAACCTTTTGGTCATAGTATGTGGCCACTCGGTACTGGTAAGTAGTTACCCAAGCTAAGTGAGGTCTTTAATCTCTTCGATGGTGTCAATGTTGGCCTGTAGTAGGGACTCATTGAGGATGGCATTGAAACTTTATATCCAATGTTGGGAAGTTCTAGCTCGATAAGGAGAACTGCCTTCAACTCGAACACTAAGCAAAAAGCAGTTTTGCTTGTAGAGGTGCAATGGTCCTGTATCCCTACAAAATGTCAGGTAGCTCATCTGCCTAAGCGTCCTAAGCTTGGTTCACTTAGTTCTTCAAGCTTTCGAAGCTTCCCTGATTAGCTACTTCAACTTAACCATTCAACTGAGGGTGGGCAAATGACGTGAAGTGCGGCATGATGTGGTGCTTGGCATAGAATTCTTTGAATTTGGGGTTATCAAACTAATGTCTATTGTCCATGATGAGGGCTTAAGGGACCCTCAATCAAAAGAGGATGTTGCTCTAGATGAAGGACTTAACACTTCTTTCAATAATCTTTGCCATGGCCTTGGCCTTAACCCATTTGGTAAAGCAGTTGACAGCGACGATAATGAATTGCTGGCCACCCGAAGCTTTAGGGAAGGCATCGAGAATGTTAATGCCCTTTGGGCGAACGGCTATAAACTAGTCAGGGGCTGGAGATTATTACTGGAGGTGTGCTTTTGGCACTAAAGGCACTTTTAGGTGATAGCCTTGGCATCTTGCCTCATGGTAAGCTAGTAATATCCAAGCCGTACAGCCTAAATGTAGAGGGCTTAGGATTAGATGTGGTTGCAACACACTCCAGCATGCAACTCTTTTATGATACGAAGGCCCTCATCTTCTTAGAGGCATCTAAGCAGAGGGAGGCTGACTCCCCTTTGATACAAAACGCCATTAACCAACGTATAGTTGGTAACATGATATCTCAACTTCTTTGCTTCTCTCCTATCTTCGAAGAGCATACCTTACTCCAAGTAACTCCAGATGGAATTCATCTAGCTTGGCTCTGATGGTGCTGCTATCAATTCTAAGACCTCTGTTGAGTTTGAAAATTCATTGCATATTTTGGCAGTATATGGCTTTGATGGTGTGGTTGTGTTTGTGATTAGTAACATGGATCATAATAAAAATTGTTTAAAAAATCATTTTAATTTCATTTTTGTATATCATTGCATATTTTGGCATTTTTAGAAAAATTATAAAAAATAAAAGCCCATTAGTTTTTATTATTATTATTATTGTTTATATGTTAACTTAATCATAATAGGTTAGCCTCCAAACTTAATTTTTCTGGTTTAATTTTCTAAAAATAATTTTTTAGAATTTTTGCAAGCTAGTAGCTAAATTAAGGTTTTCCCACCCAAAAACCCCTAATTTCAATTTTACCAGTTTAACTAATTGGTGACTACAATTTTTTAATTATTTTTTTAAAAGAAAAATGTTTTTTCTTTAATTTAATGTCGAGTAATTTATATTAAGCGGTCTAGGCTTAATATAAGTTAAATTGAGAAAAACCGAAATAAGGCTCAATAGAATTAGTGACTTCATTAGAGACACTAATGAGCTGGCCATGTAAAAATAAAAAATTAATTAATGGGCTTTTATTTTTATTTTTTTATCTATATATTGTAATATAGTTATAACAACTGGGTTTTGGTTATGCAAGTCTTTCAAAAAAGTCTAGCCTAATGGGCTCATTATTAGAGATTTAGGAGGAACTTTTTTTTTTTTTTTAATCATATGTATGCTTAGATGTGGTTAGACCTAGGCTATCTTAGGAACTTAGAACGGGCCGCCATTATATAACCCTCAGGTCGTTAGGGTCTTTACCCCCGCTTGGCAATTATAAGCAAACTCACTTATGCTTTGATGTAGCCCACTAAGTTTTTCTCTAGAAATGTTTGGAGCTACATAGCTTGAGATCCATAAACCCCACCCTCTTATATCATTTTTTTTTTTTTTTGAAAAAAAAGGGTTAGTCATTATTTAATTATAGGAAAATTCAATAATCCGTGGTTAGTAGGTTTTTTTTTTTTAAAAAAAGAAGGGAAATTAAAAGAATCAATACCCTTATATATAAGTGTTCCTAAGCTTCATTTTTTTATTTCAATCCACTTATATGTAAGTGTATTCATTAATTGCAGGTTCATAATGATTACATTCTTATATTTTAATATTTACTGACCTTTATTACATAGCATACATTTATATCATATTGCATTAATTTTATATTATACTTTATTGTCTATATATTATTATCTTTGTTTTTTTTTTTTTGTATATTATATGGCTGCTCATGTATTATTTTGTAATATAAGTATTATGTATTGCTTTTTTTTTTATTTATTTTACAAATAAAAAGTAGCACAACAAGATTTAAAATCGAACCCACTAAATTGCATTAAATTTGTTGTAGGCAAACAAATGAATATCAATGCAACATATTTAAAATATATATATATATCATGAGCAAGGAGTTGCAATGTTATTATTTTCCAATGTGACATTTTGGTTGTATAATTTTTTTTCCATGTATTTTTTTTTTTCATGTCAAAAAAATTTCACCTATAAACTATTAAAATCTCTACACTTTATCTACGTTTGTACTTACAGAAAAATTCTATATGCAACAAGAGCCTAGCGCATTTATATTCAAATTAATGTAATCATGGCGTTATAATAAACTTGTAATCCGAAATTTTTTATGGTAATAAATTATTGCACTATTATCCAATTGCTAGCCCAACATGTGTGTATGTGCCCCTTTACTATATGTTAATTGTTTGTTATTTTTATTACTCTATTGTTTGGTGTTGCTTATTTCTATTAATTTTTTTTTTTTGTACAATAACATTCTTTCATGTAAATTAAAAAAGAATAAATAAAAAATCCTTCAACTTGTAAATATTTTATAAATATTATCCTTAGAGTATCTCCTAATCATCTTTTTGTAATATTAGGTGCTCCTCTTGTGAAATTACCACCCTCCAATTACCAGTTGTTCCCTTTGAAGCTTTGTTATCCTCATCATGTCGTCTCATTTGGCGTTTTCTATTCTTCATGCAATATAGGCAATCCAATCATGTATAGCATAGGTCCTCTTTAGCTTCCATTAATAAGTAAGGTTCTCAAGTCCTTTTATAGCTTTGTTGTCTTCATTATCTCATTTTAGTAATTCATTCCTTCTATTCATTAGATGTTGTTAACAATCTAATCATCTATAGCATAAATTCTCTTCAATTTCCATTAATAAGAAGGTTTTTCAAAAGTTTTTCATAAAAAGAGAAAAAAATTTACAAGTAAATAAGTCATTATCATTGGTTGTTAACATTGTAAAACAATAGTTTATTCCAATCAACTCTATAAGTTTCTCATTATAACATAGTTTTGTAAAATAAGTGTTTTCAATATTTTTTTTAGAATAAAATTTTTTAAAGGGAAAAATCTACTAACAAGTAAGGGTTTTACAACTTTGAGTTATTACTTATGAGCGATTAAGCCCATAGCCATTCATTTTTTGAAGTTAAGACAACTGACAACAACGACTCCAACCTAAGCCTAATCCTAACGGTCACTCATTCTGAGCCCAAAGCGCTATGTAGCCTGTGAGTTAAACCTAATACTGAGGGGCAAAAGGGGAAAGCACATTGGAAATTAATAATTGAGAATAGTGGAAACATAACCTATCTCCAAGAAAAGCCCAAGCCAAACACAATCCTTAAAAAGAAGCCCATTATTAAACCTTTTTAGAAACCTTAGACATAAAAGCTCAAACATAAACTATAGACCTCTCCATCTATTTCAACCCACTTTAAGCCAAAAAAAAAAAAAAAAAAAACCTTAAACACATGGCCTAATAGCTTCACTCAAAGCTTTATCCATCAACACCGATTCTCCCCAAGCTTAGAAGGTCTTAGACACTTACTTCACGAAAACTAATCCACCCGCTCCAATGCTAAAACCCAATACAAGTTTGTCTCCACTATGAATGAGCTTGGGCCAGGAGGGTGTCGAGCTTAGTTTTTTACTCACGATTCTTTTTAAATTAAGTTTTTTTAAAACTAATTAGTATTAACCCTACCCGTTTAATACTGATCCTCAACTAGGTTTAAAGAAAACTGGTTCTTTTGTATTTTGAAAATGCTTTGGAGTCGCCACCCAACCGAAGTCGGGAAAAAAGTTAAGTTATAATTGATTAGGCGAATTTGTTATAACTTAACTATTGGTCTTAACGAGAAAACTAATTTTACAAAACGGTTTTCTAAAACGAGAAATCTGAATCCAGGAGCTATCCTATTAAATCTTAAATGGGTATCACTTTTTAACTTTCCAATTTTAAATTTGCTTTTCAATAATACCCTTTTTCTATTTCTAAACGACTAATCATATTACATGCGACTTGATTTAATTAATTTACACAAATATCTACAAAAATAGAAAAAATAAAAATTTCTATATTTTAAGTCACCCTGTATGTATGAGTGTTTATGTACCCACTATTCAAGATCGGACTTCTGTAGTTTGTTCCACGAAAACTTTAGTGATGAGTTGATTTTAATTTTAGAAAAGAGATTGGGTTTACATTCTCTATTCGTTTTGATTTATTTAAAGAAATTTTTCAAAAGGCTCTAAATCAATATTTGTGGAAAGTTCTAGAAATGTTCTAATTTAAGAGTGGTCCACTTATTTTTATTTATTTTTGGAAAACTCGAGTTTTCTGAGTATTAAAAACAATTTATATTCACTAACCTATCTATTTATTTTTATTTTTATTATATTATCTTATTTATTTATTACTTATTCTATTTTATCTATTTCTAAAATAAATAAATAAAATAAACTACTTTTTTTTCTTTTTATTTTTCTTCTCTTTATTTTTATTTATTTCTATAATTACAATTTACCATAATAAACAACAAGAAAAATAAAATAAAATAAGACAATATAAAAGAAAATGAGCCTCAAGAAGCAAGGTCGGATTAGGAGCTTACAAGCGCACAGGTTGAACTGGGGGGCTTCAGAATGGGTCGAATTTGGGTCGTATCCAGTGATTAGAGCGGCGCATCGAAGGCCATTTTGGGGTGTATTTTGAGCGGGTGAAGGTAGTTTTGTAGGCTTTTTATTGGAATTAGGGGGTCTAGTAGTGATACCACGACTAATGGAGGTAGTTTGGGTAGTGGTCAGAGCTTTGAGGCTAACGGTGGCTAATGCATGTGGTGGTAATGGTGTTTCAATTGGAAAGGGCTATATAGGGGGTTTGCTCGAATGAAGGGGCGTCGATTTTAGTGTTTGAGGACAAGGGTTAGTGCTGCTAAGTTGTGGAGGCCATTTTGGGGCATATTTTAAGCAGGTGAAGGTAGTTTTGTTGGTTTTTTATTGGAATTAGGGGGTCTAGTAGTGGTACCGCGACCAATGGAGGTGGTTTAAGTAGTGGTCGAAGCTTGAGGCTAGCAGTAGTTGACATATGTGGTGGTAATGGTGTTTATGTTGGAAGGGGCTGTATATGGGGGTTTGCTTGAGTGAGAAAGCATCGGTTTTAGTGTTTGAGGACAAAGGTTAGCACTGCTAAGTTGTAGAGGCCAGTAGTTAAAGGATAAGGGTGGTCAGGGAGTAGAGGTTGCGAATTGCCTGTGGGTTGTTGGTTGGGATGCGGTTAGTATTTAGAAGGTGGATGAGGGTGTAGTGGCCGTGGCTGGTTCAGGTTATAGTGGTCGAGAGAGAGGTCATATGAGAGGATTGGTTTAGTGTGGGCTCGATGGTGGTATGTACAGAGTTGTAGGTGTGTGTGGGTTATTGGTTAGGTCGTATGTGCTTGAGTGTAGTTGTGGGTTCGATGGTGGATGGGTCTGTGTGCGTGTGAAGGGGTGGTCTGTGCAGTCGTGTGGGTTTAAGGTGAAGGTGGCAATCAAGAACTAAAGGGAAAGATGACCAGAGGAGGGTGCAATTGTGCGAGGGTCTACTATTGTGGCTCAGTTAAAGAGTGAAATAGTGGTACGTATGTTGTTTTTGCATGGTTTTAGAAAAATAGAGTCCCCTTTACGTGCGTGTATCTTTTTTTTTTTTTTTTTTGGTTTTTCTAAGCGAGAAAGTGAGGAAAAAAAGGAAAGGGGAGAAGGGAAAAAAAGGAAAGAAAATTTGTTGTCTAGACCAATCACAAAATGCCACGTGTTATAATCAGACTCGTAGCCCAATGATAACTCGACATGTGGCAACATGTGGAGTTTCAAAAAGAAAAAGGTTGAAGACAACATCTTCATGCCTCCAATGGGTCTCGAACCCCTAATCTTCGACTAAACCCATATGCAATATTCATGTGCTTATCCATTAGGCCGTTGGTTGATGCCTTGTTCATATATGTAATTAAATTGCATATATAAACAATGTCAGTTTATGTTAGATTTAAATATAAGCCTAAGCACAACGGTCCTCTCTTTATTTAAATTAAAAAATATATATTATATTTAAACTATCTAAAAATTATTATTTTCTAAATTCCTTAAATGTTCTTTTTTTTTTCTATCTTTTGTGATTTTTTCAATTTTTCTAAATTTTTCCATTTTTTTATTTTTTCTAAATTTCTGATTTTTTTATGCTTTTTTCTATTTTTGTATTTTTCTAAACTTCTCATTTTTTCTAAATTTCTTATTCTTTGGATTTTCTTTAATTTTATATATTTTTGTGTTTTTCCTAATTTAAGGCCCCTTATTCTATTAAAATGAAATAAAACAAAAGAAAGGAAGCGAAAATTGGGTGTCTATAGGGGGTAATAAAAAGACCCATTTAATTAAGTTTAAAAGGGCAATTTTTTTTTTTAAAAGACAGAGGGGCATGTAACCCATTAGGGCGTCATAGAATATCTAGTCTTATCTAATGAGATTAAGGCAGATAAGGGGAAAAAAACATAAAATGTTTCATTATCAAACTGATGAAAGTATCTCATTATTTGAAGAGTTTAGAATTATAAGAGGTAAGCCCTGATTCTAAACACTGACAAAGAAAAAAAAACATTATGATAGTTAAGAGACGTGAAAGTAAGGATAAGACCAATTCCTTAAAGGAAGTCTATCTTACAGTAATACACAAATTGAAAGAATGATAGGCATTCATTTCACTCCCTAAACACTGTTATCCCTTGGTACCCCCTTTGAGCCATTTGAGGGAAGTTTTTCAAAAAATAAACCATGTTAAGAACCACCCCATACTAAGGCAATTTGGAGGTTAAGGCCATTAATTTTGGAGAAAAGGGATAAGCTGACTTGTGCTTGCTTCAGTCATGTCAATTCATGATTGTACATTTCTTTAGAATGAAGAAGTGTTTCAAACTATACATTTCACTCAAATCTATACACTCATTCAAACATCATAAGGCCATTGATCTTTCTCAAACACTCCCCTCAAAGCCATACCCTACTTCACTAAGCTTATACACTTTGAGCTCATGGTTTTAAGGCCATCAATTTCTTTAAGTGGAAACTTGGACACATGGAAGGTGATCACCTTTAGAAAAAAACAAAAAAAAAAAAAAAAGAAAGAAGGAAAAGAGAAAAAGGAAAAAAAAAAAAAAGAAGGAAAAGAGAAAGAAAGAAAAAAAAAAGTAAATAAAAGCAAGATGATCACGTCCTAAAAGATAACTCAAAAGCTCTTCAAGGGCCTAAGGCTCGAGTTTCTTAGAAAAATTGAACCCATGAATTTCAAAATTAAGGACCTAAGTCCCCCCCCCCCAATATCCTTCAAAGCACAAACTAAAGCAAGAGATTCTAAGCCCAAAGGAGTGAAACTTTAATTTTATGATCCTAACCATTATACCACCCTTAATGAAACTCTTTTGACTAAAGAAATGGACTTATTTTAAGCAATCATTACTCGTGAAACTAAGGCAAGCCTATTTTAGCATTTCCCTTTAAGGTTATTGACTTGTAGACCTGAGTTGAGATATTTATTTTTTCAAAATTGGCCAACACATCAATATCTCTTTTTGCTTAAGCCAATGACCAAAAGCTTACAATACAACCTTAAGGAAAAGACCTATCAAATCAATCAAAATGTATCACTTACAAGATTGATCATAATTTTTAGAATCATAGTTGGGGGTGAAAACAAGTTATCTGAGAGTGTAAGGAAGTCCTCTTAGACTAAATTGTTGAAATAATCAAGAAACTTTCCTTGGTAGGAAACTTATGGATGAAAAAATTAAGCATGCCTTTGGGTTACGAGAAGCCTTTCGCTAAGAATTGAATGAGAATTCCCTATGGCAAGAAAAACAAGGTATTCAACTAAAGTTTTTATTTCCCTATTCCATCATCTTAGCAGACAAGCAATAAAAAATGAAGAATGAATGACTAATGAGCTAAAAAATGAGCATACCACATTTGTAATATTCAAAGTTGGTATAATTTCGTTACATGTTAACAAGAAAAAGATTAACAATTTTTTGAATAAAAGCACTTGCTTTTTCCTTCGAGATTTAAAAAGTAAAAAATTTGAGAACTTACAATGTGAACTTTAGTTACTCTTGAGTTAGGAACTTTAGTAATACCTCGAGGAAATTTTAAGAACCTTAGTGATCCTTTCGAAACTTTGGTTATCTTAATAGGAGCTTTAGTTATCCTTATTTTAGGAATTTTGGTTATCTAACGGTTTAAGAACATTAGCCACCCTTCCTTAGGAACTTTACTTATCTAATTTAGGAGTCTTAATCATCCTTAGTTCAAGAAATTTGATTATTCTATGATGTGAGAACATTCAAGAGCTTTGGCAATCCTATGAAAAGATTATTCAAGAGCCTTTGTCGTCATACTAAAGAGCTTAGGCTATCGTAAGAATTATGAGAACTTTAGTTATTCCATGTTCAAAAAGTTTCATTATAAGAACTTTTATCGCTCTACATTAAGGAACATTGGTTATCTAAGGATCAGAAACAATTAGTAATGCCTCCAAACCCTTTTGTTAAGTTTTCTTCTTCGAACAAGAAACCAATTTTTCTTTTAAAAACATCAATTTTTCAGCATAGTTCTTATCTTAACCTTTTTGCCCCATTCTTTTAAGACTAGCCCCCTATTCCTTTACCCTATCCTTTGAAGATAGGCCCATTAATTTTTATGCCCTATCCTTTCAAGACAAACCCCTTATTTGTTTTGGCCTATCTTTTCAAGATAGGGCTCCTACCTTTTTGCCCCATCCTTTCAAGATAGGCCCCTTATTCTTTTTGCCCTATCCTTTCAAAATAGGCTCTCTATCCTTTTGCTATGTCCTTTCAAGATAGTCTTCCCCTAATCATTTGTCCTATTCTTTTAAGATAGGTACCCTAATTATTTACCCTATCCTTTTAAGATAGGTACCTTAATCGCTTGTTCTATCCTTTCAAGATAAACACCCTAGTCATTTACTCTATCCTTTCAAGATAGCCCTTCCTATTCCTTTGCCCTATCCTTACGAGATAGGTTCCTAATCCTTTACCCTGTCCTTTCAAGACAGGCTTCTATTCCTTTACCCCGTCCTTTCAAGACAAGTAGTTAATTCTTTACATCAACCTTTCAAGTCGATATCCTTTTACCTCATCCTTCCAAGATAAGACACTGCTCAACTTACCATTCAAGTCAATAATCTTTAAGCTATCAATTTAAGATAGGATTTGGCAAAATATGTATCTCTTTTGTCTTTGTAGTGAAGTTTTAATCAAATTTCACTACAAAGAGAGGTACTTGTAGATACCTCATTTTTGCCACTATTAAGATTCTTTCTTATTAGACCAGGTTAAAAAAATAAAAAATATATATAATAATGATAAAAGTGTCAAGTCGAGTCAGTCATTTAAGGTTAGATAAGATAATAGTTGAAAATGTGCATTTAATTTAATAAATTCCAAGTCGTTGAATAGTTGGGCTTCATTAAAAAATATTTTTTAGTCCAATTTGATATAAAGTGGATTTTTATCTAATTTATATTGGAATAAATAGATTTAGGATTTATTAAGTGGGTTAATGGGCTAAATCAAGTTAGATTGAGTTGGGCCTAAAAAATAGAAAGCCTAAATCAATATAGGGTTTCTACAAACTAAATTGAATCTTCAATAAATCCAAATCGGGTACAATCGTATCTTTTATATTTTGGATTTGTTAAGATTAAATCTATATCCAAAAAAATCCAAAAGATTCAATTGTATAGCTTATAAATAGTAATTCAGCGATAAAGTTTTGGACACGTTTTCACAATCCCTAACATACAACAAAACAATATAGCTCCACACTCATCCCTATATAACCACACATCTTACCATACAAAAGCTCCATAACCCAACACCTACTCCAACGAACAGCAGCACGCGTAGCAGCAATCTACGCACATAACATCCCCTCACCAGCTCGCATAAACACTGCTGACCATTCACTCACCAATACACTGATACGCACCTGATCTCACACATTTGCCTACCCACACACTGACACACATGATCACAAACACATCCACATGATCATACACATAGCCGCACGTACCATCCCTCACATACAATCACAAATACAGCCATACACATGATTTACATTGCCAATCACAAACACAACCGCACACACAATCCATACTGCCGATCACACACACGCCTTACGTTGTTCACTTCACGATTAGTGTTGTTACACGAGTAAGACTAAATTCCACACCAAGCACACAAATGTAGTCCAAACGATCATGACACAATTAATATGAACACGCTGATCATGTACGACTCAACTCGTTTAAGTGATTATAAAAATTATTTTCTTTAATTAATTATTTTATTTTCTTAGTTAATTAATTTATTTTACTAATTTGTTTTCTTTAGTGCAAGTTTTTTTTTTAATCGTCATATTGTTTTACTATATTTTTTATATAATTTTCAATTTTTTTAATTTATTTAAATTACATTTTATTAAAAAAAATCATATATCTTTTCTCCAAGATCTGTATCTTTGAAAGATACGTATCTTATTATATCTTACATGTAGGATTTAAGGAAAATATTTTTTTTTAACATGTAGTGATTTAAAAAGAAAATAACGAAAAATCTTAACCAAAGCTTTTTTTAGAAAGATTTAGTTAGTTAGGTTTTCTTTTAAAGTAGATTCATGAATTTAGATCTTTCTAAGTTTTTTTAAATAATAAATTGTTAAATAAATGTAAATCTAGCTCGATTTTAAAATTTAAAAAAAAAAAGATCAACTCACTAAATTTTTTCTAAAAACAAAACTACATTGGTTTGATTCTGACCAATGGGTAAGTAAGCACCTCTAAGGCAACCATAAAAAATATAAAAAAAAAATTTTTGTTTTTTTTGAAAATTAGTAATAAAAATCGTTTTGAAAAATTCATTTTAATTGCATTTTTGTATATTATTACATATTTTGGAATCTTTAGAAAAATTATAAAAAATAAAAGCCCATTTTTTTTTTTATTCTTTACATGGTGACTTAGTCTTAATAAGTTAGCCCCCAAACTTAATTTTTCTAACTTAATTTTCTAAAAATAATTTTTTAGAATATTTACAGACTAGTAGCTAAATTAGGGTTTTCCTACCTAAAAAACCTTAATTTAATTTTTACTAGTTTAATTAGTTGGTGACTCCAATTTTTTATTTTTTTTAAAACATATTTTAAAAATGTTTTTTCCTTAATTTAATGTCGAGTAATTTATATTAAGCGGGTTGAGCTTAATATAAGTTAAATTAAGGAAAATCAAAATAAGGCTTAAAACTTGGGAGTCTTGATAATTTTGAAGAACTCAATGCATCTGTTTGCACTCTTGGAGACAAATTTGCTTAACACAACCACCATGCTAGTGAGCTTCTATATGTCTTGGACCGAGGTAGGGGGCTTCATATCTCTGATGGCATGTATCTTCTCAAAACTGGCCTTAACACCTCTCTTAATGACTACGAAGCTAAGGAATTTGCTAGAGCCAACCCTAAATACGTACTTTTGTGAGTTCAGCTTCGTGTCATGTTTCCTCATCCGGTCAAAGGCTTTTTATAGGTCCTTAACATGATTACTTGGCTGTTTGCTCGTGATTATCATGTCATCAACGTACACCTCCATGTTATGCCTAAGTTGGAGCTTAAACTTTATTACCATTTGCTGATATGTTGCCTTGGTGTTTTTAAGGATGAAGGGCATGACGACGTAGTACTATATGCCAAAAATTGGTGACAAAAAAGGTATAAACTTTATCCTTCGGGTTCATCTTTATTTGGTTATAGCTCAAGAGGGCATCCATAGAGCTCAACAAGGCGTGTCCTGATGTAGAGTCGACCAGCTGGTCGATCCTGAGGAGAAGGAAGCAATCTTTTGAATAGGCTTTATTGAGATTGGTATAATCGACACACACACACTACTTCCTAGACTTCTTCTTGACCAGCATTACGTTTGTCAGCCAAATCGGGTATTTCTCTTCCCTTACAAAGTCGACCTTAAGTAAGTTATGTACTTCTTCCTCAATTACGGCCTACCTTTTTAGCGCAAAATGTCTCTTCTTCTATTTGATAGGCCGCGCGGTGGAATCAATGTTGAGGTTATGGGTTACTAGGTCGAGGGAGATCCCGAGCATATCCAATGCCAACCAAGAAAACTTATCTGAGTTAGCCTACAAGAGGGCAACTATTTCTTCCTTCACCTCGGAAGGGGTCTTGATCCTAACCTTAGTTACTTAGTCAAGATATAAGCCAATCTGCACCTCTTCAGTTTTTTCACTCAACTTGCCTCTCTCAACCGCCTTCTCCTGTAAGCCAATCTCTAAAGCGAAGACTCCATCGACTCTAGCTGCCTTGACATAGAGCTGCCAGGATAGCTTTTGTTTGCATATGCAAATTCCCATCCTAGTGAGAGTTGGGAATTTGGCCTTTAGGTAGAGGGACGAAGTAATAACCCCAAACGGGTTTAAGCTCAATCGTCCTAAGAAAGTGTTGTAAGGGGATAGGTAGTCGATCATAATGAACTCTACTAGTCTTTACACGACGTTGTCATCATCGCTAAGTTCTATATCGAGGGTGATGATTCCCTTAGCTTAGACAATGTTACCATTAAAGCCAATGAAATTATGGTAATAAGGCTTCATCTTGACGAACAACTTGCTCCTTATCCTTTCATACGTATGTAAGAAGAGGATGTCAATGGAATTGCAGATATTCACCATAATCTTCAAGACCTCAAAATTCGCAATCTTCACCCCTATAACAAGGGCATCTTGATTTGGGGGAGGGAGGTATCTACCCCCTCTAAGTCTTTATCTAAGAAAAAGATTAAAATGTCAATCTTCTCTCTAACAGCTAGCACCTCAAACGAGGTGTTAACCGAGTTACTGGTGCTCGATCGACTCCTTAAGTATGCCTCCCTAACAATTATGTTAATGATGCTGTTAGGGGATTAATCATTGTAACGGTCTTCATTCTGCTCTGCTCGGGCGCCTTTGGTCCATCGCCTTCAAGGTGCCCTGTCTTGATCGTCATCAAAATTGTTGAACTACTGACCATCGGTTTCATTATTTACACATGGCTTCGAGGACTTCAATCCCTTACTTGAAGAATCATCTCTCAACAACCTGCTAATAACGAGAAACTTTACACTGAAAGTATGTAGCTAAACTCCTTAAGCTCCCCGTATTGTTATGTGTTGATCTATACCCTCGGTAGTGATGTCACCAACCATTCCTTTACTAAGGACCCTATACCAAGTAATCCAACCAACTGCTACCAAGAAGTTCTTGCCGAGTGATAATAGACTCACTTACAGGCCGAGTAGTTTTCTCTTAGCACGTTATCATTTCTCTCGTTCCGACCCCTTTATTGTTGCAACATCTTGATCCCTCTTGCTCGTTGTGTTCAAAGAATCTTGGTACAAGACCAATGTTACACTACCACCTGTCCACTTCATCTAACGTTGTACTAACTTTCCATTTTTGTCTTTTTTCCTTTTTACCATTTTTTGTATGTACTAGGAATTCCTTTTTTATATATACTTTCTTGTAATTTCTTTATTTGTAATATTACCTTAGGGACTTACTATAAATAGTCCATTTTCCTTATAAGCTGTAGACAACTTACAATTTAAGATTGAATATTCTATTCTTGTGAGACAACTCTCTCCAAGTCCATCTTTCATACACTCTTATCTAATATAAACGAATAGCTCAGGATTAGTGACGAGTGGACCTTGACATCAACTTGTGTGTCATATCAAGTGAGGTGTCTAGTCGTATTGTGTTTGTTGATGAGTCATATTCTCCAAGCAGTTTCACGTCAACTACTCTTGTTCGCTTGTAGACTATTTCCCTCTAATTTCTTCGATATTTTGGAGGACCCATTTTAGTTTAAAGTTACTATAGTAAGTCCTAGTGATAATTAAGCTCCTAGACATACCATATAATCCTGGTATCAGAGCTTGAGGTTGAAACCGAGGGCTATATAGTGATAGTTAGTTTGCTATTTGAGATACTTATGTATGTTGAAGGCATCCGTATGAAGTATATTTACTAAAGCTTTAGGTTGAGAATGTCAAACCTTAGTGTACAAGGAAAGATTAACGATACTGAGAGTAATGCTCATGGTCGTAGTTGAGTTACCCAATAAACACCACGTACTACTAATGAGCAAATAGAAGATCTTGTTGCTATTGTAGCCAACTTAGTTATCTTAGCAAATAGAGTACTAGAGGCCGAACCGCATGAGAGAATTGTTGAGTAGGGCCGAGATATGAGATATAGGCTGAGAAGGTAGATGAACGAGTGAGCTTTGGAAGCTTTTTTAATGAACCAAGCACTACTGCGACATGCTAACAGAGTTGCGAGAAGGAGGTTACAGTTGGACAAAGTGGAAGAGTACGAAGAAGAAGAAGACTAGTATGTTGGGATTGATGAGCGTGAGTTTAGAGTGCCAAGGGGTGTTAAACATCTTAAGGTATAGATTCCAAGCTTTAATTGGTTTGGTAATGCTGATGACTACCTAGATTGGGAAGAGAAGATTGAAAAGATATTTGACTTCTATGATTATGAAGATGTTGTCCACATTCGAGTGGCCGCATTAGAATTTTCTTGGTATGCAACAATGTGGTGGAAGAAACTACAGAATGTTCGCTTGAGGGCCCGGCGCAAAGTTCGAACATGGAACAAAATGAAGAGAGTTCTTAGAAGTAGGTCCGTTCCTGAACACTACTAACAAGACACTTTCTAATGACTCCAAGACTTAAGGCAACATAATAAATCCATAGATGATTATGTTCGAGAGTTTCAGTTGCTCATGATACAATGTGATGTTGATGAACCTGAGACCCAAACTATAGTATGGTTCATCTCTAGACTACAGGCTAAGATTGGTAACATCGTGGAATTGCAGAACCTCATAACTTTGGATGAAACCATCTGTATGGCCTAAAGAGTTGAAAGGCAACAGTAGAACTAAGTTAATCGAATGTCAAGTAACCGAACACTAGTGATGAATAGGAGTAGCTTGCTGAACCAACCAGTGAATGACAGAGCATCAAATAATTCCGAAGTGGAATGCTGAGGTTAAATGCTGAGTTGACCAAAAGAAGGTTGAGGCAAGAGCAAAACATAGGAACCTGAGATCCGAAGAGATCTAGGTCAGAGTTTAGGAAGGAAAACCCGAGAAATCAAATGTTTTAAATGCCTTAGCTATAGATATGTAGCTAGTTAATGTTTAAACCATCGAGTCATGACCATAAAGGGAGACAAACCCCAATTTAAAGTAGAAAGTGTGAGTGAAGGAGAGGAAGAAGTGACAACCAATCAAATGCTATAAGAATTTTAGAAAGACCCTGATGCCAAGATATCTCCTAAGGGTAGAGTCGAGTATTGCTTTGTTGTTTGATGATCTCTCAGTGCTTTTGTGGCTAATGAGAATGAGCAAAGAGAGAACCTCTTCCATATGAATTGCCGGGTGAATGGCAAGCTATGCACAATGATCATTGACTAAGGGAGTTATACCAATGTCATCGTGCAAGGGGTAGTTAAGGCCATGAAATTGCTAACCTTTCCATACCCAATGGTGACTTGCTGATTACCATTAGTGATAGGTACAGGGATGAGGTGTTGTGTGATGTCCTTCCCATGTGTGCATCTCACATATTACTTAGCCGATCGTGGTTATTTGACTTGAGAGTGTTACACGATGGGTATAAAAATATCTACATGTTCCGGAAAGACAGGAAAAAAATTATATTGACACCTATGAGTCCTAAGGAAGTGCAAGAATCCTAAGAAAAGGTTGTTAGATCTCTATAGTGGAAGTCCTTGGTGATTTCCTGAGCTCAGTTTACTTAAGAACTTAAGGCTGAAGACTATGTGCTCCTTTTAGTTAAGAGATTCTTAAAGGTTAGAGAAGCCAAGAACTTACCTACCAAAGTGCAACAACTACTTCAAGAATTTGCCGACCTATTCCTTACCGATATGCCAAAGATTTACCTCCCTTGAGAGGTATTGAGCATTGCATCGACCTTTAATTAGGGGCTATCTTACTAAACTGACCCGCTTACAGGCTCAATTTAGAGTAGGTAGCTGAACTGAAGAAACAGGTGGATGAGTTGATAGATCACGGATATGTTCATAAAAGCATGAGTCCTTGTGCTGTACCTGTTGTGTTCGTATTAAAAAAGGATGGAACGTGGTGAATGTGCATTAACAATCGAGCTATCAATGAGATCACTTTCAAATACCAATACCCGATTCCGTGACTTGATGATATGCTTGACAAGTTACATGGTGCCTACATCTTTTCTAAGATTGACTTGAAGAGTGGCTACCATCAAATACAAATGAGACCTGAGGATGAATAGAAGATGACCTTCAAGATAAGGGATGGTCTATTCGAATGGTTGGTGATGTCGTTTAGTCTAACTAATGCACCTAGTACATTTATGCAACTGATGAATCATGCACTCAAATCGTTGATCGACAAATGCATTGTGGTTTATTTTGATGATATTCTGGTCTATAGTACCAACCTTTTAGTTCATGTTGAACATTTGAGATTGGTGTTTAACATATCCGCACCGAGAAATTATTTAGTAACTTGAAGAAATGCATATTCTGTCAAAGCGAGATTGTAATCCTTGGATATGTCGTTTCAAGGAGGAGAATTTGAGTTGATGAAGAAAAAGTTAGAGCTATTAATAAGTGGCTTACGTCGACTAGTGTTGTCGAAGTCAATAGCTTCCATGGTATAGCATCATTCTATCGGAGATTTATTCAAAGCTTCAATTCCATAACTGCGTCGTTGACTGAATTGAGCAAGAAGAACGTTAAGTTTAGATGGACAAAAAAGGCTTAGAGAAGTTTTGAAGACGTGAAGTCTAAGTTGACATCTACTCTAATACTCACTCTGCCAGATTTCAAGAAGGTTTTTGAGGTTGAATGTGATGCGTCTAGTGTCGGCATTGGTGCTGTCCTTATACAGGAGTGCCGACCCATTGCCTACTTCAGCAAAAAACTTTGAAGTGCTACCTTGAATTACTTAGCCTATGACAAGGAGTTTTATGCCCTTATCCGTACACTCTAGAACTGGTAGCATTATCTGTTATCGAGAAAATTCATTATCTATTCGAATCATGAATCTCTCAAGCATCTTCACAGGCAACAGAAGCTTTCTCGACATCATGCCAAGTAAGTCAAGTTCTTAGGGACCTTTTGCTATGTCATCAGACATAAAAAGTGAAGCACCAACACAGTGGCTTATGCACTTTCTCGTCGTCATACTCTCATCACAACGTTACAAGCTAAGGTGCTTGGATTTGATACTTTACCTGATCGGTATGAGCATGACCCACATTTTGGGCCTTTAGTAACCTGGTGCAATGCTAGAGGAGCTACGGAAGGGTTCTAGTTGAGTGAGGAGTTCTTGATGAAGGGTAAGCAAATGTGTATGCCAAATGGTTCTACAAGGGAGCTACTCGTTCAAGAAGCTTATGCCGAGTGTCCAACCGGCCATTTTGGGGAAAAGAGGACAATTGAGATATTAAAGGAACATTTTTACTAGCTTGGGATGATGAAGGATGTACACTGAATACTTGAGAGGTGCGAGGTGTGTAAATATGCAAAGAGGAGGAGAGAGCCCTATGGAGAATATACACCACTACCAATTCCAGAGTGGCCGTGGACATATCTAAGCATAGATTTCATACTTGGCCTTCCCTACACGTCGAGAAGACACGACTCAATCATGTTGGTAGTCAATTGGTTCAGTAAGATGGGCTACTTCATTCCTTACCACAAAACTAATGATGCTTTATTCATCGCTAATCTATTTTTGTAGGAAATTGTACGACTACATAGAGTGCCAAGAAGTATTATGTCCGACCGTAATTCGAAATTCATGAGCTTCTTTTGGAAGACCCTATGGGGGAAGCTCAGCACCGATCTCCTATTTAGTACCTCTTGTCACCCCCAGATAGACAACTAAATTAAAGTAGTGAACAAAGCTGTCGGTAACCTCCTGCGCGCTACTATTGGAAAGAACTCTCATGATTGGGATTTATGTTTGCCCATCATTGAATTTTCCTACAATTGCTCAACTCACAGCTCAACTGGAACATCTCCATTTGAGGTTGTTTATGAACTTAACCTAAGCCTACACTTGAAATTAATTAACAGTTCGACTATGCAAGGGGAAAGTCAATCCAGCTTACAATGTGTCGAGGAGTTCTAAAGGTTACATAGGAAGATTGCCGAGCTATTGGCCAAAACTGTAGCCTAACAAAAAGAAGTGGGAAACAATGGAAGGAGGTGAGTCGTTTATACCTTTGGGGACCTTGTCTAGGTCCATCTTAATAAGAAATGCTTCCCTAGCAAAAGGACAAACAAACTATCTCCTAAAACAAATAGACCTTATAGGATCTTAAGGTGCATTAATGATAACGCTTATAAGATTGAGCTACCCGAAGGTTACGACATGTCTACCACATTCAACATCACCGATTTGACTCCTTATCTGCTCGATGATGACGAAGACCGGGATTTGAGGGAAAATCTTCAACAACCCCGAGGAATTGATGAATTACAGACTATCGGTCCCATTACTCATATACGGCTCCAAGGACTCTAATTCCTTACCCGAAAATTCCTTTCTCAACAACCTACTGATGATGAGAAACTTTATACCAAAGGAATGTGGCTGAACTCCTTCAGTTCCCTACATTATTATATGTTGATCTATACCCTCGGTAGTGATGTTGCCGACCATTCCTTTATCAAGGATCCTATGCCAAGTAATTTGACCAACTATTGCTGAGAGGTTCTTGTCGAGTGACGAGTAACGAGAGACTCACTTACAGGCCAAATAGTTTTCTCTTGGCATGCTACTGTTTCTCTCGTCTTGACCCCTTTATTGCCACAACATCTTGATCCCTCTCGCCCACTGTGTTTAGAGAATTTTCGTATGGGACAAATGTTGCATTACCACCTGTCTACCTTATATGACATTGTACTACCTTTCCATTTTTATCTTTTGTCATTTTTACCATTTTTCATATGTATTAGGAATCCCCTTTTTATATATATTTTCTTATAATTTCTTTATATGTAATGTTACTCTAAGAATTTACTATAAATAGTCCATTTCCCTTATAAGCCGTTAATAACTTACAATTTAAGATCATATATTCTATTCTTATGAGACAACTTTCTCTAAGTCCATCTTTCATGTATTCTTATCTAATCTTGCCAAGTAACTCAGGATTAGCGGCAGGTAAATCTTGACATCAACTTGTGTGTCATATCAAGTAAGGTATCAAGTCGTGTTATGTTCGTTAGTGAGTTATATCCTTTGAGTAGCTTCATGTCAGCTACTCTTATTCGCCTGTAAACCATTTCCTTATAATTTCTTCGATATTTTGGAGGACCCATTTTAGTTCAAATCTGTTGTGGTAAGTCTTAGTGATAACTAAGCTCCTAAGCACACCAAGAATTATCATTGTTCCTCTATTGGGCCACATATTCATTAAAGAAGCCCTACTGAATAGCATACTTAATTGCATTTTTCAACTGGTGGCATTCATCGATGGTATGGCCGTGGTCATTATGGAAATGGCTATTCTTGTCCGAGTTTTGATGGTTACCTTTCATCTTAGGGGGCTTTTACTATAAGCCTCTATTCCAGACCTCAGCAAAAACTTGTACGATGGGTCAGTTCAAAGGCGTATGCTGGATGTAGATGGGTAGGGGAAGTAGGTTTTGCTTGGCTTAGTGCTTCTTCCTACTCGAACCTTCCCCTTCAGCTCTACTCGGTGCTCTACTACCAAGACATTGTTTTATAGACAATCTTTCCTTGTCCTTCTTTTTGCTTGACCTCTTTCGATCGACGTCGCGCTTAGTGTGAATATTGTCTTCTTAGTCTATGCATTTCTAGGCCTTATTCCAGAAATTGGCTAGGGTCTTCGGCTTACTCTTCGCAAGCGATCAAAATAAATTTCTCGAAGGTTGAATGCCAAGCTACACGACATGAACGCTTACTCCTTCGTCTAATTGAGAGATCTCAACCATAGCATTATTGAACCAGGTTACATATTCACACAGAGTCTCACCCTCACTTTGCCTTATCAGGTATAAGGATGATGTGTCCTTGGACGAAAGCTTACTGGTCTTGAAGTGGAGGCTAAACCTTTTTGCCAGCTCTTCAAAGGAGCCAATGGAGTTGTAAAGTAGGTGGTTAAACCACGTTTGAGTTGCTTTCCTCAACGTAACAGGGAAAGCCTTATACATAATAACATCCCCGTGATCATGAAGATTCATAAGGGTGTGAAAGTAGAAGAGGTGATCATCAAGATCACCAGTTCCGTTATACTGCTTTAAGGTAGAAAGCTTACTATTAAGAGGCAACACTTCATCCTAGATACCCCTAGTAAAGGGGGTTTTATTGCCAGCGTCTAATCTAATGTCGCCAGCTACTTTGCTCCCCTGCTGTACGGAGAGCCTCTTGACGATCGCACAGAGTTCATTAAGGTCAGCATCGTCTATCAGATGAGCTTAACGTGTTGTAGAGTGTATTGGTGCTCCATAAGAGTCAGCCATTTGCTCATTGCTAACTAAGGCTCGGTTGAAGGTAGCCATAAACCTCATTGGCTATTGCTATACTAAGGGATTAGGTTTTTTATCCCTGCCATTCTACAGTTGCTAGTGATGATTGTTTTTCCTGGTGTGGGAATCAGAGGCTTTAGTTGGGGGAATCAAAGGCTTTAGGTGGGTGGTTTTGTACGTTGTGCATCTCAGCTTCCTTGAGATGAGCCTAGAGCAACTAGTTTTAGGCAGCAAATTCTTCAACCAAGCACTCCGAACACTCCAAGCGCTACTCCAACATTTCCCTTGGTAGGGCCTAATTTATAACAAGTTAGTTATTCACCAACTAGTGATTCTCAAGGTTGTCGATGTGAGATATGCCAATCAAAGGTGGTGTTTTGGAGAATGTTTAGCGTATTTGAGTACAACATTAGATTAGTTTTCCACAAATGGCACCAAATGTTGTCTTATGATATTTATCGGTATAGATTTAAGGGAGGTTGGACTTCATGTAACTAGTTGAGTCTATAAAATAGAGATCAATGAGGAGTGTTAAGGTGTTGTCCGGTATAACCATTTTGATGTTTAAGTTAAGCTTATATGTATATGGAGAGTAAGAGTACTCAAATGTAGAATATAGGCACAAGTATGTAAAGTGTCAAGTGGTTTATTATTAGGTGATGATCTTGTATTTATAGAGAAGTGAAGTGGGCAGTTAGAGATGAGTTAATAAATAGAAACCATATCCACAAGTATTAGAAAGTAGAGACATGATGTCCAACATGTTTTACAAATATAAGAGGTGGTTGTTCACTTAGTTACTAGCCTCATTTGTATTCTTATAGTTGTTGGTGATAATTCTTGTTAGGCAAGTCACCTAACGAGTCTAGGCTAAGGTCGATCATAAGGGGAATGGAGTTTTCAAGGGGCATATCTTATACCACAAGTCTTATCAGGTCAACATAAGTACGAGGGATCCATGTCTAAAAGACTCTATTAACACATTTTTTAGACTATTGATCAATCATGAATAGTTTCACTTCCTTTAATTTATACATATAGATCTAAACTGTTATCAAATTCTAATAATTTTTAGTATTGAATATTGATTTAAGAATATTTTGCATATTTTTAAATGTTGTAGGAGTTAAAAGTGATATTTTAACCATCTAATTACGACTACTGAAATGATTTATGCAGTGTAATTATAATTATTCCAAAAAAAATTAAATATAGAAAAAATAAAGCGAAGAGAGAGAAGCAAGCGTCACCGTGTCTGTCCAAAAGAATCATGATTATGTATCGTCTCTCCAACATCTTCCTTGTTAATCTTTCTTATTACATAGAAAGTTTGTAATTCGTCACAGGGAGAGGGCCCACCAAAAGATACGGTCGTGGGGTTGGAGCGAGCCCTAGGGCGGTCAATGCGGAGACGGGATTTTTTGTCTTCACGCGATCACTTATTCACGCGCCAAATTTAATAATAAGAAAATGATTTAATAGGTCCCACAGTTGTGGACCTTCCGTAGTGGTGAAGGAAAAGTACAAAGGAACAGGAGGCACAAAAGACGTAGCGCGTGATGAGTTCAAGAGTGGTTGTGGAATGAACGTCGGGTTGTGGGGGGGGACATAGCGCCCCGCAATTCGTGCGCTTCTGGTTTTCTTTATGAGAAACGAGGCACCGACTCTCTGCAGGCGCACGTGCACACGTGACACGTTAATTCTAAACCGCCTTCCTTTTGTTTTTTAATTGAATAAATTTAAAGAGTGTCTCATTATTATCTATCAAATTCCTAAAAAAAAAAATAAAAATCTTTAACAATTTACATATTTACCATCAAAATTAATAAATATTATATAAATTAGATTAAAAAATATTACCATTTATCCTATATCACATAAAATTAGATTAATAAAAATATTATCAAAATACTATTACTGTATCACATTCTAAATAAATAACGTGATCATTTGTATTAATATTATATCTTTAAAATGTGATATTAGTATAATATATATATCATATCTTAAAAATATAATGTTAGATTATTTGCATATACGTCGAATTTTGAAAATGTGATAATAATATATTTGCATCGAAAATATAATATAATTATAGTGCATATATATTAATATTACATTTTGAAAATACGATATAATAACAGTATTTTGATAATTTTTTTATACATATCTCATTTACATGAAAAAAAAATTATATAATTTTTTTATAGCCGATAGACATATACTGCAATTTTAAAATCTTTGTATACTTACTTTTTTAAATATATATATAGATATATATATATATATAAGTCACATTGAAAAGTATAAAAGCTTATTCTATGAACTCTATTTATAATTGTTAATTGAATTTTTTAAATAAGTTTATCATTATTTAAGGGAAACATCATCCATATATCAAGTCAATAACCTAATATAAAATGTGGATATATTTTAATAATAATATAACAAAAGGATGTGTCTTAATAATTAAAATCTTTATTTCCTCTTAATGTGCGGGGCAACTATAAATTCTTTAAGTTAATATGGACCAACCACCTTTAACTAATGATTGACATTGCTTATGCCCTTCTCTTGCTCGGGAAAAGGTGGAAAAAAAAAAAAGGATTTTGATTGTCAGTACATTTACTTTTTATAAAGGATATACTAGAAAGCCCAGGTTTAAACCTCTCGAAAGATAGAATATGAGAATTGTTTTCGTTATAAATTTTCTATGTTAAAAGTGGATCCCATAGCTCCTCAAAACAGTAAACAAATTAAGTTGAGATGGTACAATATTTAACTTAAGCTCCAACTTGAATTAAAATTTCAATAGTAAAGGCTTGACTCAAATTCAACCGTATTCTAAATTTTTTTTTAGTTCAATATTTTAAAAGTGATACTCAATAAACTTAAGCTCGAGTTTAATTAAGTTTTGTTTAAACTAAATTTATTTCAAAAAGCTCTTTTATAATTTGAACTTGGCCAATATTTATATTTGACTTAATTAAATTAGGTTCGAAAACTAGTTGATCTAAATTTTATGAAGTTCAAGATTGACTCTGCTAGATTGTGCTTATGTCAAACTCTGATAAATATATGATCAATTTTGAATAGCTTACAAACAGTTTAATTCTTTTATAACCTTATTTTTTTTCTTACCCAATCATCAAAAGTTTAACTTTTTTATGTACTTGGTTTTTTTTTTTTTTTTTTTTTTTGTGAATCATGCAATTGGTTTTGGAAGGATAAATTTTTATAATCCTCTTATTTAGAGTTTAACGAGTACTCATTAACAGGATTTTTTTTTTTTTTAATTATGTCTTCTTTCCTTTCCATTTTCTATTCTTGGACCATGAGGAACATGTACGCTAGTCATTTAGATCTGAAAAGTCTATGGTGGACCAAGCCTTGTGTGGATTTGGTGTGCCCTAATTCAATAGGTTAAATTAAGATAATGAGTATGGTGTGCCCCAGGATGTTTAATTATTCATCTTCCTCTATTAAAGAAAGGTCAAACTTATATATGAAAAAAAAAAACAAAGAACATAACTACGAGGTGAATTGCTATGTTGACTAGAATTCGTACTATTCCATTTCATCTCTTTTTTCTTTTTTAATTCGATTACTGTGTAAGGATGAGGAGATCTAAATGAGAGTCAAAACATTTCAATTTCTACAAATTTTACCATTAAATTTGAATAGTAATCAAAATTTTGATGAATTTAGAGGTTAATGTAAAGTTTTAAACGAGTTGAATTAAAATATTGTAAAGTTGGTTTTGACCTGCAGCTCCACTTAAACTCGATGAACTTATAATTTTACCTTAATTTCAAGTCAGCATGCTACTTAATATGGTTGAACTCCACTCTGCAAAGCTATCTCAACTCTATCATCTAAAAATAACACTAAATATTATTCTAATCAAAGTGATATTGATGTCTCAACTTGAGTTTGATTTAATTTGATAAATGAATAAAATAACTTGGCCTGGATCACAATCTCAACTCAACTATATAAATGTTGAGCTCAACTCAAAAAGCTATTATTGATTCAACTATTGTGTTGAATTAAATTTGAATAATTGAACTCCAACAGCTTGTAAGGAGGTTTATATCATTTGCAAGTGCAAGTTGAACATCTCATTTCTATATCTTTGCTCATGCATGGTTATGAAATTTTCGTTAGAAATAATAGGTGAATGGATTTTACCAAATTATATTCCTTACAAGTAACAAAATGAGACCTTAATACTAGTGTTGTTTAGATTACTAGAGTTTAAACACAATTCACATCCTTGGGGCCGAAATTAAATTCATGAATTAAGTCCGTTAAATTATATTATTAGAAAGATTAACAAAGAAGTGGTACACGATTGATTTTTCCTTTTAGCTCTATAACAAAAAGGTAATCTAATTTTCGAAATTTGTAGTATTATTATCATTCCGGTGGTAAAAGAAAAATGCAAGAAGAAGAGACAAGCGATTATTTTGTCATACTATGAAAAAGTTACAAAAGTTTTTAATTAATAGTCAAATATGAAATGTAACAAAAGGAACAAAGAGAATATTTAATGGACCTTAAAAAAAAACGATGGAAGGAATATTTGAATGAAAGGACCAAGAGGCTTGAAATTTTGTAACTTGTGCTTCCTTAAGGAAAGGATAAAAGTTGTTCCCACATAAAGACAGTTTTCCTGCTTAAATACTTTGGACAGCATCAAATTTTCCAATTCCCTTCCACCTATCACCATCTCTTTATTTCACTTTTACCTCCTAATGCGAGATTTACCCAATCTTTTTGTAACCACACTTTTTTTAACTAGAGACAAGTATGTTATATATTACGAGCTGAAAGCACTTTCACTCTTAAAAAGAATCATATTATCTCTCGACGACTATATATGTATATATATTCTTCAATCTGACATTAGGGCAATAAGATTGTTGCTAAAAGTTTTGAAACTTTATTTATGATGTAAGGTGCATGCATGTTTTTAAAAGTTATAAGAATATACAAACTAAAATTTTAAAAGATTTATCCATGCATGATTAATAGATCTAAAGTTGTATCTATTGTATTCATAATTTCCCTTTTTTCCATTCACCTTTTAAACAATGCACATTATCATTTAAACAAATGTAAACCAGTCTTATTGCTTTAGAAGAAGTTCAAATCCATGTGAATTCAATTTGATTATAATTTATTGTAGTTAAAATTTGAGTTATTTAAATATTTAACTATCTTGGTTCGTGAGTTTAATGGATCTAAATTAAACTCTGCTTTTACAATAAGAATAAATTTAATTAATTTAAGTATAATTTAGGGACATAATTTAATAAAAACATTAAATCTAAATGACCTTGATCGAGTCAAATCCGGATGTAATAAGACCAGCTTCACCTTAAAAGTTGAGTCTCAATCCAACTTAAGATGTGTATTTTCCATGTCGAACTTGGACTCTGAGCTAAATTTTAGGTGACTTTCTAATGCACTCCGCTGGGAATGACCATTAAGCCATCATAGTATTTCAAAAGGAATCTAACTTTTAAAAATTCCTCACCATGTTTCACGTGAAACAATAATCATCAATGTTACAGTAAGTTTCAATTATATGCAAGTAAATCTATAAAGCTGTGACAATAGATCTCCATGAGTTATTATATTTGGGTGGATAAAAATCGATTTATTTGTAGGTAAATCTTAAAAGTCGTGACACTTTTTATATCTGTACCTTTCCCATCAATTATCTGTATTCTATATTGGTTAAATTCAATAAAGAAAAAAATATTTAAAAATGATTTGTAATTATTGCCAATATGATTATTGAGTATGAAGAAAAATGGGAAACGTTCATATGGAAATAAACTTCTCCATTAATAAAGGTTAAGTGGGGTAATTTATTTTTTGTTTTCTAGTAACTTTTGTTTTGAATTTTTATGATTTTTTTACTTGTAATTATCATCATTACTGTTATTATTATAATTATTGATATAATGGCAAGATGGACGTCCAAGTCTATTTTTCTAAATGTTTGAGGGTCTAAGTCTAAAGTTTGTTACCATCCTTAAATGAAAAAAAAAAAAAGAAAAATTACAAATGGATCTCTTAAACCGTCGATCAAGTATAGGTAATTTTACTATTTTTTACTTTTAAAATTGTGCATAAGGATCCAAACTTCCAATAATTTTTGGTAGCTGATAACAATTGGGAATTAGTAATATATTTTCGAAAATTATAAGAGTTAAGAAATATTTTTAAAAAATTGATGGATCTAATTGACTATTAATTTCTATGAAGCATTTACAATTATTTCAAGATAAATATGCAAGAAAAGCAGCAAAGAATTATCAAATAATGTTATTAATAGGGGTGTAAATAAATCAAGCCGGTTCACAAATTACTCGAGTTTTATTTGAATTCGATTCAGTAATAGTCGAGTCGAGTCGAGTCGAGTAGTAAATCAAGTCAAGCTAAGCTTGATATAATTTTTAATTTATTTAAATATAAGCAAATTTGATATTGGTTAGGGAAAATTATAAAATATTTGAGTTTAATCGACTTGAACTTGAATTTGAACTTGTCATATATATTTTCGACTTAAGCTTGATTTTAAAATTTAAAACTCAATTGAATTTGAGCCTTAAGTTTTCAAGTCAAGCTTAAGCTCGAGCTTGAGCCTAATATTGTTTAGTTCAACTCATTTCAATTATGCCCTTAGTTATTACTAATTCATCATTGCAAGCATGGAAGGATCCAAAGGATGGCTGAAAGGGGCCCAACCTCCCAAACTTAAGAAAAATTAATTAATAGAATTTATCAAAAAAATATTGAATATAATTTTTATAGACTAAAAATTATTATACGTATAAATATGGATATGTAGATAAATATTTGTTTTGTAAACTTGAGGTTATGGATTAAGTTCCCATAAGAGCCATTTAACTTTTTTAAGTTACATTTACTATATGTCTTTCAATAAATACTTTTCATTCTCTCTTACTTTTTTCATAATAAATAATTAAATTAAATTTCTAATAAAAGTATTCTTAAGAAAAATCCTAATATTATCTAAAATAATGTAGATTTGATTTCCCTAATGACATAGTTCTCTGTTCATTCTTAACTAGAAGTATACTTCTTTTCCCATTTTTTATCAATTTAACTATACAATGACTATTTATTGAACATAGTGGAATGTAATAAAAGAAGGTTTACTTACAGTAATATAGTAGAATTATTAATTGGAGATGAGCAGAATTGGTTATACACTTATGGAGAAAACTTGTAGCAAAGTAGATGAAAAGTGCTGGAAATGAAAGTCTATTATAACTGAAGTTTATTGTACAATATTTATACAAAAGAATTTGATCACGTGAAAAATAAGAAAAACTAACAATTCTATAACCCCTCTCAAGTTGGCCATGGTAATAAGCTAAACTTAGAAAAGAAAAAAGAAAGAAGCGACTTAAGAACTGTTTTGGTGAAAGAATAAACTACTTGATGTAGGGATGGAACACGTTGTATTTGTTAAAAAACCTAAGCTAACAAAATCCCTGACAAAATGAATATTGACTTTTATATGTTTTGTTCGACCATGCAAGTAGGGGTTTTCAGAAACTAATTTTGTGGACTTGCTATTGGTGAATAACAAAATAGGAAGAGAAACATGTAAACTAGTATCCCTCATGCTATAAGATATCCATAATAAGCTGGCTGAGCACTTATCATGCCAAGATCAACAAGAATGTCTAACACAAATTTTCGTTGGTTGAAGAGGAAACCAAAATCTACCCTACAAACTTCAATTCTAAGGAAAAACCTGACCTCACCTAAGTCTTAGATTGTGAAGACTTGATCAAGCGCTTGCTTAACTTATTTAATATAAGTGAGAGAGTCATCGATAACCAAAACATCATTAACATCAACCAATATGATAGTAAAACTAACATTTGTTGCCCGAGTAAACAAAGAATAATTTGATTTTGGTTGAGAAAAACCAAGTGAAACAATGAACTTGGTGAATTCTTTATTCCACTATTGTGAAGCTTATTTATGTCCATAAAGAGACTTAACTAGCTTGCAAACTTAACCTAGCTTTACACTTAGATACCTATCCCGAGGAGGCATAACAAAGGCATCTAAACACTTGTAAATGGTCATATGAGGGTAATTTATCATGGAGTATTTGGTATGGTATTTTCCAATGAAGAATTTTTCATAAGCATTATATTGATAAGGTAAGTTGCAGTTAGTAAGCACTTACCCTAAAATTTTTTTGTTAGAATCGAATACGGCAATCAAATGAGAATTGGTGAGCAACTTGTTTACTAACAAAAGGTTGCAATGAAATTCTTGTATAAAGAAAACATCAATTAGTTTAATATGGTCTACTAACATGATATTGCCAACAATTTAAACAATTTTCTTTTGACCATTTGGTAGTTTAACATTTATAGGTTCAATGAGTGTTTTATATTTGGTGAAAAGGGCAAGATAAGGAGATATGTAGTTTGATGCTCTTGTATCAACAGCCTAAGAAGTCATTTTACCATCAAGAAGGACATGAGAGGAATGAATAATAAAATTACCAACAAAAGACATATAGGTTGCATGTTGCTCTTCTATGCAAATTGGCTAGCTACGTTGTGTGTTTTCATCATCTTGATTACTTCATGACACGCTCTGGAAACCAATTGTAAATCATTATGCTGTAATTGAGATCCTATATTTATATCACAATCGAGAGGAGTATGAGCAAGAGATGATTCTTTTTCAATATGAGCTATCATTCCACTATTGTATTTCTCCTTGAGGCCTTTGTACCAATTTGGAAATCTTACAATTTCAAAACAATTTTCAACTGAATGCCCTATTTGCTTATGATGAATACAAACCAGTTTGTTGCTTCCTTTTCCTCTTTTATCCTTTTTATCATTAGAACTTGGTCTTCGTGATCCTTTTGCAAGAAAAACTACATTTTCTTCAATTATAGCTATTCTTGACGTCACTTGTTTTTGCTTTTCAATTTGAGAAACCAAATAATATGCTTTGTTGATAGTAGGAAGTGGTTTCATGGACAAATTTTGGTCTCTTGTATTCTCATAAGACTTATTAAGCCCCATTAAGAACTGAATAAGCTTTGTTCTGTTATCAATTTCCATATATTTAGTAACTAAATCATTGTTGCAGCTGTCCATAGCACCATGATTGTAGATAGGAATAGAGATCATACTTCGTAACTCATCCCATAATCTCTTTAGCTTATTATGGTAAAGAGTGATACTCATGTTGCCTTGTTTGAAGTTCATAATTTCTAATTATATTTGGAACAACAAAGGCCTATTTGACAAAACAAATCTCTCATAAACATCCTCCTATAATTCTTTTGCAGATTTAACATATATAAAACCTTTGGATAGCTCCTTGATCATGGAATTTAATATCTAACACCTCACTATGAAATCACAACGAATCCATCTCTATTCATCAATTGGATAATTTTCAAGTTTTGTACAACTTTTGTCTATAAAACCTACTTTCACTTTAACACCAAGTGTCGATTTAACAGACCTGTTCTAGTTAGGAAAATTAGATCCATTGAACATAACATTTGTGATTACAATACCAAAATTATCAAATGATGACAAGAATAAATGATCATTACTCATTTGATTGTGATTGCTCATGTCAGTAACTATTAAAGTACTCATGGCAAAATGAAATAGAGAAACAAGCAATGACTATCACAAACCCTAATGATCTTCCCACTTTGATACTATATTGAACTTAGTGGAATGTAGTAAAAGAAGGTTACTTATACTAGTATAGTAGAATTATCAATTGGAGATGAGCAGCATTGGAGATTCACTTACAAAGAAAACTTACAACAGCATAGATAAAAAGTGTAGGAAATGAAAGTCCGTTATAACTGAAGTTTATGGTACGTTGTTAATACAAAAGAATTTGATCATGTGATAAATAAAAAAGACTAATAATTCTACACTATTTTACTCTACTTCTTGGGACAAACATAAGGAACAGTAGAGAGAACAACAAAAGTGCAATAGTTGAAGAAAGAAAGAATAAAAATAGAAAAAATGAAAGCAAAGAGAGAGAAGCAAGTGTCATTCTGTAATAGTATTTTGCCTAAGAAAATTACAATTATCTTTTTAAAATCTTCCTTTGTTAAACTTTCTTATATATGGGAAAATAGGTTTATTCTATTATTTAATGGGTATCTGATAATTAAAATATAGTATATAGTTGGATATAATAAAACCCTTCCTTAAGGCAAACTTAGATAGGTTTTAAAAAAATCAAATGCCACCGAAACTTTATTTGATTTCTCAAAACTTGATAAAAACTCTATATATTTTTTCGTTTTATACCTTTAATTATTCTTAAAATATTATAGAAAGCTATCCTATAGATCTTTTTCAATCGGATAGCCTATGTACGCTTTCATCCTTATATGTATAGTAGAAATTGATATTTTTTTTATCATGTTCATTTTCCCATTGAGTTATATTTAAGTTTTGAAAACTCGAAGCATCATAGGGTTTTGAAATAAGACTAAGAGTGCTACCAAGGTGGGTTCAACACTAATTATGTAAAACCCGAACTTAATTCAATATTTTGTAATGCTTCTTAACCTTAAATAGTTTTTATCCTATACCTATAACTTAACTTGGCTTGATAGTTTTTTTTTTTTTTAATGACTATATAGCATCACAATAGTCACTAGACATTTTGTAACAACTTAAAATTAATTTATTACATAAAACTTATGAAAATTTAACAAAATAAAGCTACACAAATGAAAACAAAACCTAGTTTGTTTTCATAATTGGATCTTCCTAAAGTAGAAAAATTAAGTTGTGATGGATGGTAAATGATGGTGAGATTGTGAGAGTTAAATGGTGAGGTTGAGTGATTGTAGCTCTGTGATATTGAGATGAGATTTACTTAAGACAAGATAATAGAGGGCTACTAGAGATAATAAGCTAAGGATAAGTGACTAGAGAGTACAAGTTACGAGAGAAAAGGGAAAGGCTAGAGTTGTTTATAAATTATTATCTAATCATTTTTTTATTTATAATATACGTACAATAGCTACTAGCTATTTATTATATATTAATTTTTTTTATCTAATATGAGTTTTATTCAAGTCTTAAAACTTTGAATCCTAGCCTCTATAAGGCAATTACCGTATATATGGCTTAGGTTTCTTATAATGATTTGCCTAGTAACATCCTAAGTAAGACTCAAAACTATTCCAAAACCTCATGAGAAAGAAAAATAATAAATTTTAAGTGAATCGTGTATCGGTGATGCATATGCTAAAAAAAATAAAAAACTAAATTAAAGTCCTTAAAAATTTTTAATTTTGTGCCATCAATTTATAAAATTTTTATTTCCATTAATCAATTTTTAGAAGATTTTGGAATTTCTCAATTAGATAAAATATTTTAATTTTAGCAATTGAGTCTTAAAACCTTTCAAAACTATGAATTTAAATGATGAAATATATATATTATAAATATATACAATTGAAGAATGAATGTAATCATAGGGCAAGTCAAAAGATAACTATTACGTTGTCCATTAATTTAAAAGATAAGAAAGATGATAATTATCTAAAAGTAATATGATTTTAAAAAATTATGTAACATGAATAGTGGGTAAGAGTTAGCTTCCTTAAGAAAAACATGAGCATGAGTAAAATATTATCATAGAAAAATTTATTAAAATATCCTTGTTAACAGCCTTATTTTGTATTTATACAATAAGTGGTGTAGTAGTAAATAAAAAATACATAATAGATTTTAGTTTTTTTTTTTAAATATGTAAGATACCAAATTTTGTTTGTTATTAGTAGTTGTTAAAACATTTAGTTTTAATAATATAGATAAGAAAACTCTAAGATAAGTGTTGGTTTAAAATGAAAAGAATTAGGAGGGATGGAAAATTGAAGAAAAAAAATAGTACACGTTCTTGTTTGAATTGAAAGAAAAAATGTTGAAGGAATGTTTTTTAAAATAATATTTAAAAATACTTTAAACTACTAAATTATTATATTATCCAAAAAAAGATGATAAGATTTCAAAATGTAAGAGTATAATTGAAATTTCAACAACTTTTTATCCCAAATTACTCTAATTTAAAGGGAAAAAAATGTGGATTATAGGGAAAAATTTCCCTTTTAAATCTATTATTTTCACTTTCCTTTCATTTCCAAATAAAGAAAAATGTATTAAAATTTATGTTCTTCTTCTCTCAATTTTTTCCTCCATCCTTAGTATAGTGTAAAGATCTCCTTGTTTGCAAATGTAGATAATATCATAAAATATTAAAATGCACATTGAAAAAAGAAAAAAATCGCGTATTGAAAATGCAATGCACACCCTTCAATGTTATTTCTTTTCCCGGACGTCAATAAGATAAGATTAAATTATTAGCGATCGATCCACCTTAACAATCTAACTTTTCTCGCTTCATATTTATCCATGCAATTATAAACTTCTTTTCCCATAAAACCAATTAATGTAGATAATTTTTCAAATAAGGTTTAAAAGATAGGTTTCACCCGCTGTATTAATAGGTGCTTCCTTATATTCACTTTTTGGCATATTACGCAACAATTGATATACAATGAAATGAAACAATGTTTTCTTATCATATTATAACGTTAGAAGAGGAGAAATCGGATTTAATTTATTTTAAAAAAACTAATATTTATATTATTACGTTAGAATGGTTTTAACATTTTTTTCCGAACGCCATGACAACTTTGAGCTGTGCTTTTTTATACTTAAAATTCAATAAAAGATATATGTATTTTTATGGTCTAATCTAACCTTAAGTAGGACAATAACACAATACATGAAATCCAACTACTTTACACTAATTGGAAAAGAGATTTATTATTATTATTATTATTATCTAGCATGTATATATATAAATGATAAATAAATACTAATAAAATTTAGATGTATAATAATATGTATTAGTATAGATGTTAATTTTTATAAAAGCTACTAGTTACCAGTATCATATATTTAAAATTTGTCAATACTTACAAATTATATATATTTATATATTCACAGTAATACCATATAAAGCTTTTCTTAATTGAGCCCATATTAAAATTTTCTCTTGTCCTCCTTGTCCATCCATGGCTGTTGTTAACTTTCAGCAGCATTCTATACTATACTATCGTAAAATACTTAAAAAGAAACAAAATAGACAAAAGGGACAAATACACAACACAACACAGAGAGCGAACCCACCTCTGTTTATAGGTTTACTTCCCAAAAAAAAAAAAAAAGTTTCAGTATCATACTTACCATTAGCTTTAGCTTATTTATCCTAAAGTCTTCTTCTTTGTCTATTTGGGCAAGTAAGTGATAGAAAGTGAAACAAAGAAAGGAAGAAAGAAAGAAGAGAGAGAGAGAAAATGGTGGGCTCAGCAACAACAGCAACAACACCAGATAGAAGCAAAGAAGCAGTTGGGATGATGGCCCTTCATGAGGCCCTTAGAAGTGTCTGCCTTAATTCCGACTGGACATACTCTGTCTTCTGGACCATCCGTCCCAGACCGTCAGTAACTTTAGACTTCACTTTCTTTCTTAATACACTATGTTTGTGTGTGTGTGTGCTTGGATATTTTTTCTGTTAATTAATATGTTTTATTTACAGGAGAGTGAGAGGTGGCAATGGCTGCAAAGTTGGAGATGACAATGGCAGCTTGTAAGCATGCTACTTCTACTACTACTATTAGTATCTTCATTTTGCACTAAAAATAATAGAAATTTTGAGACTGAATAAATTTCTTTATTTTTAGCATTGGATTCAGTTAAATCTCCAATCTTTAGCACTGGGTTAGACTTAAATTTCAAAACTTTTCACTTAAGTTTCTTGATTCATAACTACTATCACTATGCTATTTTTACTCTTAGTACCTTTATTTTGGACTAAAGTAAGATAAAATTTGAGACTAACAAGTTGGTGCCTTTCATTTAAATTTTTTATTTTTAGCATTATGTTCAGTTAAATTTCTAATTTTAGCGTTGCGTTAACTTAAATTTTAAATCTTTTCTTCTTGGGTTGACTTTTTCTTACAAGAACAACAAAAGGGTGCTAATGTTCTGGTTCTTATGTTATGACTTTATAAGCCTTGTGAGTTTGTACTAACTGCTAAACAAATATTAATTTCACCATTTTTTCTTTCTTTATTTCTTGATGGAGAGAAAAATGAAGATTGGAAATGGGTATTCTAATTTTTGAAAAGATCAATTAATCGAATTTGGGTTTCTTTCTTTTGTTTTACAATTACTCTCCCATCAAAGATACCATTCCCATAGCATTGCTTCTTCGGCCATCTCAACGGTCAATGATGGACTGGACGGTCCGTCAAGACTCAAATGAAGATAGGAAATGGGTTCTTTTGATTTGGTTAATGATTTAACTTTTGAAAGATAAATCAATTAAAGTCGAGCTTTTTATTTATTTATTTATTTATTTTCTTTTGGGTTAATTTGGAAGGATGTTGATGTGGGAAGATGGGTTCTGCCGAGGAAGAGTTGCTGAATGTTTGGACGAAATTGATGGAGGAGAAGATCCTGTCAGAAAAGCTTTCAGCAAAATGTCCATTCAGTTATATAATTATGGAGAAGGGTGGGTACTGGGTAGGTTTTTATTTTTATTTTTTTAAATTTATTTATTTCTATTTTTCATTCTCTATTTATTGCTCATCATAATCAAATGTAATAAATTCTAGTACCTCAATATGTAAACTGTTAGTTGGAAGCAGGACTAGTGAAGTAAATGAACTTGTTTTAACAGGTTAATGGGAAAGGTTGCTTCAGATAAATGTCACAAATGGGTGTTCAAGGAACCTACTGAATGTGAACCCAATATCTCCAACTATTGGCAGAGTTCTTTTGATGCTGTATGTAATTTTCTGCAAACCCTACCAGGGTTTCACTTTTTGCATGATTTTTTGTGATACAAGGGCTGATAAAATTATTATTTTGTTGTGGTATTTGCAGCTTCCTCCTGAATGGACTGATCAGTTTGAGTCAGGGATTCAGGTAGTTCTATTATCCTATTTAGTCCAAAATTCAAAGGAAATTGGTGTTATCCCCATTTCCATCTCCTCATTCTTCTTGCTTCTTATTCTCTTTTCTCCAGACGATTGCTGTAATTCAAGCCGGACATGGCCTTCTTCAACTCGGCTCCTGCAAGATTGTGAGTTATACTTAGATATAGGATTCTGTTTATTTATATTTCCCATAGCTTCGGTCTCCATATATATATTTGGCCAACTACAGATATATTTCACTTTAGGAAGGGGAAATGGAAACTGCACTATCATGCCACTATGCTGTGGGGTCTTGGCAGCTTTAGTTGATATTGATATGGGGATTTTGATTAATGCAAAATCTTGCTAGAAATCGTAGATATCGTCATCTTGCTTGTAGAATGTCAACAAAGAGTCATAAGCGGTGAATAATGCACTTACAACTTTTTTTGGTCCCTTTTTCAAGTGGTTTGGTCATGATGTTGTTGATTCTAAAAGCTTCTTTTGGCAGATACCAGAGGATCTCCATTTTGTTCTTAGAATGAGGCATACTTTTGAATCTCTTGGCTACCAATCTGGATTCTACCTGTCTCAGCTCTTTTCCTCTACAAGAAACACTTCCCCTTCTTCAGCCATTCCTTCAAAGGCATCTGCAATCCCAACCCGTCCACCTCCGCCGCTCTTTAACTGGGGCCAAAGACCGCTTCCTCCTACCACTAGTATGCTTTCGGCCCCCAACTTTCATGGCGGCCCTGGCAGACTTGGGTTTCCTCAGGCCAAGGATGAACCCCATATGTTTCTCCTCCCTCATGCATCCGAAAATAGAGTGGATGATATGATGGGAGAACATGAGAATGACATCAAATGGCCAAACGGGTTGTCTTTCTTCAATGCTCTAACCGGACGATCCGAGGATGCAAAGCTCTTGTTTAATCCGGAAGGCCTAGGAAGCAAACCGGATCCAAATCACCCTCTTTTCCTTGATGGAAAGAGTCCGAATACGGATGCCGCCTCCGGTATGCACAACACGAGCACATCAAATCCTGAGTTCTTAAGCTTAGACAGCCATCCTGATGGCACAAGAAAGATAGAGAGCAAGTTCAAAAGGAGCTTTACATTGCCAGCAAGAATGGCATCATCTACTTCAACCTCGGTAGACCACCAATCGCAGCAGCAACCCGTGGACTATAGAAGTTCAGAACCTGGGATATACCCTGATATGGAGACCTTCATGGAGTGATGTTAGAGGCAGGGCTAGATTTTAGATGGAAGAATGGTTGGATTTGTATCTAGGCAAATCATTTGCTTTTTTCTTACATCTTTGCTATTCCTTTAGTTTTTCTTTTTACCAATCCTAAGCTTTAATTTCCCTTTCTTTGTTCTATATATTCAGCTATAGTTTTAGTTTCTATGTTTTCATCTTGTGTATTTGTTGTTTTCTATCATCCATTATTGGTCATCTTTTGCTCCGTTTACTACAAACTTGCTCCATCATGTTAGGCTGGGTCACTGTGACAATGCTGTATTTGGTAACTTAGGTGAAAAGTAAAAATGGTTCGAAAAGAAAGGAAATGATCGAAATAGGTGGATTTTAGATAGAATTATAAAATTATTTCTTAAAACAGTATTAATCAAAATAAAAATGGGTAATATTGTCAAATAATAGCTTGATTTTCTTTTTGTAAAAACTAACTTAATAAGAGAAATGAAAACATTTCTCTTCATTTTTCTTCTATTTTCTTTCTACATTCCCAATCTCAATGGTCAACAGAAACTATAATTTTTCCATTTCCACTAATTTTTCTTTCATTTTACTTATCTTCACCGATTTCTCTTTAAAAAAAAATTGTCAATCACAGTGCTGTCATGCCTTGGGTTTATTTCACGATTTTTTCCATTTCCCTAAAAGTTATGGCTTTTAGTAATGGTTTTGGGTTACTTTTAAATTTTTTCAAAATTAATGAAAATGCGAAATTATATTTTAGAAGCTTAAGATTTATTCACACTTCATTCATAAATAAGGTTGGTAATTTGTATTATTATGTTGTGTTTGTTCATGTCTAGAAAACTTTAATTCATTACACTATATGTTCATAAATTGTCTTTAAAAGCATAGATGCGTAATTCGATTTATTTGTCTTGTGTTTGAGTTGAATCTTACCATCAATTAAATAGTTACAAATAAGTCTATAAAATACTTACACAAAATGGAAAGGATAATAATAACATTTAAATTCTATAAATATAAATAACATAAGCTCTTAGCACTTATTATAAAATTACAATCTAAATAAAATTTTAATGAAATAAAGTTTCTTTAAATAGAGGAAATCCCTCAGCTATACATATATAGGTAAACACACACACATGGAATTCCAAAATTCAAACTATATAACATCTTCAAATTAAGTACAACTATAGCTTGAGTGATATTGCTTTGGTGATTTCTAAATTCACCACATTCTCTACTATATATATCTATATCATTAAAGTGAAAAATGCAAGGTTTTAGTGTATTTTTTATGTTTTTTAAAATATCCCTAAAACATTTAAGGAATAACTACTAAAACATATGTCATTAAAATTTAGCTTAATAATATCATACATAAAGTGGTGATTTTTCTAAATTTTTTATTTCTTTTCCCATTTACACCACATATAAAGTTTCATATATTTTCATTCTCATACTTTCTTTATCACATCTATCTTTCCTTTTATTTTTTTGGCTTTTATGCACACACATTACGAGTACCTCACCTATTAGTATATATATATATAATGGGTAATTCATTCAGAATTGGATTTATTGCTTCACTATACATGCAACAACACTTGTCAAAACTAGCAAGAGTATTGATCAAATTAAATAGATAGGATAGAATATCAAGATGCATAAATGATGGTCTTGATATAAGGTCAAAAAGATATATAAATACAGTTAGAAAATTCCAATATCCAATTAAAATAATAGATAAATGAAAAGGGACATTAAAATTAGCACATATACATACTTTTAAATACGAATTTTGACCAACATAGAATTAAAGTAATAGATAGATGAAAAGGGATACTAAAATCAGCGTGTATTGGTCGGCTTCGGCGCTCGAATGGAAAAATACTAAAAAAATATAAATTTATTAATATTACACAGGTTCGCGAATTGGATTAATGAACTATTTATGATACTTATTTAATAAACAGGTTTGAGATTTAGATCCAAACTTAGACACAAATTTAAACATTTTTAGATGGTTTGATCTACTTATGTCTCATGTTAATTTTTTCAATATATAAATTCGTCTAAATCGTGTTGTGTTGTGTTATGTTCGGGTCTTGTAGGTCTTATCTCAAACTGCCAACCATATCTATAAATTGGGGGTAAATATGTAATTTAATCAATGTATATATGCATTCTTTTTAGTAAGCTAGGTGTAGTGATATATAAATATACACACTATAACTAGCCGCTCCAATAATCCCTTCCTTTTTGCTAAATGAGTTATTGAGTGTGAAATAGGTTTAAGATGATCACAGGATTGAAGAAAAAATAAAAAAATAATCACATCAAGCAACGGAATGATGGGAATTAGATTGATATTATTGAACGTTAATTTGGGAAGCTTTTAATGATTCTTTGATAATTAGTAGTTACTTTAAGGTTGTAAAACACTTAGATAAACCATTGCACTCCGGTAATCGGTGACTGTTTAGAACATGTCAAATAACCTTTTCATGGGTTCCACTTTACAATAAATATTGAGGGCTATTCCATGGGCTTGAGCTATTAGATTGTTTGGAATTTAGGGATATTGGATAAATTATAAATATATCCTTTTATACTTGTTTTATGTATAATGTCTAAAAAAATAAAACACTTGTTTTATGTATGTGTAGTCTCCTATTTTAAAATCAAGCTTTGCATCTCCAAATTTTAGAAAATATTTTATTTTTAAATCTTACTTTAATATTTTAGTTATGAATAAAATAATTGAAACTACTAAATAAAAAAGAGAAAATCAGAAGCAGATAATTCTATTCTTATCCTATTTAACTTTTTGAATATTCTGTCATATTTAAATTTTCTCTCTATTTTCAATTGTTATTTCTAGGCAAGATAGTTATATGGGAATTTAAATGTATTTCTTTGATGTTTAATTGTAAAATATAAAGATTAAGTATACATGAGCAAACATAATAGGTATATTGAAATCTTATTTTTCACTTATAAGGAATGAATCTAAAGTGTATTTCGGTTTAGAATATAGTATGTACCATCTTTGAGTATACTTAAGAAAGGTACAAAGTGAAGCATACAAGAGAGAAATTTCTAATAGGATTAGTATATTAATTAGCATTGATCACAATTATTTCATTATGGAATTTCCATCTTAAACAATTTAGGTGTGCTTTTTCAATGAAAATATTATTCTAGATACTAGGAAGGAAGAAAAGGTTTTATGAAGATAAAGATTGACATAATTAATAATATAGTATCATATCTAAGCCAACAAGGTGGGTATATGGTATGTGAGTTTTAATATTTAGGTGTGAGCAAGAGCTGGATTTAGAGGTTGACTAAGGAATGATAATGGGTCAAGGGTCAATAGAGTTTAGTTGGGTTAAACTAATATTGAAATAAGGTAAAAATATTAAAATATAATTCATATTTATTTATAAAATAATAAAATTATTCATAATCTTAAAGTTTGATAATTGAGCATTTTTTTACAATTTACTTTTTCTTTTTCTTGAATTAGATTTTTTAGTAAACTGATGTATTTTATGGGGAAAAAAATGAAAATGGTAAATTCCAAACACCAAAAAACCAATAGGATCCTTTAAGAATTGGGTTAGACCAAACGAATAAACGAGTCTTTCCACATCAGTCATAATAACGGTTAAAAAATTGGTTTAGACTGATTTCATGACTAGATTAGACAAAATTCGAGTGGATTTGTGGGATCAATTTGAGTTTAATAGTGGGTATGATTGTACCGTGACACCTCTTTTACTGTTAGGTTGCCTTTTAGATGTACTGGTTGTTGCCATTCACCAAATTGTCAAGACATGCGACTTCCACTAAAGCTCTCTAAAAGCCAATTTTACCACTCTAAACTGCATAAAACCGATAGTTGATTTTTCTTCATTTCTTTCTTATGCAAATAGCAAATCTATGACGGGACTTTGAATTAAATGTTGAGATCCTGTCTGTCGGTGAGGTGTTTGTTTTTGAACTTTTGCATGGGCGGTGCACCGGTCTTTCTTCGGTTCTTATAAGTTTTTGAATGAGAAAACTATATGGTGTTGAACTTAATCTCCTTCCTTTTGAAATGTTAATCCAGTTTTATTCAATAGTAAATTTAAATAAAACACTCTTACATTTAGATTCGTTTTACAATTGGTAAAAGAAAATATATATAACGAAAATTTTAGCTCCAATTAATATTTATGATACAGAGAAGCATATATATAGATATTGGGGTTCATAACGATATTTATAAAAATGTAATTGCATATTGAATTATACAAAGCAAACTTATACCCTTTGGAAAAATTGAAACCATAGTTTCTCATATTAAGCTAGAAACGTCAAAGGAGTCAAGAAGAATCCACGTGAAAAAATAGTCATAAAGCGTGTTAGTTATACTCAAAATTGACTTAATACTACATAAGATGATGAAACTTTTGAATTGTCATCAATTTTCAAAGATGTAAGCGTGTTATTTTGAAATATGGAACATTTTCGTAATTTTGATAGTTTTTAGGAGGTTCCACAGTAATTTACATATGATATTATCATGCCTTTTCCTTTAATTCATGCACATCCATTTTGATTTAGTTCCCTATTTTTTTAATTACTAGATTTTAGTAAAAAATAAAACATAAAAATAGAAAAAAAATAGGACAAAGCATTAAAAAAATGTAATAACTAGACGAAAAGGTAAACATGCCCCTAAACATCAATATAATAAGTAATAGATAGGCTCCATTTCATGATTGCAAGATGGAAGAAATGGGCTCAGGCAATAAGGGTTAGGTCACAGAAAGTTTTGTGGTCTCCCTTTTAGGGTTTACTTTTTTTCCCCCCCTCAAGATCCAATGTGCCCACTAGATCATCATTATTCACGACCCTTCACGGCATCACCCATCAGCCAATCATCTTAACAACACTCATTTTCAAGCAATTTATTTCTTAATCAACCTTTATTGATAGCCCTAATCATGCTCCACTCATCTCTTACCTCCTTATTTGTATATAGAAACCCTGATCAAACCCTATTCAACCTTGGATGAGAATCTAGTTAATAGCGAACCGGACATTAGTATGCTATTAATATTGCAAGCACAATGATTTAGGAGATCATCGAAATATGTTACATGCATAAAATGTGCATTATGCATCTCACATAAGAGCTATTAGCATTTTTCCAAAAAAGGGAAAAAGGAAAGGAACAAATAATGTCAAAAAATATATATATATATATGAATATATTTGTGTAACAATATGATAATTGAAGGAGGATAGGGTCCGTAGGGATATCCAAATTTAGGAGATTTTTATCTCTTGAATATTCTTTATTTAGAAGAAACCAAGGGCAAAGGCTAACGGAAGATAGGGCTAGACCATGCTATCGTCCCTAAACTTCGAAACCTGTGCAAATATGTTGGTAAATATATATAATATATATGTGTAAATATATATATATATATATATATCTTTGAAAGTTTTAACCCTTCACATTGATCTCTCTCGAGTGAATTCGCTAGTGGGAATTCTATAAGGTGAGATGTTCAATAATTACCGCCGGATTTTTTTAGTATAAATGATTAAGATCGACTATGTTTAAGGGTATTTATTGAATCAAATCGAATTAAATAGCAAAAAAAATGCTATAACGTAGTTTGGTTGGTAGCTTGCTTCAGTTCTAAACTATTTGAAGTGATTTAGTTCATTACTTTATACAAGTCGAATCACTTTGATCTAAATGATGCCACATTTTTAATAAAAATAATAATTTAATTTTTAAAAGGAGGTTTGCATTTAATCTTCTATACTATTTATTTCATGTTGTTTAATTTAATCTATTTTTATTACCACCAAATATAAATTATCAAAACATTAGCCACTCTAATATTATATCACTTGATGTGTAGCTATTTGCCAAATGAGTAAAAGGTACTTGTACCTCTACATAACAGGCCATAAATTGAAAGTAAAACGTCAATTTATATGCAAATAAATACAAAAATGTATCAAAATATAACCATAAAATATAGTAAAAGGAAAATAAAAAACTAAAAGAGGGTAAATTTGGTTCCGAAAATATCAAAGAATGACTCCCAAAACTGCTTAAGGTTATTCGATATGGAAGGGATGTTAACCAAATATTAGTCTTACTTAAACCTTTGGATGCATCCTAATCACATTTTGCCTACCCTTAGCTATGTTTGTAGCCATGGTTAGATAGGTGGTTTGGGTTTAGGGTGGCATTTTATCCGACAGTTTTAAGGGTTGGACTAGACAAAAGATCAATTTTGTAAAATGAATGTAGTATTGGATAGAAACCACCTAAAACATCGGAGGTTGTCAAGCTCATAATTCTACTAAAATCTTATTTCTACCTAAACCTGAAACATATAACATTAGTTGAATTATATAGAATCATAAGTCTAAACTCATGATTCTACCAAGAGTTTATACTTAAAAGATTTTGTATCCATTTCAATGATGAAAAACCTCATATAATTACACTCTCATAAAATCATATAATTAACTTGAGATTTTAATAATTATAAAAGGGCATGCACTAAATCATACAAAAGGTAGTGCTACACTATATTCCCCATTATCATGTTCTCCTTGTGTTGTCCTATCATCATAATCAAATACTAACTAATGCCACTTTTAGCATATAAGAATTGTTTAGAATGAAATGGATTTAAAAAAAAAAATTGAATTAGGAATAAGATGATTAACCTTTTCTTATATTTGGAAACATTTATAGCATCATTAATTCTATTCTCGTATTATGCTTAGTTGTAGCATATTCAGAATGGAATGGATGTACATATAGTAACATTTCTTGAAAATACCCTCAAATGAAATATGCAAAAATATACATCATATTTTATGAGTCATATCTTACATATTATTATATAATTATTGTTATATATATGTAATGGTATATTATATTATATTATAATTAGTAGTTAAATGATATAATATATATACAAATATAAACATACTGTAGATATATAATAAATACTTCCATAGTGTAGTGAATATATGATATATAAGCATGATATAAGTTTTAGCTAACATGTAGCAAATTATATAAGTAGAGATTTTATTGTACATATATGGTATAAATCGTGATATACATTATATATATGTATGTATAGATATAAGTATACAAATAAATATATATCGTTTTATAATATTGTGTATTATATATCATTTCATATCTTGTATAGTTATAAACGTATTTGTTTATATATATACATATATATTATAACATATATATATATAGCATATATTTAAGAAAGGTATAATCTATATATAAAGGTTATATATAAATTATAATCTATATAATTCTATATACGTGTGGTGAGGTTACTGCAACCGATCGATCACATGTGATGAGTATAATAGTTGACCTAGGAAACATCTTAAGCTAATGTCACATGGAGGGATGTATGTAAGAAGAGGTATGAGGAAGAACAAGCAAACTCAATATCTTAAGTGCACATATGTGATAGCAAATCAAATTCGGTGATTGTTCTTAGATTCTTTTTGATAAATCGTATATTTAATCTTTTGATGATTGATTTCAATAGAGATTCAATGTTTGTTTCAAGCTTATTAATATTCCAAATGAATCAAATGGGAGGAGGAGTATATAATTTAGAAGTTGATCGTATTCGTTGGATGGTTTTAAGATTGACGGTTAAGATTGAGTTGTATTATTGAAGCCTATCCTTTCCTTTGGCTTTTATGAGTTTGGATATAGGCTCAGATATATCAAAAGGTTTATAAAAACAAAGAAAACTCATTATCATTATAAAGCATATTTAAGCCTTTTTAAGGCTAAATAAAGCCAAATAAAGCTCAATTGAGCTCAAAAAGACCCTTTTTTGTGAAGAGATTATCAAAAAAGTTGAGAGAAAAAAATCTAATCCAATGATCTTTGTCTGAGCCTATCGAGCTAAATCTTCATAAGTCATCCCAAATTAGGGCCTGATTTCCTAAACTTTATCACTAACCTAAGAAACTAATTGATGGCATTAAATTGAGTTAAAATCATTTAACATATTATTTATGTACATCTATATTATTTAATATATATATATATATACATACACACACACACACACAAATTATATGTGATACCTTTAAAAGGTTGTTTAGGTAAATATACATTAATGATAGTGGAATAGAATCATGATTCTGCCTAAAAAAATGTAAAATCAAATTCTCTTTTAAAGTTAAGATTGTAATTTCAATTTCTAAAAAAGCTTCGAATTATAGGAAAGGAAACGAAATTTAGAAACGTTAGTCACATTTTAAATGTATAACTGGGTTAAACAGGCTAACTCAACTTAGCCCATTTTAACGTAGAAGTTAATCGGGCTGTACTCATGTATCCTGCTTTTTAAACTTGCCAAAAAACTCTGCCTTAACTCATTAAAAAGGTAGGTTAAAAGGATAATCCAAATTGGTCCACACCAAATTGACTCACTTTAGCTTACGAGTTAAATAGATTGAGTTCATTTAACTCACTTTTTAAATGAGTAAATAAACCTTGGTTCAAACACATTTTAAAAGTATATTAATATTAAGCAGGTCAACCTATAGTGCAAAACCTATTTGCACACCTTTATTTTCATATTCATTCTCAAACGTACTATTAAAGTTTAACCTTTATCAAGGTTACACTAGCTAAATATAACATCTTTACTTTGAAAATAATTAACCCGTAACTTTGTAGGTTATCTCAAAATTATCTCGGTTAATTAAATCCGATCAATTATCTAAATAATCAGCTCATGTAAAGGAAATGGCCCCAGACCTAACTCATTTTCTAAACTACCATTCAGAGAAATTTATCAGCAATTAGGCCTACAAACAGAGGGTTACTTTATTTGAATCATGTCCAGCATGACAATTGAGGGATAATTTATTTGAACGAGGACGTCACTTTCCTTTAAAGAAGGCTGCACTTTACGGCTCACATGCATTTTCTAATGTCCTTCTACTGTTCATATAAGAAATATTGGTGTAATCATGAAACGGTCGTCAAATGCTGACTGCAAATGAGGGCTTTTTTAGTTAGTGATATATAGGATATGATTTATTTAAGTTGACTTATGACTTCGAGATTTTTTTTTTTTTTTTTTTGAGGCAGTGTCGATAGCAATTCTTACTATTATTTGGGGGACTAGGTCACCAGTCGGTGACATAATTTATGAATTTACATCTGTAACTCCCATTCTAGAACTGCAAACTACAGCTTTCTTTCTCCTCCTTAGTAGTCAAAGAAAGCAACATTAGAAGGTTGAGACAGGTGACTTGTTTGCTTCTAAACAGAGCAATGCACGAAGCAGCTAACCAAGAACGGGAAGAAAGCACATGATACCTAGTTCTTTTTTCTTTTTCTTTTTTTTTTTTCCATTCCAACTATTATTGTGGTTAATTATTGAGGAAAGAAAATCAAATTTGATCTATTTAATTGAGAGACTAGTGTTTACATTATTAGATTATGAGGGCGTTGGTCCGGAGATTCAGTAAACCTATTTGGGAGAAAGAAAAAAAAAGATAAAGATATTCTACCACTCTTTTGTTTTATTATTTTTTTTATAAGAGAAAATTTTCACGTTGTCCAAGCCCATCCAGACTCGATCGTTGGATCTGCACTTACGATAGAAGCCTGTCCAATGTCGATCCAGTCGGGCCAAAGGCCCAATATGTTTTCTTTTCCCAACAAAATAAGATATTTTAACGATTAATTGCAAATGAGTTTTGCCAAATGTGCTATTAGACAGCCGCAAAATTCAGCATTTAATCCCTAAAGGTCTTTAACAAAATATTTTGTAAATCTTATTTTACTATTTTGGTCATGAATAAAAAGTAAAAGTATTTTTATTATTTTTAAAAACATTTCTTTAAAGATCAAAATGCAATTTTCTAGAATTTTGAGATTTAAAGGATCAAGTGCTCATGAAAGAAGTACAAGGGAGTATTTTCATTTTTCTATATTTTTAACTTCTTGTTATTATTATTTTTAGTTTTTTTGCCGGTAAAAATAAATTTCATTCAACAGAACAAATTATATCAACCAAATGAACGATACAAAGGGGACTGATCTTGTATTGAAGCAAAAAAGATAATTTTTATATTTTGAAATTAATTTAAATGTTTAACTGTTAAATATCTGCAGATAAATGCATCTCTCCGTGACTCTCTCCGTATATGTCCTATTCAAGCTATCCATAGCTTGTTTGTTAGATCCTTATCTTGTTTTCTAAAATCATTGTATATCTAATATATATATTCCTAGAGCAAAATATATCCACAACACGAAAAATAGGAAACGACCTAAGACACTAATACAGGCACTCTTAACCCAATTATCTATTTAGTTACTGTTGATAATTTACGATACGACATGATAACATAATGTAAATATGATTATAAAGATCAAACATAAAGATAACACGAATAATAATATAAATAAATATGATTATATTGTGAATTATTATTTATGATATCAATTTTACGGTATTGACAAGATAAGCACTGGATCTATTAAAATAAGTTGCCATCCTTGCATTTAGCTCACCAATCTCCTTTTCCATGACTTCCCTGTAGATCGACACACCTCGATCAACTACCCCTGGGCTCCGGTTGAGCGCTCTGACTTTAAAACACCGTAAACTCACTCTTTAACTTGACTCCGATGTTACAACGTTTAACTAGTACTATACTCAACTATTGGCCCATTCTACTCAAGATATGAGTCACGCTTTGTTATCCACCATGTTAAGAAATCCCCATTTCTAAGATATATGTAGTTTTTTTTTTTTTCCCATAATATCGTTTTCCCTTTACTGCAATAAAGATTTTATGTCTTTACTTTTGTTATTTACACAATAATTTACATAAAGATAATCTTGGAAACTTTGCCCATATGGTAAGTGTACTTCAGCCTTACTTTTTAAGAGAGTTGCCTATTTCTATGCTGGTCATTGTAAAATCGCTTTGCTTTATTATCACTAATCAATATCATTTTCCAATAAAATCCATTTACCAAAAAGTAAAGTCATCTCTCTCCTAGATTTTCTTAGGTCGTAGGCTAAGTTAGTTAACTCACTTTGTCCAGCATTAATCTGTGGGTTAGTATGCTTTGACCCACATGCAAAAATATAGGTTGGAAATTTCAATCCAACTACCCAATAGGCTAAGGTCAACCCACAATATTCTAAAAAAATTTTAATACAAAAATTAATATTTTAAAATACTTACCAAATTTATATTGATTATCATCAATACACCATCTTTGATTTATTCCTAATGCTGCCATTAAGCTAAGAGGGTTGTTAATCATAAAAAAAATCATGCATCATTAACTTTTTTCTTTTTTATTAATTCCAAGCCTACATATGCCAAATAGTTTCTATTGTTTGATGATATCATTTTACAAAAATAAGTGTATAAATTTAACTTATCCAAACAAAATAATAATAATAAAGTAAGTGCATAGATTTACACCCCATAGTGCAATTGCGTTCTTAGACTTATAGGAAGAGATAACAATCCCAAATTGTAATGAACTTTAGAGAGGAGAAGAAGAAAGTAAAATTTAATGGAAAATTGTGCCATCGATTTTGTTTCCATTACGTCCAGTAGTAATCATAATTTGTAGTTCCGTGAATTATTTAAACTAAAGAATTATGTCAAGTCCTCCGACAACATAACTAACTTTGTTAAATTTTTCATTTATTTTTCCTAGCTGCTTCTATATATATTGACTGTCTTTTCTTTTTCTAATTCCTATATATGTTTGTTAACAATGTTAATTGTTGAGCATATAGGGCTCAGATGATTTCTTTTGGAACTTAAAGGCTATTGCTGTTTTTGTTGGATAGATATATAAGAGATATCATATATCGTATAGGAAAAAGGCTCATGAAGAGGTTGCATTTTTTGTGGAGTTTGATTGATTGTTCTTCCTTTTTTTTTTTTTTTTACTTTCCATATGTAAGTTTTTTGTTTTACTCTAAAAAGGTTTCGCCAAAAAAATGCTCATTTCTTATAATCCAGCATCCAAAGCTATTGTTAAATCATTATCTTTAAGCAATCAAAGAGCAACAAACAATTCACATAATTATTTTAATATAAATATTTTTTCATTTTAGGATCCTAATCAAATAATTTAAGATATAGGATAAACAAGAAGTTGTAATATTGCAATAATTAGTACTAAAGATTTTACTTATATTTTTTAGTTCCTTTTTTTTTTGGCAATCAACGTAAAGCAAGTTTCTTAAATAAATCTTGTTCCTTTATCATCTCATCTTCTATGTTAATGTGACACTTTTATTTATCAATATTTTTAAAATTACTTTTATGTTCATTTTCCCATGTTTCGCAAATTAACCTTTACACATACATGAAGTTAATAACGTAATTAATTAGCAATTAATATTTCATATACATGATGTTTATGAAATTATACACACATGAGCAACCATTTGCTAATTTTATTTAATATAAATGTAAAAGTGATGATCCATTTTTTGCATTCAATTAATTACTTTTACTATTATTGGCCTCATATCATCTTTATACGATGCTAATTACCTAAAGTAACCCTAAATAAATCTTGGACTTTCAATTGTAGTATTTTATTAGTTCTATTTCAAATCAATATGTTGATTGTAGGGAATTAACTAGATGTGCTAAGAAGAATTGAGCATTAATTCCTTCGATTAGGAGTACTGATGGGCTTTAATACTGATTGGGCTCCTTACTCTAAGCGACTTGCAAAAAGCCTCATATGGGTTTGTCTACGAGGGTCATTTAATACTCAAGTTAGTAAGGAGGGTCGAAAGAGAGGAAGTTGGTTGGTGTCCAAGCACTTTGGTTCTTTTGGAGACTTGCTCGAATCAAATGGGTGTAAATATGCTAAGGGAACTGTGAGGTCTTCAAGGTTTAAATCTCTTTACTTGTTGGCTCCTTGCACTATAAGGTACATGTTGTCTTAGGGTTTATTGGTACTAGTTGCTAGTAGGGGATATGTACTGAAAGGCTGATAGGGTGGCTCTAGGTGTTAGTTAGCCATGACTACGCTAGCAGCTACGTTTGTAATGTAGGGCTCTGACATATCTAAAGTATGTTAGGTGTACCAACCATATACAGATATCAGGCTATAATTACTGAGTGGAGGAGACAGGCGGATGCTAAAGACAAATGTTTTCGAAGATACATGAGAGAAGGTTTAAGCAATCCATAAGCTAGGGCTAGACTCTAAGGGAGAGCTTGCAAGAGTAGAGGAGGTCTTTGTACAATGGGCTCAAGCTTGCTTGAGTGGTCAATCAAGTCCTCAAGGATCGAGTGCTTAGAGAGTGAGCCTCTAAAGTGTTTTTAGGTAAGCTTAGTGCTTAAGTATAGTGAAGCACTTGGCTAAGGTGAGGAATTTGATTACCCAATTATTAAGGGGCCTCGAAAGGCCTTTGCTTAGATTTGAGCCTTGGGTTGGCCCAAAACTGAGGTATTAACACTTCTTCCCACCTCACAACCCACTCCCCACTCCCCCATGCGTCGGCTTGCCCCTCCCCCCTTACCCAATCCTCTTCAACGTTGAGGACGTGAGGGGAGTAGGTTTGTTGGGAGCATGGCCTAAGGTAATCAAGGCCTTGTTTTGAGTTGTGCACCTAGGCATGTTATTTGTTGAAGTGACGTTTGACATATCTAACAAGGAATGTTTCGATGTGTAGCATTCTTTAGTGTAATTGACATGACTGTTGCATTACTCGAGATGCAATGATGGTCTCTTGGAGAGAGTAGTGTACATTAATCACTTCTTGGAGAAGGTAGCATGCGTAGGACGTCGGCATATGAGGCCATGTCAACAATCTATGTCCACGAGGAATCCGAGCCATTGGTTAGCAGATAGGGATGCTTGGACGGTTAGGATGTGGTGCATATCCTAGTAGTTGTTATATACTTCAATTTCGGACAAAATTGTTCATCTCCCCCCTTACTTATCCGTATAAAAGGGTGTCTAGAGCCCTCATTTCTCACTTTTTCTTTCAAATAAAGGGAAACTCTACCAAAATTTTACTTTGAGAGCTCACTATCTAGTTTTAGACTCTTTGTTGCATTTTCTTTGCATTTCACTATTCACACGCATGGCCGATCATAGTACTCCTGCTTCTCAAGGTGAGCACTCAGGTGTAACTATCTTAAGGGGGAGAGAAGAGAATTATGAAGAGCTGGTCCTTGAAAGGGGTAGTAACCTCACTCCCTCATAAATGGTGGCAACGGTAGCAGTGGGTAATGGTGGGATCGATGTTCTATTCACTTGGGAAGAGAGGAAAGGCTTTGCCACTTCTAAGTCTCAGATGTGTATGCCTCTGATGACAAGGGAGACAAAGTTGAAACACCATTGCGTACGATGAACTAGAATAGCATGCTTGTGCTTGCATCAATTTCATGGAAGATGATGCAAAGTTAAGGCTAGTGAATTGGGCTATAAGGAGTATGCTTGAGTAGCGAGTGGAGATGCTTGCAAGTAGTGAGAAAGCCAACCTTATAGCAAACGAGTAATCATTTATCATTTATGCAAAGCTATTGGAGCTAAGGTTGCAATTGGCACTTTTAGAGTTCCTTGTGGAGATTTTTAATTATTTAGGATTGCTCTAAGTTCCTTGCATGCGAATACTTAGGTACAGATGCTTGGGTTTGAGGTAATATGTTTGTAGTTACTCTAAAGGCTAACAACTCTATTATCTAAGCACTTATTTCAAGTAAAGAGGGGCCCTAATGGTTGGGTCTACATCTCTTTGCAAGTTAGGGCTTTGAAGGTATTCGAAAGTGTTCCCAATAAGGTCAACAAGTGGAAGGAATACTTCTTCTGTATTTGGATGCTTGAGAAACCAAATTTCTTGACTTCTTTGATAGTGTTGATTCGAGCGACATTGATTAGCTATCTAGGTGGCAAGGAAGAGGAGACAAAGGAGGAAGTGTTGGATCTCACTAGCTAGAAGCAGCTTTGCCCCTTAGCAGTTACCCGAAAGTATGTGAAGGACGAGCCCCTCTATGGGACAAAGACAGTTATCCACTAATTCTTGCCAAGGAAGAGTCGTCGTAATAAGGAATCATGGGTTTGCTCGTCCTAGCCTCGTGAGTGTGGTTTATTTTTCTTTTATTACTTATGTTAAGTCTTTGTCTGTGTTCACAATGATGTAGAAATTGCTAGCTACCCAAGAGAGATGGATGAAGGAGACAGAGGTCATAAAGTAAAAGAAATAGAGTACCATGGAGGGGAAGGGACAAAGTTCATAACATCCCCTAAAGAAGAGCTAGAAGAAGAAAGGGGATAGGTAGCAGATCATCTTTGAGGCTGTTTGGACCGTAGTCAGTGTCAAGCCTACTTTGAAGCTACTAAGGTTGTAAGGACCATAACCGTCAGCTTGACCAAAGCTTGTAGGATTGGTCGTGACTCTTCTAGGTGAGGCTGCAAGCTAAGTCAAAGTTGAGAGCAATTCCACCTAAATAGAAGTCTTCCCTTGGTGACTGAGTTGAAGTTGAGAGTAGACATCAAGAGCTGGCATCAAGTAGTAGACTAAGAACTGGCTCTATGCCTTCATTTTGTAATTTCTTTTTTTCTTGTTGTATGCATTCGGGGTTAGCATTCCAATCCCCAAAAGCCTTGTAATGATTTTCTAGTTAATAAAATTCCTGTCTTTCTTCTTATATGCTCTTGCATGTACTTTCCATTTGCTTTGCTTTATTGTTCTAAGCTTTCTTGCTTAAGACTGTTTGCTTGCTAGAGTAGTATTCGAATGTGAATGCATCTAAAAGTAAGTTAGGCGTATGTACCAAGCAAATCAGTGTATTTATGCCTCAACCTTATGCCCCTTACATGCGAGGACCATTAAGACGATTAATGTATAGGACCGAGCTAATCGGTTCGCTTACAAGGCATATGTATTCTCGATTTTGAGAACTGTACCATTGCCGTAACCTTGTCGAGGGAAGTTGTCTCGATAGTAGTTGAGGCCTTAGTCCCTAGATTGTCAGTGCAAATACTGGCTTAAGGTGTAGGTTCGGTAATGAGAATCAACGTGAATACATAAATGCTCGGTATAGACTGACAATGAAAAGAAGTGTATAGGCAAGCAACATTAATGTAGGTACTAACTTAGGGCATATCTTCGAGGATGAAAATTGACCGAAGGACAAAAGCATGAGGCATATGCCATCAAGAGGGAAAACTGTTGGACAAGTGTAAGAAACTCGTTGTTTCATTAATATAACAATTTTTTTACAGATATTGCGAACATTTTACAAAACCATAAGCAAAATATGCCCTTAGATTGCTTGCATTTTAGGGATAGGGTGCCCATCAAGGTTATCTAGCCTATATATGCTATTACCTGCATTTTCTTTCACATGCACTAAATCTTTCTAATTTGGGGTGAGCTCTCCTTGTCCTTCGCACGAGCTTGTGGCTTCCAACCTTCTACATACCAGGTCTTTGGTGTAGAACACTTAATGCTTTACTTTCTTATTATAGTATCGGGCTTCTCAATGCTGTTAAGTCACCACTCGAGCATGCATAACGTCATACACTTCCTCAATCATATCAAGGCTTACTTAGAAGGCTATGTAGTGTTACGCCCCGAACAAGAAGAGTCATAATAGTCCCACCGTGTAAACTAATCTAAGATAGAAGCTGACCTCACGGCTGCTATCGTAGATGCAGTTTACACAAGGCGTACAACTCAACCAGCTTGAAACGTCTGTTCTGACATCTGTTAGTATCCAAACCTGTGGTAGAGCTTTTACAAAATACTTGTTCTATACAATCTGTTGTTTAGTACTACAACAGTAATTATACAAACATTTTACGTCCAAGGGTAAAGACTACAATCAGAGTTTATTAAAAACCACAGGTTATACGATTTATATACAATAAGTTAGAAAACTAGTGGGCTGCCAGGGAATTCCCATTTAGTTTTCTTTAAAACATAAAGACAAAACAAAAGCTCAGGTTCAGTTAAATTCCTCGATCCTCACTTTCCCACATAGCAGTACACTAATCTAAGAACGGTGGTACCTGAACATCTTTGCCTTTACTCAGTACCTGCAAAAGAGTCTGTAGGGGTGTGAGCATAACTAGCTCAGTAAGTGGGGCGGAGTCAGAAGAGTACTATACAATCACAAATAAGGTTAATAATTATGATGAAATGCAATGCAATCACTCAAATGAAAACATCGCACAGTGTTAACCAGTTCACTGTGAGGTTAGAGAAATTTCATCCGCTCCAACCCGGATTGAGGAGTTTCATCGCGACTCAAGTTAGACCAAACCCGAGCTTGTGCAATGGAGAACACCTCCCTCCCAAGACCGCCTTCGAACCACGGCCCCCAACCTTGCCGCGACCTCCTCGCCTATCACTTAGTTCGACTAAGGATGGGGAAAGGACCATTTCAGCTATCCTCATCGAAGGAAGTCGGTGTTTGGCTTAACACTCTTAATCGTTTCCCCTAACGGGTGATTATGCATGACCAATTACACTTTAGTCGAATAATCATTAGTGATAATCAGGGGGTGACCAATAAGTTCACTCAACACAGAATCCATGCAAATATGCAGAACAGCATACCAAGGAGTCGAACTTCTGTCACAACAGAGTATCATTCACACACATAACATGCTCATAATCATCTAACTACAAACACAACCAGAAGTATTCTTGGGTCTCCGGATACTTTTAAATAGTACCCAAACAACAGCGAAGCTACCATCCCAACTTACTTGTTTAGATGTTCGCTATTTCTGACTTGAATTGTCAGCCGTCTTTGGAAGGTCCTAATTACACAAAAGGTCTAAATTTAGTTTTCGTAATAATTACTAAAACATTAGGGTTTAATCTAAAATGGTTATATATATATATATTATTTCCATAATATGCAATCATGTTATTACTATATATTGAATTAAATTATTAATTATTGACATTGTACATCATATATACTATTACGTATTATATATCGTTTTGATTGTATCGAAACGTACTTTTTATTTATTAATTCACGTTTTGATTCCGGTAAAGTTACCGAAATGTGTATATTCTTAAATATGTTATAGATATAAGCTAGATTGCTTAAGGTTATCCGATTTCAACAAAACTAGTGTCATTGAGTTCGTATAAACTTAACGACACATCTTATGAGTCCTGTTCCAAGAGATGGATTTTAACGGGTTGTTTGAATTTTTAATACAATTATACATAATTATATAAAAACGACCGTATTATGCGAAATTTGCAGTTTTAAATTATATTTTATCCAATTTGTCCTCATATTGTAATAATATAAGTATTATTCAATTTTAATACACTTAAAGTACATCCTGATCAGAAAATATTAATAATTATAATAAAAATCTTTATTTAACCCAATTTGATCAGCAATCCTATATATAGGTTTTATTTAACTATTTAACTCATTTTAGTCTATTAATATTACAAATACACCCCGACTTGTAATTTAAGCTATTTTACTTAATAAATT
>JAMXBB010000001.1:112800303-112897221 GCA_024138015.1 Lumnitzera littorea
TAAATACTCCAATTTCTAAGGGCAAAATTGGGATTTCGGGTCATTATTACTAAAATCTAACTTCACTATAATATCTCAACTAACTTTTTCATTCTAGTTGCAAAGTTTGGGCTCAATTGGATAAGTTACCCTAAAAGTCCTAAATCTGAGCTTAGTTGTCCTAAACTCAATTTTGGGAGCTTACATGTAGTTTGTGTTTACATAAACATTTTAAACCCTGCTTATTGGTAACTCAAGCTTAATTAGGAGGATGGCCTGATATAGATCACTGAGAAGGGAACACATGCATTTGGTATCACATGAATCGAAGATGGCTCCGACCCGTAAGATGGTCCAAAAGATAAATGGCAATCATTGGTTTAGCAATTCCATACACTAACTCTACTGATGACATACCATAGAGCTATACATGGACTTAAGCTAGTATCCAATATGACGCGGGAGTAATAGACCTAGGTTTGTTTGCCACAGTCCTTACTAAAGAGATTGATAAGAGCTCGTCAAAGTCTTGGTCCTCAATGAGAAAACATAAGCTCACGAAGAAGGAAGGGTAAAATGTCTTAAGTTTAATATCTCTATTCTGATTATGTGGCTAATACAAATTACAAGTATTTATATGGCCAATTAGGATAAGTACTAGGTATATGTAATTTACAAAAAGGATTCCTACTGAAAAAGGAAAAATACATAGTTTACAAGGGCAAAGTTGTAAATAGGCAAAAAGGATATTCAGTTACAAAAGGATGGTACAGATGTTAGAAAATAGGGTGTGTATCAATCTTCCAATTTGTGGTCCCAAAGATGCTGATTGCCTAGTACAACAGGTTCTTAATAGATCAGGTTGGGGTTGGGTGCTTAATTAGCTCGGCATCTTAGATGTTTTGGACTAAGAAAGGATTGGTTTAGGGGGTGGCTCATTGTTTAGTCGACCTCAACTAGTTAGCTGGGGATCGGGGCAGCTTAGCCTTAGTGATGTATCAAGTTGATTACGGGTGGATTTAGTGCTTGGCCTTAGATTGATGTATTATAGGGGTCGTCTTAACATTATGGCAGCTCAAACCTAAGAATATTTTAGTTCGGTCTCTCATAAGAGCGTTGTTTGACGTCGATTACGCTTGGGAATGTTGGTGGCTTCTTCCCCTTCTACTTGTGAGATAATGAATAGTGCAAAGGAGCTTATAAGACATGTTGGATCAGCTCAAGTGAATAGTTCTTCCTCATGAGTGAGTCATCTTTCAATACTGGTATACCAGGGAAGTAAGGCCATGTGCTTAGGATCGTGTGATTGGCCCTTGATTCAAAGGTGAACAGAAATGGTATCTCTCTTGTAGACATTCTGTGCGTTGTGTGATATCTCTAAAGGATGTTGTAGAGCTCATCCACCCATTTACCCTCGATGCGCTCTACCCTTTTCTTCAAGCTACTAAGAATGATCTTATTGATCACCTCGACTTGGCTATTAGTTTGGGGGTAAGCAAATGAGGTGTAGTGGAGCTTTATATTATGCTTGTCACATAACTCTCAGAACTTACTGCTATTGAATTTCCTGTCGTTGTCTGTGATTAGAGCATAAGGCACTCTAAAATGAGAAAGGATGTGTGTGAGAACAAAACATTTTGTAGCTTGAGCGGTCATGGTTGCCATTACTTGAGCTTCCACCCATTTGGTGAAATAATCAACTACCACCAAAGCAAATTGCTAACATCCAAATGCCTTTGGGAAAGGGTTGAGCACATCTAGTCCCCATTGGGTGAAAGGCCATGGGCCTATCATAAGATGTAAGTCAGAACTTAGCGTATGGGAGATTAACGGCATGTTTCTAGCACTTATGGCATTTTTGGACCAAGGTTTTGGTGTCCTTCTTCATTGTTAGCCAATAATAGCTTAGGTAGAGGGCTTGGATGTATAAGGCCTAGGATTAAATGTAGTTACTATATACCTTAGCGTGGAGCTCTTTTAGGGCATGGATGCTCTCCTTAGGTCTAAGGCACCTAAGAAGTGGTATGCTTTAGCCTCGATGGTACAATACGTCGACAATAAGTGTGTAGTTAGTGAAGGCATAAGCCAACCTCTTTGCCTTAGTTTGATCTTCTGGCAATGCTCTAGTCTTCAAATATTCTATTATTGGGTCCATTTAACAGGGTTGGGAGTCTACAGATTAGATCTTAAGGACTTGTTGTTCTCATCCTTCTATACTATACTATGAGAGGTATTGAATGAAAAGCGGTTTGTTGCTGTCATACTTTACTAAGACAATGGTGGAGGCCAGTTTTGACAACCTTTCTGCTTTTGAGTTCTTTGCTCCAAGGATTTTGTTCATCATCTAAGGAGTGAACTTGGCGAAGATCCCTTGGATTCTTTGGAGGTATTTAATCATTGTCTCCCCCTTTATTTCATATTCTCCTGTTACCATTGAACCATTAACATAGAGTCCGAGTAGATGTCTAATTTTTCTACTTTAATGTCCTTAGTTTTCTTTAGTTTGACAAGGAGTACCTAGTGTTCTACTTCATTGTTGCTTACCGAGAATTCAAACTTTAAGGCATAGAGCACCTTAGCTCCAAATGGGCCTTGTAGTGCTATGCCGGCCCTACTCTGCCCCCTTCCCCCTCCCCTCCCCCTCCCTTCTAACCTGGGTAAGTAAAGGAGCCATCAACATGAAGTGATCACACTTGTATGTTAATGTCCAACTGTGTTTCTTCTTTTCCTGCATACTCCATGATGAAGTCTGTGAGAACTTGATCCTTGATTACGTACCTTAGCTGGTACTAGACACCATGAGGACTAAGCTTGAGAGCGTATTTGACCATCCTATTTGAAGCATTTGGCCTTTGTAGAATGGCTTAGAGGGGTTGATCAGTTACTGTAGACACTTAATTTTTTGCCCCCTTTATTTGTTTTTTATTTATTTCATTTTTATTATTATTATTTTACTTTATTTTCTTAGTAGGCCCTAAATTAGAAAAAATTCAAAAAATAGGGAATTAAAAGAAAACCTAAAAAAATTAAGAAATTTAGAAAAACTAAGGATCATAGTAAAATACAAAAAAAATTCAATAATAAGAAAAAGCACAAAAAAAAAAGAAATTTCAAAAAGAAACCTTAAAAAGATAAAAAGTTAGAAAATGAAGTTTAAAAATTTGGAAATTTAAAAAATTATAAAAAAATTAGAAAAAATTAAAGCCAAGTAAAAGATTTTAGAAAATCGCACGTTATTAGGATAGATTTTAATTTTGGTTTAAAAGTTGAGCCGTTAAACTTGAGCCGTTAAACTTGAACTTTGATTTAAATCTAGCTTAGACTGACCAAGTCCATATATGCAATTTGATTGCACATATGGATAAGACACAAGCCAATAGCCTGACGGTTAAGCATATGGACATAACATTAACATTGAGCATGAGGTCTTGGGTTTAAAACTTAGCAAAGGCAGGGAGGCCTTTTTTTTTTTTTTTCCAATCACATTAGAGATTGTTATGTGTTAAGATCTGATTGCATCACGTGTGCTGACACATGGCATTCTCGAATTCGATGGCCCAACTGACATGGCGCTGCATGGCATGCTACATCAGCTGCCACCTGTCACGAATGACACGTGGTACGCCAAGGTTGGCTGGCACGGTTGATGTAGCGCTACGTTAGCCTTCTTTTTCCCTCCCCTTCTTTCCTTTTCCCTTCGTTTTCCTCTCTTTCCCTCTCTTTCCCCATCCTTTGTTCATTTTCTCCAGATTTCCAACACTTTCCTCTTCAAACCGCCTACTTCAACATGATTTTTGGACCCTTTCTTGTTGCAATTTCGCTAAATCAATGACGAAATTGCAAACTAAACATAGCTTACTATGAATCGGTACAGAAAACGCATCCAAGTTCGGTCAATTACACATCTAAATCGAACTTCAAAGATTAGGAAAAAACTAAAAATTCAGCTATTCCCATTAACTTCAATTCGATCTTTCCTTTGTTGCTAGGTTGAATTCGATTATAAATTGGAGCTCATGGACCATCTATAAGGACATACGATCACCCACAAGCTCCAGAATCAACTCCCTAGCTCTTTCTCTCTCTCTCTCTCTCTCGACCACTCTATCTCTCTACTGAACTCTCTCTCTTTGAGTCTCTCCCTCTCGTTGCTTTCAGCCAAAGCTCACTACTATGGTCAAGACCCTCACCACTCAAGCTTTAGAAATTGACCACCTTCACTCATTGCCATGGCTCCTAGCTACACCACCAAACAACCACCATCGAAACCTTAACTGCCCTAACCCTTCTCATCAAACCACCACGTTCGATCCTCTTCAACCCAAACCAAACCTACGGCTGAATTCACCATGACTTAAAACCCTACACCACACTTCCCTTTCAACTCCAGCAACTTTCGACGACACCACCCAAACGCGACCGCACTCGAACACCATCCAAACTAGCCTCAAACCCCGTGGCACTCTTTCTACCCCCCTATTCCCAATCTAAAACCTACAAAAAGTTGCTCACCCCCTCAATTTGGCCACCAGAACAATCAAAATTGACCCTAATCTGCTGTTATATTAAAGATAGTGGAATCCAACCCGACCCAATCCATGCATCCGACTTGATTCAAGATCCGAAGACTTGACTCACGCTCTCTACCCCTGTCTAAATCTCTACCGGATTTCATTTCATTATTTATTTATTTGTTTCATTTATTTATTCCATGTAAATGTAATCAAATCAAAAAGAAAAGAACAAGAAGAAAGGAAAAGAAAAAAAAAAGGAAAAGAAAAAGAAAAAAAGAAAAGAAAAGGGTAATTTTGTTTTGTTTTGTTTTATTTTTACTAGTTTAATAAAAATAGATAAAATATAATAAGTAATAAATAAATAAGTTGACATAATGAAATCAAAATAAGATAAGTAAGATAGTAAATAAAATTATTTTGTCACTCAGAAAAATTGATTTTCCAAAAATGAAATAAAAATAAATAAATCATTTTCTAAATTAAGATCGTTTAGAATTTTGAAAAATAAAATTCAATTTAGGACCCTTTTTAGAAATTTTCTTAAATAAACCAAAATTGAGTAAAACGTTAACTCAATCATTCTTTTTTTTTTTTTAAAACAAAACAACCCACTAAAATTTTCATAAAAAAAACTATGTACGTTTAATACCGCATAGCGAGTACATAGGCACTTACGAGGCGACAATAAAAATAAAAAAATCTAATTTTCCTTTTTCTTTAGTTTAGATTATTTCATTTGTCTAATTAGAATAGTTAAATTGAGTTTCATCTCGTAAAATAAAAACGTTATTTTTAAAGATTAAAGTTAATTTTGGAAAGTCAATGGTACCCGTAAGGGTTTAAAAGTCCTTACCCCCGGATCCAGATTCTCTAGTTTTCAAAAAATCGTATTTATAAATTGTTTTTTTTACTAACAGACCGGTAGTTAAGATATAACCAATCCACCGAATTGGTTATAACTTAACCCCTTTTCCTGACTCCGGTCAGGTGGCGACTCCAAATCTTTTTAAGTTGAAAAAAATGGTTTTCTTTAAACCTTAGTCGAAGATCAGTATTAAACGAGTAAGGTTTACTATTGATTGGTTTAGAGAAGACCTAATTTTATAAAAAGAACTGAAAGGGTGAAAAACCAGGCTCGACAACTTGACAACTCCACTGGGGATGTCAAGAGGGTTAGCCATTTGATTTTCCAAAATTAAAATTAATCTCTAAAATAACCTTAAACGTAATTTATTTACTCATTTTTGTATTATAAATTGTGCTAATATCATTTGCAGGTTTGGTTTTATGTATTTTTTAGGGGAAGGATTTATTTTGCTGCATCATGAATGCATGATAGATATGGTCGAACCTAGACCGTCCTAGGACCTTAGGACGAGGAGCCATTGTGTAAAGTCTCGAGCGTAGTGGGGCAATCACTGTTTGAGGCCAATTAAGCTACCTCACTTAAACTTCGATGTGACTAAGGAACCATTTCTTCGTAAACATGTAAGGTCACAGAGTTTAAGGATCGTTAGAACCCACCTTTCTTGCATTACATTTCATAGGGTCAACGAATAACTAATAAAGCGACAACGTTATATAAAAAAGAAAAAAATGACAAGATCCAGAGTTTTTCCCTGTATTCTTCCTAAAATTGATGTACATAGGAGATCTTGTATATTTTCTCTTCTTGTAATTAGTCTTTCCTTTGTAATTTATGTTTTCTTTGTAATGTTTCAGAAATGGCCAACTCATCTAATGCCAAGGGTTTCGCTAAGGAGATTCATGTCCACAAACCTATAAACCCAAAGCCCATACTTAGCTAGTGGTTTCAAACCTTTAACCCAAGAGAGCAATAGTTCATTACCAACAAAATTAGACCTATACTTTCACTAGCCAAAGTGAAGGTTAACATCACACTAGTAAGGGTCTTAGTCCATTTCTAGGAGCCTAAAGAAGTGGCTTTTCAAATTTAGACCACATCCAATCAGCCCAACTCTACAGGAGTACACCCAACTGCTCTAAGCTCCTCCTTTAGATGAAATATATGTCTCGGAACTTAGCTTCGACCCAACCTATATTTTCTCAAAATTCTTAGGGATTCGTAAGACTAAGATAAATGAGGCCCAAGATGATTGTAACAAATATGCCATCAAGATATGGGATCTAGTCCATTGGTTCTAAAATGAGCCCAGCTCCAACAAACAAGCGCTGTTTCTTGGAAATTGGAAAGAAAACTGAATCAAGGACTATGTCCTAGTAGTGTTCGCCATTATCTTGTTTCCAAGTTGGTCTTTTCTTATACACTTTAGGGTAACAGAGTTAGTGGCTCAATTTTGGGAAGGTGAGTCTTACATTCCTGCCTTACTTGTTGAGTAGATAAGAAACCTTAATTTCTTTAAGAAAAGGGGTTGCAGAGATCTCAAGTCAAGCGTGGCACTATTAATGGTTTGGTTCGTCAGTCACATCAAATGCTTTAGGTTGGACTTAATAAGGGGAGCATTCGTGAATAAGATTAACCTTATTGATTCTTTCGTCGATAAGATCAAATTACCAAAAGATATCCCTACCCTTCTCTGGATAGAGGTTCTACGAGATTTCCGAATAGAAGTTATACTGTGGACTACCAGGTAGAGTAATTACATTAAGGTCATACTAATTTACAAGAATTACCATGTTGTGCCACTGATCGGAATGAGTTAGTGTATAGGTTACTACCTAAACAACATGGTAAGACAATTTGGAGAAATCCATGACATAGTTCACAAATCTTCATTAGAGCCATTCACTCTTAATCTAGAAGGGCCTCACTCTACAGAAAAGACATCTAAACTTCACAAGATCAAAGCTTGGTGGGACACCTGGACCGTAAGCCCAAACATCGATCTGAGTGAGTTCATAGGAGAAGTGAACAAACACCAGGTTACCAAAGAGTATTTATACAATCAACTTCATAAGGTAGGTGCAATGCGATATCAAGCACTAGAAGTCCTTCAAACCTCCCCTGTGCACCCTAAATCTGAAATGGTGACCTATATAGACCAAATGAAAGCTCGTATGGAGATCCTCCGTGATGAGAAAGAAAAATGGGCAAACCTATGCCGAGAATCTAGACAAAGGTCGCATGCCTTAGAACACCAGCTAAAGATGGCCTAGAAGAAAATTCAAGAGTTTGAAGAAGCGGTTAAGTGTGACCAAAAGAAGAAGAAAATGCCATCTAGCCTACAGAAAAAAAGAAAATTAGTATAGATGAATTTGTACCTTTTTTTTTCTTTCATGTAATAAGACTCCAAGAATTCAAAAATAATAAATAACTTGCTATTCTGTTAATCATTTGTCAATCCTCTCCTTTTCATTCGTATGATTCACTTGCATTTCATTCATTTACATTCTTTTTCAAAATATCTAAGTGCTAACTTGATGAGAAGTGGTTTTAAACCAGGCCGCCAAGATAGCTCCCAAACATCAAACTTTTCAGAGAAGACCCATCAAAACTTGTTCTCAAACCAGAATGGCCAACCAAGGAAACAACAACAACACCAACAATGGCAACCTCGAGGTTATTAACACCGCAGAGTTGAGGTTCCAATCTTTGGAACGAACAGTAGGAAAGAGTGCAAATCAATTGAGCTTTCTTGTTGACAGCATCTCTTTGCTTAGGTCTACGGCTTCATCAAATGAAGAAAATTCTAAAACCCAATATGGAAAGAATACTGAAGCCCCACCCTTTGAAACAGAAGAAGCTTACCCTAAAGTTAATCAAGGCTTCAAATCCTTTGAAATAGAAGGGGTATCTCTAAAGGCTAACCCAACTTTTGAGTTGAATACTTACTCATTCCCGATTAACCCAAAGCTTAAAGTTGACCAGGACAAATTGAAAGAGCTTGAGAAGTGGCTAACTCAACAAATTACAGAAAAAATAAAAATGCTTGAGGGGTATGATAGATTTGAGTATGCTGGCATAACAGACTTCTTTGCCTATGATTACAAAAGCTTTTCAAAAAAGTTCAAAGTACCTGACTTTGAAAAATGCAATGGGACTAGATGCCCCAAGCTACACACCTGGTTAGATGTATGCAAGATGGGCAAGTATGCACAGTATGATCAACTCATGGTCTAAACCTTTCAGGACAGCCTGACTAGCCTTACCTTAACCTAGTATGCTCAGTTGGACCTGAATTAAGTGAATACATGGGAGAAGTTAGCTAGAGTGTTCTATGAGCAATATAGATTTAACGTTGAAGTGGTACTAACAATGATGGATTTGGTTGCCCTAAGGAAGAGGTACAATGAATCCTTCAAAGAATATGCTCAAAGGTAGAGGTCCTTAGCTGCAAGAATATCTACCCTTGTGATTGAAAAAGAGCTAACTGCAACTTTCATTAACACTCTTGAGAGGCCCTACTTTGCTCACCTGATTAGACAAGCCTCTTCTAGCTTTACAGAAGTAGTGGCAGCGGGGTATCGAATTGAGAGTGTCATTTCCTCTAGCAAGTTATAAGAGACAGTAGATAGAAGACTACCCTACTAAACCCACTACCAGCAAGCCTAGAGAAGCTATTGTTGGCATGGTCAACTTAAATGTAAGACCTAACTCTCGAGTTTCTTTTAGGACAAATCCCCCACTAGCTCAACTACAGTACAAAAGCCAACCACAGGCTAGCAGAGCCCCGAAATAGTTCACTAGAATACTTGTTCCACTTAGTCCAGCGCTTGAGAAGTTAAAAAGAGATAATCTACTCCATTTTGAGGCTCTTAGTGAAAGGTACAGGCCAAGATTCTTTTATCCCAATGTAAAACAAAATCCAAGATTTGATTGATGAAGGTATAGTACAACTGGATTTTGTAGAGGCTTTTACCCCAAACGTCAACAACAACCTACTACCAAACCATGGACCCATCATCAATATGATATCTAACCACTCAAAATCTGCCACTAACATGATCAATCCAAACCAAGAACCAAAGGTTTATAGATTTTACAAAAAAGAGGTCCCACAAGTTAAAAGGTATACCTTCCATGTGCCTGTAGCCCCCGAAAATTATAAAGCTGCCTCCCTTAACTACCAGGCAATAAAACAGGGGCAATCAAACTCGCTTGTAAGGGGGATCACTCGCTTCAATAAAATCTATGATCCGAAGGAAGACTTGAGAAAGAAGGTCATGCTAGAAATGCTAAGCACCGAATAAGTTGAACATAAAGAAGGATTAATTGCCTTTACCAAGATGATCAAGTCTAACGAGCATAAATTAATGGACCAGCTCGCTAAGAATCTAGCACAAATATCCCTTATAAGTCTATTATTGGCATCAGACCCATACCAAGAAGCTTGATTCAGAACACTAAGGGATGTCAAGGTCCCTTGTGAAATCCTGGCTGAAAGGATTGGCTCTGTCACCAATTCCATCCTCACCATGGATCAAATTTCCTTCTCCACCGAGGAATTAGGCAAAGAAGGTACCCAGCACACAAAGTCTTTGCTCATAATAGTGAAGATAAATAACATCACCACAACAAGAGTCCTCATCGACAATGGGTCATCTCTAAACATTTGTCCTTTAGCCACCCTAGATCTATTGGGCGTCGATACAACTACTATCAAACCAAGTTCAATAACGGTAAGAGCTTTTGACTGATCCAGGAGGGAGATAATAAGGGAGGTCGACTTACCAATTGATATCGGCCTATAGACGTTTAATATCCCATTCTAGGTTTTAGACATTCTAAGGACCTTCAATCTATTATTGGGAAGGCTTTAGATACATTCAGTAGGGGCCATACTGTCAACTCTTCACCAGAAAGTTAAGTTCATCTCCAATGGCTAAGTTATCACAATTCTAGGTGACCAAGATTATGAAATCTATAAAGAGACGGCCATACCTTATATTGGTACAGAAGAGCAAGAGGACTTTGGACTCCAAATGTTTAATGAGGTGTGTATGATCACAATCAACTGAAGGAATAGAGGTTAAAATTCAAAGAAGGCCAGTTTGGGACCTATGCATTAGGGTACATTCCAACCCTGATGGAAGAATTACAAAGAATGCAAGCCAGGGTAGAAAGGGTGACAAGTTGTATCACTCTCCAATGGCCTTCCCTCCATTGTCAGAAACTTTCATTAGGGTCGAAACCCAAAACTCAAAGCCCACTAAACAAGGCACTTCCAACAGAAATGAAGGGGCTGGCCTATTCAATAAATCCCAGCACTTGAATAATTGGTTCTCCATCCCTGTGAATAACAATAAGTCTTCCCTAGGGTAAAGGATGAATCATGATCCAGTATTTTATGGAATTTTGTAATAAATTACCTTTGTTCTTCAAATGCTTGTACTCGAAAGAGAGTTCCCCAAAATAAAATTAGCTTCTTTTCCCTTTACTCTTGCCTTATTTACACTTTTCCTTTTACATACTTTTCTTTTTCTCTAGATGTCACGATCCAAACAAAGGCCATGGATACCTCGTGTAGATAGGTGACAAAAATATTGATATCATTGTTGGCCTTACTGGGTTAGTCATCGGGAGTGATGTCAATGACCATAATGACATGCAAGAAAGCTAGCAAAAACATGAAATAAGTAAAATTTCTATTGATGAGCCAACAGAGATAATTAATGTCGGTACCAACGAAAACCCTATGGTATTGAAGATTAAGGGAAATTTGGAAGAAAATTAAAAGATAGAGATGGCCACATTACTATCCGAATACCAAGATGTATTCGCTTGGTCTTATGACGACATACCCAGATTAGACCCGTCGATCGTAGTCCATCACTTACCCACATAAGAGGATATTAAGCCTAAGAAACAAAAGTTGAGAAGGTTCGGACCAGATATCCTGTTGAAAATCAAGGAAGAAGTTAGAAAACTATTGGAAGTCGGCTTCATCGAGGTATTTGATTCTCCTGAGTGGGTAGCCAACATAGTACCAGTTATGAAGAAGAATGAGAAAGTCAAAGTGTGCGTGGACTTTTGAGACCTTAATCAAGTAACCCCTAAATATAATTTTCCTTTGCCCCATATCGATGTATTGGTCAATAACACAGCTAGAAATCATATTTTCTCTTTCATGGATGGATTTTCCAGGTATAACCAAATTCGAATGGTTGAAGAAGATAAAGCCAAGACAACATTCATCACAACTTGGGGTACGTTTTGTTACAAAGTGATACCTTTCGGACTAAAAAATGCCGGGGTAACTTACCAAAGGGCCATGGTAGCAATCTTTCATGACGTGATGCACAAAGAAGTTAAAGTATATGTCGATGATATGATTGCCAAGTCTAAGGAAGAAGAAAATCATGTGGAAAATCTAAGGAGATTGTTTGATAGGTAGAGAAAATTCCAACTGAAACTCAACCGAAAGAAGTGTACTTTCGAAGTGACTTTAGGGAAATTATTAGGTTTCATAATCAGCCAAAGGGGCATCGAAGTGGACCCTGATAAAGTCAAAGTGATAGTTGACCTACCCCCGCCATACATACTTAAAGAAATCAGAGGTTTGTTGGGCCGTTTAAACTATATAGCCTGGTTCATATCTCAACTCATGGACGAGTGTCGTCCTTTGTTTAAGTTGTTAAAAAAGAATGCCAAGATCAATTGGAATGAAGAGTGCGAGCAGGCCTTTACAATAATCAAAGAATACCTCATGAACCCTCCAATTCTGGTAGCTCCAAAACCTGAGAAGCCTTTATTCCTATACTTGACAATATTACCATAGTCCATGGGCTGCATGCTTGGCCAGAAAGATGAGGAAGGGAAGGAATGGGCTGTATACTACTTGAGCAAGAAATTCATTGAAGGAGAGTAGAGCTATTTGGAAATTGAAAGAACCTACTGTGCTTTAGTTTGGGTAATGCATCAGCTCAGACAATACATACTTTACTACCAGGTTGAATTACTAACTCAACACGATCCCTTGAAGTACTTGGCAGACAAAGCAATCCTAATAGGTAGAATCTCAAAGTAGCAAATGCTGCTATCAGAGTTCAACATTACATACGTAAACCGAAATTCGGTCAAAGGGTAGCTTTGGTAGATCAATTAGCAGAAAATCCCTTTGATAACACTCCTTAGGAAGTACAAGTCAATTTCCCCGATGAGGGTGTCTTGGTGGTTAAGGGAAACTCTGACAAAGGAGAAGATGGCGAGCCACTGAAATGGAAAATGTTCCTTGATGGTGTAGCCAATGTGTCTGGGTGTCGAATTAGGGCAATACTAATATCCCCTGAAGGTATTCAATATCTTGTGGCTAAAAAGCTCGTTTTCCCATACACTAATAATATTGCTGAGTTTGAAGCATGCATTATGGGACTCAAGATAGCCTTAGAAAAAAACATTCAAGAATTAAAAGTGTATGAGGACTCCTTACTCATTATTGGCCAAGCCCGGGGAGAGTACAAAACTAAAGATCCTAAGTTGGTACCTTATCACCAGCATTTGATTGAATTAACAAAAAATTTCAAGGAAGTCACTTTCAATCACGTACCAAGGACTCAAAATCAATTTGCTGATGCCTTAGCCATACTAGCATCTACGATCTAGATATCTAGTGGAGTCGAGATTCAACCCCTTACTATTGAAATTAAAGATAAGTTTGCCTTCTACTTAACGATTAAGGGTATGAACTACCAAAAACCGTGGTATCATGATATTAAGACGTTCCTATAACAAGGCGCATACCCTGAAGAAGCTAAGAAAAGAGACAGAAAGGTGATTAGGAAGTTGGCTACTCGTTTCTTAGTAAGCGAGTCCATCTTTTATTGACGCTCATTTGACGGTACACTCTTAAGGTGTGTGGATGACAAAGAGGCTGACTATTTAATGAAAGAAGTGCATGAAGGATTATGTGGCCCTCACATGAATGGATACATGTTGGCGAAGAAAATCATGAGGCTAGGGTATTATTAGTCAACAATGGAAAGTGATTGCATCAAACATGTTAGGCACTGTCATTTATGCCAAGTTTATGCAAATAAGATAAACGCCCCACCTCAGGAATTACATGCCTTCTTAGCACCATGGCCTTTCTCAATGTGGGGCATAGATATCATTGGTCCAATCACTCCAAAAGCGTCCAATGGGCATCGCTTCATATTAGTCGCCATCGACTACTTCAGCAAATGGGTAGAGGCTTCGTCATACTCAAATGTTACTAAAGGGGTCATAGTTAAGTTCATCAAGAGAAACATCTTAGCTTGGTACCGGACTCCTGAAACAATCATTACTGATAACGGCACTAATCTCAACAACAAGCTTATGATAGAATTGTGCCAACAGTTCTGAATCATTCACAGGAACTCTACTCCTTATCGACCCTAAATAAATGGAGCTGTCGAAGCAGCAAACAAAAACCTCAAAAGAATCATTGAAAAAATGGCTGTCACATATAAGGATTGGCATGAGATGTTACCCTTCGCACTTATGGCCTATCAAACTTCCATCAGAACGTCGATTGGGGCAACACCATACTCTTTAGTATACAGCATCGAAGCAATGTTACCAATAGAGGTCGAGATCTTGTCGCTCAGGGTACTATGAAAAACTCATTTAGATGAAGCCAACTGGATAAAGAAACGTATCAAGTAGCTAAATTTGATTGATGAGAGGAGATTAACAGCCTTGTGTCATAATCAATGTTATCAACAAAGGATGGCTTGGGCCTTCAACAAAAGGGTACGACCCTGGAACCTCAAAAAAGGAGATTTGGTGTTAAGAAAAGCTCTCCCCAACACACAAGACCCTAAAGGGAAATTTACCCCCAATTACAGAGGTCCTTATGTCGTGAAGTGAGTATTATTGAGAGGGGCTTTGATTTTGTCCCAAATGGATGGTCCAAATTTTGAGAGACCCTGTAAATGCCGACGCTGTAAAATTATACTATCCATAAGAAGTCAGTGGGAATTTTGCTCAAAACGTGAAAATGCTAGCCATCTTGAATGTCATTGTGATCTAATTTTCATTATCTACAAGCAAGTTTGGTATCCTTGGCAGTTGTTCTCATTGGAATAATTACCCTCTCCATAAAAAGGTCCAATTCCCTTTACCCCATCTAATTGGACCCATACACTGCAAATACGAGAGGAGTTAAGGAACGAGATCTAGAACATTGGTAATTGACAAAATTCTTTAAAATACTTTACTACGGATTGATCCCCCTCAATGGGGAGTTTTATTGTCTTTTTTTAGGGGAATGTGAAACTCAAGTAAGCAATCACGGTAGATGGGAATAAGGCCTTTGGGTTCATAAAAGTTCCAAAGAGACAAAAATAGTGGGTGGTTTTCCTGTATCGGGCTAATTTCCATGACTTTTCTAAAAAAAACTAGCAAAGTCTCGAATGTTGTATGTCAAGAACATTCGGGTTGATAACAAGGGACTAAAACAAGAGTCAGTAATTTTCTGATAGGGGCTTTTCAAAAAGGTTTGATAGTTTGGGTGCTATCGACAAAGACCGGGTAAGTATTTCCACATAATGTTAGTACACCAATTTTTTTTTGCACTTGCATTTAAACCAATTTTTACTTCCAACAATCTTTTTAACCAACCCATAAGGCATTCACTTTCTGCATTTAGTGTTTGGCTAACTTACGAAGACAAGATCCTAGCTCAATTCATCCTTCCAATCCATAGGGTCCCTCTATTCACCAAATTTCTTTTAAGCATGCCCATATGTCCTTTCCCCTCTATTCACTAAGTCTTGTAGGCTACTTCTCCTCATAGTTTACTATTGGCACAGCATTACCACCAATTTTAGGGTTGCTAGCCCTTGAAAGACGCTCCCGCCTAGGTTAGTAAGCCTAGTGAGGTATGACCAGGTTTTAGATTGATCCGATTTTAAGGTTACTAGTCCTTGAGAGACACTCTCACTTAAGTTAATAAGCCTTGTAAGGCATAACCAGGTTTTAGATTGATCCCATTTTAGGGTTGCTAGTCCCCGAGAGGCACTCTTGCCTAAGTTAGTGAGCCTAGTAAGGTACGACTAAGTTTTAGATTGATCTCATTTTAGGGTTGCTAGTCCCGGAGAGACTCTCCTACCTAAGTTAGTGAGCCTTATAAGACATAGCTAGGTTTTAGATCTATCCCCATTTTCGGGTTACTAGGCCTTGAGAGATGGTCTCGCTTGGGTTAGTGAGCTTAGAGAGGCACAACTAGGGTTCATTTCTTCATTTAAATCGATTTTAGGAGAGTTATTTAATCATCTTAGGGGTAAAAATAGTGTCTGTTTGGTCCTTGTAGTAAAGTTTTGCTCAAATTTCATCATAAAGAGGGATAACTGTAGATACTTAATTTTTTGCCCCCTTTGTTTGTTTTTTTATTTACTTTATTTTTATTATTATTATTATTATTATTATTTTTCTTTCTTTTCTCAATAAGCCTTAAATTAGAAAAAATTCAAAAAATAGGGAATTAAAAGAAAACAAAAAAAAAATTAGAAATTTAGAAAAAATAAGGATCATAGAAAAATACAAAAAAATTTCAATAATAAGAAAAAGTAAAAAAAAAATAAGAAATTTGAAATTGAAACCCTAAAAAGATAAAAAGTTAGAAAATGGAGTTTAAACATTTAGAAATTTAAAAAATTACAAAAAATTAGAAAAAATTAAAGTTAAGTAAAAGATTTTAGAAAATAACATGTTATTAGGATAGATTTTAATTTTGGTTTAGAAGTTGAGCCATTAAACTTAGGCTTTGATTTAAATCTAGGTAAGGTTGACCAAGCACACAAAGACAAGGCATAGGTCAATGGCTTGACAGTTAAGCATATAGACATAATATTAACATTGAGTATGAGGTTTTGGGTTCGAAACTTAGCAAAGGTAAGGAAGCCTTTTTCTTATTTTTTGTTTTCAATCACATCAGGAATTACCATGTGTCGAGATCTGATTATGCCACGTATGCTGACACGTGGCATCTTCGGATTCGACAACCTTGTTGACGTAGCATTTACGCAGCATGCCACATCAGCTACCATGTGTCATGAATAACATGTAACACGTCAAGGTTGGCTGGCACGGTTAACGTGACCTCACGTCAGCCCACTTTTTCCCTCCCCTTCTTTACTTTTCCCTTTGTTTTCCTCTCTTTCCCTTCTCTTTCCCTCTCCTTCATTTTCCCTAGATTTCCAATACTTTCCTCTTCGGACCGCCCACTTCAACACGATTTTTGGTTGTTGCAATTTCGTCAAATCAATGGCAAAATTGCAAACTAGACATAGCCTACTATGAATCGGTATAGAAAAAGCATCCAAGAATTAACTCCCTAGCTCCAAAATCTTTCCTTTGTTGCTGGGTTGAATTTGACTATAAATTGGAGCTCATGGACCATCCACAAGGACATATAATTACTTATAAGCTCCAGAATCAACTCCCTAGCTCTCTTTCTCTCTCTTACGACCACTCTATCTCTCTTTACCGAACTCTCTCTCTCTTTAAGTCTCTCCCACTCGTTGCTTTCAGTCGAAGCTCACTACTATGGTCAAGACCTTCACCACTCAAGCTTTAGAAACCGACCACCTTCGTTCACCACCGTAGCTCTTAGCTACACCACCAAACAACCACTACCAAAACCCTAACTACCTTACCCCCTCTCTTCAAACCACCACTTCTGACCCTCTTTAACCCAAACCAAACCCATGGCTAAATTCCCTACGACTTAGAACCCTACACCACACTTCCTTTTCAACTCCAACAACTCCTAATGACACTACCTAAACACTACTACTAGCCACTGCACTCAAACACCATCCAAACCACACCCAAACCCCGTGGCACTCTTTCTACCCCCCCTATTCCCAATCTAAAACCCATAAAAAGTTGCTTACCCCCTCGATTTAGCCACCAAAACAGTTGGAATCAACCCCAATTTGCCACTGTATTGAAGATAGTGGAATCCAACCCGACCCGATCCATGCATCCAACCTGACCTAAGATCCGAAGACCTGACTCGTACTCTCTACCCTGGTCTGAATCTTTACTGAATTTCATTTCATTATTTATTTATTTATTTGTTTCATGTATTTATTCCATGTAAATGTAATCAAATCAAAAAGAAAAGAAAAAGAAGAAAGGAAAAGAAAAAGAAAAAGAAAAGAAAAGGGTAATTTTGTTTTGTTTTGTTTTGTTTTATTTTTACTAGTTTAATAAAAATAGATAAAATATAATAAGTAGTAAACAAATAAGTTGACATAATGAAATCAAAACAAGATAAGTAGGATAGTAGATAAAATTATTTTGTCACATAGAAAAATTGATTTTCCAAAAATGAAATAAAAATAAATCAACTATTTTCCAAATTAAGATCATTTAGAATTTCGAAAAATAAAATTCAATTTAGGACCTTTTTTAGAAATTTTCTTAAATAAACCAAAATTGAGTAAAACGTTAACTCGATCGTTTTTTTCTTAAAAATAAAACCACTCATTAAAGTTTTCATAAAAAGAATTACGTACGTTTGATCTTAAATAGCCGATACATAGGCACTTACAAAGCGATAATAAAAATGAAAAAATCTAATTTTCCTTTTTCTTTAGTTTAGATTTCATTTGTCTAATTAGAATAGTTAAATTGAGATCTATCTCATAAAATAAAAAGGTGATTTTTAAAGATTAAAGTTAATTTTGGAAAGTTAATGGTACTCGTAAGGGTTTAAAAGTCTTAACCTCCGGATTCAGATTCTCTGGTTTTCAAAAAGCTGTATTTATAAATTGGTTTTTTAATTAATAGACTGGTAGCTAAGATATAACCAATCCATCCAATTGGTTATAACTTAACCCCTTTTCCTAACTCCGGTCGGGTGGCGACCCTAAATCTTTTCAAGTTGAAAAAAATGGTTTTTTTTTTTAAACCTTAGTCGAGGATCAGTATTAGATGGGTAGGGTTTAGTACTGATTGGTTTAGAGAAGACCTAATTTTATAAAAAGAATTGAAAGGGTGAAAAACCAGACTCGATAGTTACTATGACAATTGGATGGGCTTGAAAGTATGGCTTAAGCTTATGTGATGCGATGACCATTATGAGAGCTAATTTCTCGATCTTAATCTATCCATTTTCTAAAGCTTGTAAGATGTGACTTACGTAATGCACAAGTTTATCTTCCCGTCCATTTGCTTGGATAAGGATCAAAGATAATGCTCTACTGCTAACGGTGAGATATAGGCATAATTCTTTGTTGGCAAAGGGTTTTGAGAGCACTAATGGGCTTTGAAGGAGCTTCTTTAAACTGTTGAATGCTTGTTGACACTAAGTTATCCGACTAAACTTGAAAGGGCTCTTCAAGAGCTTGAAGAATTTTGATCACTTATCCTCACTTTTGGATATAAAGTAGTTTAGGGTAGTGACCTTCCCAATGAGGCATTCAACTTCCTTCACCATTTTGGGGGCTATTATGTCACAAATTGCTTGGATTTATCTAGATTAGCCTCAGTTCCTCATTTGGTGACCATGAAGTCAAGGAATTTTCCTCATGTGACCCCAAATTTTTGGGGGTTGAGTTTCATCCGGTAATGGCCAAGGGTGTTAAATGTTTCTCTAAGGTCTTCAATGTATCCTTTCCTTTCCTTTCCTTGCTTTTGACAATCATGTCATCCACATACACTTAGACGTTCTTGCCAATCTATTGCTTAAATATAGTGGTGATTAGTCTCTGATACGTCACTCCAGCATTCTTTAGACCAAAAGGCATGACTTTGTAACAATAGTTGCCAAATTTTGTAACAAATGAGGTGTGGATGAGTAAGCATCCATAAAACTAAGGAGAGTAAGTCCTGATGTTGAATTAATAAGTTGGTTGATGCAGGGAAAAGGGAAGCAGTCTTTTGAGCAGGCTTTGTTAAGGTCGGTTTAGTCAATGCACATTTGCCATTTCTAGTTAGCCTTCTTTACAAGGATTGTGTTCGCAAGCCATGTCAAGTAATTCTCTTACTTGATGAATCCAACTCGAAACAATTTATGCACTTCTTGCTAGATTACGGCCTAGTGCTTGGGCTCAAAGTGTCATTTCTTTTATTTTATTGGCTATATGTTGGGGTCGATGTTGAGGTGACGAGTTGCTTCAAGGATGTCAATTATACTTAGCATGTCCTCGGGTACAGAAGCAAAGATGTCTATGTTTTTTCTGAGGAAAGCTATGAGTTTTGTCTTCTCAACCTTAAGTAGGCTTGTGCCAATTTGCATAGTCAATCTTAGTATGTTTCCAAGTCAAATTTCCTTAGTTTTTTCTATTAATTCTCTTTGAAGGGTTAGTTTTTCATCAATGGTGAATTCAATGTTCATGACATTATCTCTTGTTCGAGCTTTAAGGTAAAGAGTCCTGGACAAGTATTGGTCTCCTCAGACTACGTTAACTCCTATTGGCATCACGAATTTAGCTTTCGAGCATCTTTGCTTGATAGGCATGTCAAACTTCCTTATACTTGGTCGCCCTAATATGATGTTATATGGTGATTAGTGGAAAACGAAGTTGATGGACTGTATGGTGAATGTAAACCGTCACTTAGTAGCACTAGTAAGGTGATGATTCCCTTAGTCAGCATAGGTCTACTGCCTCCAAAGCTTGTAAGGCTATGTTTGTTTTGTTGAAGGGGCTTATCAAGCTAGTCCTTCATCTACTTGTAGTTGTAGTTGAACAAGATGTCAACCTAGTTGCTATTGTCAACAAATGTTTTTGGTACATCGAAATAGTCAATCTTGGCCTTAATGACTAGTACATCACTGTATGAATAGTCGATACCATGTTTTGTCATTTGAGATAAAATTGATAGTGGTATCCATCTTAGGCTTTTTAGTTCTAATAAGGTATGCTTTGTGCTCATTAGATGTAGAAGCAATGTCGCCTACAAGACCAAGGCCTTCAAAGATGGTATTCACCTATCCTTGCCTACCATAACGATTTTGATCATTGATGGTGTCATCTCTTTATTGGTTTTAGTGTTGTTGTTGCTCAATTCAATGATGCTAGGTTGGTCGTTGGAGTTGGCTCCTTTCATCAACGATTAGGTGGTCGATGCAACCCTTGTAGACAAGGCCTTCAATCATGTTCTTGAGGTGATGTCATTCATTAGTGTTATGTCCGTAAACCTAGTGATAGTCGCATTACTTGCTAGAGTTGGTTGCATCCAGCGTTTCTCTAACATTGGGTGGTTAGGGAAGTTACTCTTGCTCATCGTACATGACCTCTTTAAGGTGGCGGTTAAGAGGTGTGTATCGGAGGTAGTCTGTAAATCTTTGTTTTTGCTTGTCTCTCCTTTCTTTCAAAGGGGATGGCTTGGTGTCTCTCGAGTTCAGTCGATCTTTGATGAAGCCTCGAGTATTGTTGTCGATTTTAAATCTTACTTTGATGGCATTCTTTTGGGCAACATATTTCTCGGCCACTCGTATGAACTCATTCAATGAGTCTAGCTTGTTGATAGATATTACATCAAAGAGCTTTCTAGTATGATGAATTCTTGTAATTAGTGCTTGAAGGCTATTCCTGTATCGAGTTTGGAGACCTGAAACTTCGTATGGTTAAAGTGCTCCAAATATGCATGTAAGGACTTGTTAAGGCACTATTTGACACTGTACAACGACGATGAGTCTTTGCGTAAGACTTTGGAGTTAAGAACATGATACTAAAACTTGCTTGCTAAGTCGTGAAAAGAGGTGATGGAGCCATCGACCAGGGTATTAAACCACATTAGAGCACTTTTGCTAGGGTACTGAGGAGAACGTTACACATAATGATGTCTTTGAAGGCTCATCATGGTATAAAAGTGAACTAAGTAGTTGTCCAGGTCACTTGTTCCATCATAGGTGCTGAGGTGGGGGAGCCTCGTGCATTGAGGTAGTGTCTTCTCGAGGACAAGTGGCGTGAATGGGCTCATGTTGTTGCTAAGTGCAATGCTTGTGCCAATGACTCAACTTTCTTCTAATCACACATACTAGATGCATAATGGATGAACACCGTAGACACTTCATTTTTGTTATTCTTATGATTTTTTCTTCTTAGGGTAGGTTTAAAAAAATTAATAATAAATAAATAAATTTAAAAACGAAAATTAAATTTAAAAAAATAAAATAAAGATAATAATAATAATAATAAAAGTATTGAGTTGAGTTAAGTCAATCGTTTAAGGTTGGATTGAACAACGATTGAAGATGTGTATTTAATTTAATAAATTCTGAGTCGTTGAATAGATAAGCTTCATTAAAAAAATTTTTAGTCTAATAAAATATAAACTGGATTTTTATCTAATTTATATTAGGTTAAATCGAGTTAAGATTTATTAAATGGGTTAGTATGTATATTGAGCTAAATTAAGATGGACTAAATTTGAATCAAGATAGAAAGCCTAAATAAATGTAGAGTTTTTAGAAACTTGATTAAATATTGAATGAATTTAATAAATTCAAACCAACTATCATCGTATCTTTTGAATATTGGATCTATTAAGGATGAATCTTTACAACAAAAAGATTCAAAAGATTTAAGTTTATGATTTATAAATAGTGGACATTGGCCTGAAAAATACCTTTTTTTTTTTTTTTTTTTTACAATTCACAATTACATAAACACACACTTCTCCATTCGCATAATCTAGTCCATGATCAACCACATTCCTACTGTTCGACATACATAATTTCCACCTGCACATCCATTGTTCAACATACACAATTTCCACACATCCACGTCTTTAGTACTTCATATACGTCACTCACTATCCTCACACTTACGTCCAACACACAACACTACCTACATGTTCGAACACTCACACAGTTCACCCCTCACACGTCCACTCATATGATTCAATTCATCCTTTACACACCCACATCCAAGAGACAATGCAAACATACATGTCCAATCACCATTCACTGTCCATACCGATCATACACTGCAATGTCTACTGTCTACTTCATCGATTACACATTGCACATCCCTTTCATGGCATCCAACACTTCATTGTACGAGTACAGTACTATCCACATCGCTATATGTCTAATCATGTTGAGCACAACACACGTCCTACACACACATCTACCTACGAGTAGTACATACACTTCACCGCACGAGCATAGCATTGTCCAGTACGTGTCCATTATCTGAGCACGCCACAGTAGCAATTCGAGTACACATGATCACGACACAAGCAAAACAGTTTAATCCAATCCAATCATGTACGATCTGACCTGTTTAAGTAATTGGATAAATTATTTTAATAATTTATTTATTTTATTTTTAATAATTTTATTTTACCAACTTGTTTTTAGTATAGGTTGTTTAATAGTTTTAACATAAACTATATGTCATGCATTTTTGCAATTTTTTAGAAAGATTGTAATTTTTTTGGATAAATTTCATGTTTTTAGTTAAATTACGTTTTTTTTTATTGAAATTACATTTTTGGAAAAAAAAAAAAAGTTGCATATCTTCTCCAAGGTAAAGAAGATATGTATCTAAATTTTGCATTTTAGTATATCTTGTATTTAGAATTTAGAAAAATTAATCTTTGACACGTAGTGATTTTTTTTTTAAAGAAAAATCTTAATTGGAGTTTTCAAAAGATTTAGTTAGTTAGGTTTTTTTTTTTAAATAGATTTGTGAAATTATATCTTTTAGATTTTTTTAAAAATAATAAATCAATAACTAACATAAATATAACTCGATTTCTTTTTAAAAAATCAATCCATTAAATCTTTTACATTGGTTTGATCCTAACTAGTAGCTATGTAGGCACATTTGAGGTAACCATAAAAAAAATAAATTTTTTTCCTTTTTTTGAAAATTCGTAATAAAAATTATTAAAAATTCATTTTGATTACATTTTTGCATATCTGTATATATTTTAGCATTTTTTTAAATTATAGAAAATAAAAGCTTATTATTTATTTATTTATTTTTACATGGTAACTTAGTCTTAATAGATTAGCTTCTGAGCTTAGATTTTTTAGTTTAATTTTCTAAAAAATAATTTTTTTTAGAATATTTGTAGACTAGTGGCTAAATTATGGTTTTCCCACCCGAAAACCCAAATTTTGTTTTTTATCGGTTTAACTAGTTAGCGACTTTAATTTTTTAAAAATATTTTTAAACATTTTTTTAAGAAAAATGTTTTTCCTTAATTTAATGTCAACTAATTTATATTAAGTAAGTTGGGCTTAATATAAATTAAATTAAGGAAAATTAAAATAGAACTTAATAGTATTGGCGACTTCACTAGGAATCTTAATGGGCTAGCTATGTAAAAAATAAACAAAATAAATTAATGGGTTGTCATTTTTTTATTTCTTTTATGTATATATTGAAATATAGTTGTATTAACCAAGTTTTAATGATGTAGGCCTCTAAAAAAAGCTTAGCTCAATCAGTTCATTACTAGGGATTTGGGGGGTCATTTATTTAAAAAAATCATTCGTATACTTAGATATAGTCAGACATGCACTACCTTAGGAACTTAGGATAAGTTATCATTGTGTAACTCTTGAGTCACTAAGGTCTTTAACCCCGCTTAGTGGTGATAGACAAGCCCCACTTAAGATTTAATGTAGCCCACTAAGTTTTTCTCTGAAAATGCTTGGAGTTACAAAGCCTAAAACCCATAGACCTCACACTCTTACATCACTTTCTGAAAAAAAAAAAAACGGAGTAATCATTTCTAAATTATAGGAAAAGTTTGATTATTATAATCCGCAGTCAATTCGACTTTCTTTTTCAAAAAAAGAAATTAAAAAAATTAGTACTCTTATATATGTGTCCATGACTTCATTTTTTATTTCGATCCACTTATATATAAATATGAAAAAGTAATTCTTATAATTTATTAATTACCAGCCCCTATTATATTATATGCGTATGTAGCATATTGCATTTATTTATTTTTTTGTATTTTTTTTTACTAACACTTGTTGCCATATGATTATTTTTATTTCCTGTATTATATGTGTTCCTTTTTACATTGTCTCTTAATGGGTGAAAAGCTGCGTAACTTGAAAGCCTTGAAGGAGCTACAAAATTATTAATATCATATGTACCCTTATTGTAAATTTAGTATTTTCATTTTTTGTAAATAATTGTGTAATCTCATGTTTTATGTAATATAGACATAGAAAGTCAAGATAGTATTAACTCGTGAAGCTTGTTCTAGCCAGATCTATTGGTTTTTTTTTTTATAAATATAGGATTTGATTTTTTAGGAAGATTAATCAGGAGTTTTTTTTTTAAAGGATAAAGCTAGCATAAGTACCTTGACTTAAATATTTTTTTATTTTAATACCTAAGCTTTAAACTTATTCATTTTATATCTCAACTTTTTAAATGAGACATGTTCGTATCTTCATTATATAATAGCCGTTATTATAAAATGATAGACTAATAATTTAAGTACATCAACTTTCATTTTAATTCCATTTTAAAGCTTAAACTTTATTTTTTTATTTTATTTTGGAACTTCAACTTTTTAAAATGAAACAAATAAGTATTCTTTACAATGACCATTATAATAAAAATACTAATTTGTCTCATGTAAAAAGTTCGAGTACGAAAATGAACAGATTTAAAGATTAGATAATAAAACAAAAAAAAAAAATGAAAGTTCGAGTACTTCTTGTGGCTTTATCCCTTTTTTAGTCCATTATTTAGGCTTGATTTTATAATCGTTAATAAATTTACAACTTCATTAAATAAAAGTTTTTATTGGTTGCGCAGTCTTTTCCTCATTTTTTATTTTTGCCTTTGATAGTTGCCTCTTAAAACAAAAAGAAAATAAAAAAAAACAACAAAAAGATAAAAACACAAAAAAAAAAAAACAAAACAAAACGAAAGAAATAAAAGAAAAAAAAAACGAAATAATAAATCTTAATTCACAAAAATGTCTAAACTTGGGTCTTCATAAGATTTTGAAGATAGCGCCCAAGCAAACAAACTCTGCTAGAAGCTCGATATTCATTCATTCTAAAGAAAAAAGGTCAACTTACGGTAGTGGAAATGTCAATCAAACTGAGCCTAACCTGAGAGTTGCAACACCGGAAGAAAATATGATCAAGATGGCTGAACAAATTCAGGCTCTCACTCGGGCTATTGGAATTCTCAATAATTGTCAAGCATCTCAAGTCAACTCAAATCGGAATGCAAAAGCGACCCCTCCCCTTAAACTAGAAGATGCGAAATCAGTCCCAATGCCAAGATGTGGAGGAAGGAGATTGAGGAAAAACACAAAGAGATGGAAAGAAAGTTTATGTAGAAGTTGATTGAGAAGATGAAAACCCTGGAAATGGTTAATGGGCTTGAACAGATGAGAATGGTCAATTTGCCAATGTATGAAGACGATAACTTCCCAGAAAAGTTTAAAGTTCCAAAGTTCGAGAAATATGATGGGATTGGTTACTCGAAGCTCTACACCCAGTTGTACATTAAAAAGATGGGAAAGTACATGAAATATGACAAAGTGATAGTTTAAACCTTTCGGGATAGCTTGATTAGGCCCGCCTTAACTTAGTATGCCCAACTTGACTTGAACGAGATTGGTATATGGGATAAGTTAACCCAAGCTTTTTATAACCAGTACAAGTTCAATATTGAGGTAGCTCCATCTATGTGGGATTTGAACAATCTGCGTAAGAAAGCTAATGAAAGCTTTAAAGAGTATGCTCAAAGATGGAGGGGCATGGCAGCTAGGGTAACTCTGCCTTTAATAGAAAAAGATATGACCTTTGCTTTTATTAACACTCTTGGAAGCCTATATTACCAACATTTGGTAAGTCATCCTACCTCTAACTTTATAGAGATTGTGGTCTCAAGGTGCTGAATTAAGGAAGCTATCTCCACTAGAAGGCTTCTTAATCCTAAAGTAGTTGAGAAGAAAACACCTCCTACAAGATTCTCTAACAAAGCTAAAGAAGCTACTATTAGTGTTGTCAATACTAGCAAGCCCTCGAAGCCATGTCAAGAGATTATAATCCCCCATTGAATTCATATCAAAATAACCGCTTACAAAGGAGACAATTTACCAGGATCCTCATTCCTCTAAGTTAAGTTCTTGCACGATTAAGGAAAGAGAATCTCTTAACATTTGAAATACTAAAGGAAGGACAAAAACTGAGGGACTACAACCCAAAGCTCTATTGTGATTATCATTTAGAGCAAGCAGGACATTTTAAGTACTAGTGCTGGAGACTTAGACACAAGATCCAGGATCTCATTTATGCTAAGTTGGTGCAATTGGACTTCATTTAGACTCTTGCTCCTAATTTAGGTAATAATCCTCTACCGGATCATGAACACTCAATCAATATGATCATTGTTGAAGTATTTGAACTAGGATTGCAGATTTTCGATGAGGTCAACATGATTGAAGTATCAAGACAGGGGGTACGGGGTAGCTCAGAACAATTAAAGTAGTAGATTAGGACATTTGAGCTCAAATATGAGCCTACTGAAGAAGAAATCCAAGAAATGAAAACCAAAACTAGAGGGAAGAGAAGAGATCAGCTATATCATGCTCGTATGGATTTTCCAAACATTCACCAAACATTCCTAGTACCAGTATGCGTTTAAGAACAAGAAGTAGTAGGTTTATCCAAAGCTTTAACTTAGTAATGTAACATTAATCTAGATGAGGAGAAAGATATTGGCGTCCTAGTTTCTTTATGCAATTGGTTTTCTATTCCTTTTAATAAGTCTCTTTAGAAAAGCAACATTAGATCAATTAGGAGCATTCGATTTCATAGTTAGTTCGATTAGTTAGGCCTTTTCTTTCAAACAATTTAAATTCATTCAATAAAGTTAGTTCCTTTCTTTCTTTCAATTATTCTTCTTTGCTATTTACTTGTTACCCTTTTACATTTTTCTTTACTCTTTAGATCTAATAAAAATGATGAATATAATGGATATCTCGTGTCTGTAAACAATGAAAATACCAATATCACCTTCAGTCCTGTTGGGTTAAACATTGGAGATGATATTGAGACCCTAAGCGAAATACAAGAGAGTTGGCGTCAGTTTAAACAGGGTAGAGTGATCATTAATAAACCAATAATTGTGATTAATTTGGAAATAGGAGAGAATCCGCGAAACTTGAAAATTGGGGGTAATTTTGCAGATGATTAGAAGTAGGAGTTGTCGTGTTTATTATCAGAGTACTTAGATGTATTTGCTTAGTTCTATGAGGACATGCTCGATTTGGATTCGTCAATCATAGATCATAAGTTACTTACAAAGGATGATATTAAACCTAACATGAAATGATGCATCAGGAAATCGAAGTTTATGTAGACAATATGATTGCTAAATCTAAGGAAGATGAGAATTGTGTCAACGTTTTGAGAAAATTATTTGAGTGATTAAGAAAATTCTAATTGAAGCTAAATCCAAAAAAGTGCACCTTTAGAGTAACCTTAGGCAAATTGTTAGGTTTTATGGTTAGCAGCAAAAGAATCAAAGTGGACCCAAACAAAGTCAAGGTAATAATAAACATGCCTGCACCAAAGACTGTAAAAGAAGTTTGGGGATTGATGGGGAGGTTAAATTACATTGCTCAATTTGTAGCATAACTAACTAATAAATGTAAGTCATTATTCAAACATTTGAGGAAAAATACAGTGATAGAATAGGATGAAAAGTGTAAGCAAGCATTTGCCGAAATCAAAGAGTATCTCATGAATCCTCTAGGACTAGTCACACCTACATCAGGACGGCCATTGATTCTCTACTTGACGATCCTCCTTGAATCGATGGGATGTATGATGGGGTAAAGGGATGAAACAAGCAAAAACAAGTATCATATATATTACCTGAGTTGAAAGTTTACAGAAGGTGAACAGAAATACTCAAAGGTGAAAAGAACATGTTGTGCCTTAGTATGAATGATGCATAGGCTCAAACAGTACACCCTCTATTACTCAGTGGAGTTGTTGACAAAACATGACTCATTGAGGCATTTTGCAGAAAAGCTGGCATTGATCGAGAGAATATTGAACTAGCAAATGCTGCTCTCTAAGTTTGATATCAAGTATATAAGTCAAAGTTTAGTTAAAGGGTAGGCAGTGGCTAATCAATTGGCAAAATACCCACAAGAAGATGAGGATAATGGTTTAGAAGCTCAGTTTCCTGATGAAAAAGTGATGGTGGTGAATGAATTGAGTGGTGAAAAATCGGAATGGAGAATGTTTTTTAATGGAGCAACCAATGTGTTTAGATGTAGGATAGGGGTAGTATTGGTATCACCCGAGGGTAACGATTTCCTTAGGGTAACTAGGTTAACATTTCCATATATAAATAATATAGTAGAATATGAGGCTTGCATTTTGGAGCTCAAAATGGCACTAGACATACAAAGGCTTGAATTGTATGGAGATTCCTCTCTTGTAATTCTTTAGATCTTAGGGGAATATAAGACATAAGATGGGATGTTGATACCTTATCATGAGCATTTAGGAAAGTTGATTGAAAGATTCTAAGAAATTTCGTTCACTTATATCTTAAGAACCTAAAATTAATTTGCTAATGCACTAACTACTTTAGCATCAATGGTGAAAGTCACAGATGGGATAGAAATTTAGCCTCTAAAGATTGAAGTAAAGAAAAGACCGGCTTTTTGCTTGACCATTGAAGAGAAAGAGCCGAAGAAACCCTAATATTATGATATCAAAAAGTTACTTTAAATGGGTAAGTTTTCTGATGAGTGATATAAAAGATAGGAAAGCTTTAAGGAGATTGGTTGCTCATTTCTTATTAAGTGGAGCTACATTGTATAAAAGATCACCTGATACAACATTGCTAAGATGTGTAGATGAAGAGGAAGTCAAGAAATTAATGAAAGAAGTGTATAAAGGAGTCTGTAGTCCTCATATGAATGGGTACATGTTAGTTAGGAAAATCATCAGGATGGATTATTTTTAGATGACGATGGAATCAGATTGTATCAAGCATGTAAGGCATTGTCATTTGTGTCATGTATATGCTAATAAAATCAACGCTTCTCTCTAAGAATTACATGTATTGTTAGCTCCTTGGCCTTTCTTAATGTGGGGAATAAATATGATTGGTCCAATTACACCAGTAGCTTCAAACAGGCATAGATTTATATTAATCGTGATTGACTATTTTACTAAGTAGGTAGAAGTAGTGTCACATACTATGATAATCAAAGGATTGGTAGTCAGATTTTTGAAAAGAGACATCATTGCCAAATATGGTGCACCCGAGTCTATTATTATGGCAACAGGTCAAATTTGAACAATAAGTTGATGGTTGAAGTATGCAATCGATTTAAGATCAATTATAGAAACTTGACTCCATACTGCCTCAATGAACGAGGTAGTTGAAGCTGCTAATAAAAATATTAAGAGAATCATTGAGAATATGGCAATTACTTATAAAGACTAGCATAAGATGATCCCCTTCACTCTCTTGGCTCACAAAATCGTAGTCAAAACCTCTACAGGTACAACAACTTATTCATTGGTATATAGAATTGAAGCAGTATTGCCAGTGGAAGTAGAAATACCATCGTTCCGAGTGCTAGTAGAAATTCAGCTCGATGAAGTAGAGTGGGTTAAGAAGTAAATGGAGCATTTGAACCTTCTAGATGAGAGGAGGCTTGTAACAATATGTCATGGTCAATGTTACCAACAAAGGATGATCTGAACCTTTAATAAGAAAGTACGCCCAAGGTACTTTATGGAACAAGATTTGGTGTTAAAGAAAGTATTGCTGAATGTAAAAGACCTTAGGGGCAAATTTGCTCCAAATTATGAAGGCCCTTATGTAGTAAAGAGGGTATTGTCAAGAGTTGCATTAGTGTTGATGGAAATAGATGGTTTAGAATTAACGGGACTTGTGAATTCTGATGTTGTTAAGTTGTATTACTCATGAAAAATTGAGTTCAATAAAGATTCCAATTTTTCTTAAGAATTGTTTGCAGTTAATCTTTCATCATTTGCAAGTAATGTTGATATCCATGAATGTTCTCTAATTTAGATGGTCATTGACCTACAAATACTTCACCAATAAATCCTCATATATTATGTTTCTTAGCCTCATACACTTAAACACTAAACACTTACCAATGAACTTAAATTACCAAATAAATTGAAGTTGAATGCTCCTGATGGTTTAATCCTATTTTTTCGAAAAGAGATTTATTTTTCAGGAATTATAGAGGTGGAAATTGAGAACCAGTGACGATAAAAGCAAAATCAAAACAAGACCATGGTATGGCTAAAAGACACATCGGCTAAAAGTTTCAATCATAATGGAATCCCATTAGTGAAGAAGACCCTATTCTAAGAAAAAGAATAATATTGATAAGGTACTGTGGTGATGTTTTGCTACTCGAATAAGTGAATATCAGGAGTCAATGTGAGGTATGTCGATTGGTTCCTATCTGCAAAATTTTCTACTCCTAGGTAAAACAATCCTAAAGTCCTTAATAGAGATATTTAGGAGAATCGAGAAGTTTTTTTGAAAATCTCGAAAAGATCTATCCACTTCAGATCATCCATCAAATCAAAACAAGTCAATAGACCTCCCCTTATCCTTGCCCTATCCTTTCAAGATAAGCACCTTGATTTTTTCCCATATCCTTTCAAGATAAGCCCCCCTAATCTTTGCCCTATCCTTTCAAGAGAGACTTCCTAATCATTTGCCTTATCTTTTCAAGATAGGTTCTTTAAACTTTTGCCCTATCTTTTCAAGATAAGCACCTTAATTTTTTACCTTATCCTTTCAAGATAGGTACCTTGATTTTTTTGTCCTATTCTTTTAAGATAGACCTCTTGATCTTTTGCCATATCCTTTCAAGATAGGCTTCTTATTACTTTGCCTTATTCTTTCAAGATGGTCCTCCCATTCTTTCGCCCTATCCTTTCAAGACGGGTTGTTTATTTTTTACATTGACCTTTTAAGTCGGTATCCTTTTTCAAAACAAGATACTGTTTAGCTAACCATTTAAGTTAGTAATTTTCACCATGTCGATTCAAGATAAGATTCAGCAAAAATAGGTATTTCTTTTGTTTTTATAGCAAAATTTTAATCAAACTTGGCTATAAAGAGGGGTAATTATAGACACTTCATTTTTGCCATTCTTATGATTATTTTCTTATTAAGCCAGGTATTAAGAAAATAAAAATTAAAAATAATAAAAAAAAAGAAAATTAAATTAAAAAAAGGAAAAAAAAAAGAGAAAGAAAGAAAGAAAGAAAAAAAGAGAGAGAAAAATAATAATAATAATAAAAGTGTTAAGTTGAGTCAAGTTAGTCATTTAGGATTGAATTGGATAATGGTTGAAGATGTGCATTCAATTTAATAAATTCCGAGTCGTTGAATAAATGAGCTTCATTAAAAATATTTTTAGTTCAATGAAATATAGAGTGGATTTTTATCTAATTTATATTAGGCTGAATAGATTTATGATTTATTAAAAGAGTTAGTTTGTATATTAGATTAAATTAAGATGAACTGAATCGGGCTCAAGATAGAAAGCCTAAATAAATGTGGGGTTTCTAAAAACTTGATTAATTCTTAAATGAATTTAATAAATCCATATCGAGTATCGTTGTATCTTTTGAATATTGGATTTGTTAAGGATGAATCTCCATAACAAAAAGATCTAAAAGATTTAAGTTTATGATATATAAATAGTGGACATTGGGTTGAAAAATACATTTTTCTTTTTATAATTCACAATTATATAAACACACACATCTCCATTCGCATAGTCCAGTCCATGATTAGCCACATTCCCACTGTTCAACATACATAATTTCCATACATACATCTACTGTTCAACGTATACAATTTCTACACACTCACATCTCCAGCACTTCACATACATCACTTACATCCAACATACAACATTACCTGCATGTCCGAACACTCATACAGTTCACCCCTCATACGATATAGTTCTCCCTTCATATGTTTACATCTAGGACACAACGCATACATACACATCTAGTTATGATCCACTGTCCATGCCGATCACACACTGCACTGTCCACTATCTACTTCACTTATCACATACCGCATGTCCCCTTCACGACATCTAATACTTCATTGTATGAGCACAGCACTGTCCATGCCCGTTGCATGTCCGATCGTGCTGAGTACAGCATACGTCCTGACATACATCCATTCATGATCATCACATACACTTCACTACACGAGCATAGTACTATCCAACGTACGTCAATTTTCTGAGTACGCCATAGTAGTAGTTTGAGTACACATGATTACGATACAAAAAAAAGAAAAAAACAATCTAGTTCGATCACGCGCACAATCCAACCTGCTTAGGTAATCAAATAAATTATTTTAATTATTCATTTATTTTAATTTTAATAATTTTATTTTACTAACTTGTTTTTAGTATATATTTTTTAATAGTTTTAACATAAACTATATGTCATGTATTTTTTCTGATTTTTTAGAAAAATTGTAATTTTTTTAGATAAATATCATGTTTTCAATTAAATTGCATTTTTTTTATCGAAATTACATTTTTTAGAAAAAAAAAAGTTACATATTTTCTCCGAGATTCATATCTTTGAAGAAGATATGTATCTAAATTTTGTATATTAATATATCTTGCTTTTAGGATTTAGAAAAATTAATCTTTGACACGTAGTATTTTTTTTAAATAAAAATCTTATTTGAAGTTTTCAAAAGATTTGACTAGTTAGGATTTTTTTTTTTTAAAAATAGATTTGTGAAATTAGATCTTTTAAGTGTTTTTTTTTTAAAAATAATAAATCGATAACTAAAGTAAATCTGGCTCAATTTCTTTTAAAAAAATCAACTAACTAAATCTTTTCTAAAAATAGAACTATGTTGGTTTGATTCCAATTAGTAGGTATGTAGGCACCTATAGGGTAATCATAAAAAAATTAAAAATAATTCCTTTTTTTGAAAATTCGTAATAAAAATTATTAAAAATTTATTTTGATTATATTTTTGCATATTTGTAAATATTTTAGCATTTTTAAAAAAATTATAAAAAATAAAAGCCCTTTAATTTTTTTTAATTTTTACATGGTGACTTAATCTTAATAGGTTAGCTTCCGAGTTTATATTTTTGGTTTAATTTTCTAAAAAATATATTTTTTAGAATATTTATAAACTAGTGGCTAAATTAGGGTTTTTCCTCTTGAAAACCTTAATTTTGTTTTTTACCAATTTAACTGGTTGGTAACTCTAATTTTTTAAAAATATTTTTTAAACATTTTTTTTAAGAAAAATGTTTTTCCTTAATTTAACATTGGCTAATTTATATTAAGCAGGTTAAATTTAATATAGGCTAAATTAAGAAAAACTAAAATAGAGCTTGACAAACACACTAAATGCACGATGGATGTATTCACCTAGATGTTCATGTGCTTGAATGCTTTCGAGGATCGTCTTGGGGATAGGCTTTTAGTGGGTTTATTTATTACAGAATGTTCACCTTGTGTATGTGTTTTTTACCGATTGTGGTTTAGCTGATTACATTGGTCTTTAAGGCTTACTAATCATGTTAAACTTGATTACATAAACGTGCTGGAGGTAAAGTTTGTAGGTCATTTTTTTTGGTTGATCGCGAGGATGAGTTGACTGTTGCTTCTTATTTGGTCATTTTTGAGATGCACTTGTAAGCTGGGCCACATCTTCATGGAGAGTGATAGTGGACTCTTGAGTTCTTTAATTATTTTCAAGTACTTGTTGGACAAGTATTCTGAGTTGTTGGATTTTGTAGGCTTGAGTACTTGGTTTAGGAGGTATTAGTGAACATCATGGCAGCAGAGGCAACCTGTTACCATCACCCAACTATGAAGCTTGTGGATTATTGTTTTTACTTTTAGTGATCTTGTGTGAATTGACTTAAATTGGTAAGCACCAAAATGTTGATTTCTGGGAATAAACTAGATGTGGCAAGGAGAATTGGGCTCTAATTCCTTAGATTAGGGGTGCTAATAGGCTTTGGTATTGATTGGGTTCCTTACTTTAAGTGACCTGCAAAATCCCCATGTAGATTTGTCTGTGAGGGCCCTTCAACTCTCAAGTTGGTACGGAAGGTTGAAAGAAAGGAAGTTGGGAGGTGTCCAAGCACTTTAGTTCTTTTGGAGAGGTTCTAGAATCTAATGGGTGTAACTATGTTAAGGGAACTATGTGGTCTTTAGGTTTCAAATCTCTTTATTTGTTGGCTCCTTACACTATGAGTACAACTACCTAGGGCAAGTATCATCTTAGGGTTTGTCCATACCAACTACTAGTAAGGGATATGCGCTAAGAGACTAATAGGGTGGCTTTGGGTGTTGGTTGGCCATAACCACACTGATAGCCATGTTTGCAATCTTTAGCTCTAACATCTCTAGAATATGTCGGGTGTACTAGTTGTACTAAGGATGTTATGTCACAATTAATGAGTTAAGGAGAAGGGTAGGTACTAAAGATACATGTTTTTGAGGATACCTAAGAGAGGGTCCAAACAATCCACAAGTTGGGGGCTAAACTCCAAGGGAGAGCCTACACGAGTAGGGGAGGTCTTCATGCAGTAGGTTCAAGCTTGCCTGGGTGGTCAATCAAGTCCTCAAGGATTGGATGCTAGGAAAGTGAGCCTTCAAAGTGTTTATGGGCAAGCTTAGTGCTTGAGTACAATGAAGTGCTTAGGTAAGATGAAGAGTTCGATTGCCTAGCTGTTAAGAGGCCTCGAAAGACCTTCGCTTGGATTTAGGCATCATGCTGACCCAAAATGAGGTATCAACATAATCATTTCCATATTTTATTAAATCTTCCAAATATTGCAATTTTATAGGTAAGGAAAAAAGCATTAGATGTTACTAAAACTTCCATATCTAAACAATTATGCAACATATCTGTTTATTTTAGCCTTCAGTGAAATATAAGAATGTTGTTTGTCTTAATGTTATAATTCAATTAAACCATTTTTATAAGTGAGTCATTTAAATTTCTGCATTTATACTTAAATTTAAATAAGTTTTGAATGAGTTTTTTTTTTTATTTTTTATATTTAAATTATTATATCACACAAGTCCTTTATACATAGTAAAAAAATATTAAAAAAGAAACTTCGTTGATATAGCAAAAACTATAATATTAAAGCCTAGGTCATAATTACTTCTTATAGAATACTAGGCTAAACTCAAAAAGGGGGATAAATTGAGTATAGGATAAATTGTAATTATTTTCGAAATCAAATATTAAAAGTAACAATGAGCATAATCAAGATAATGATAAAATAATAATAAGTGCTGAAATTAAAAGAGATAAAGATAAAAAAGATCAAGCCCGAATATAACGTGGAGTTTGAATTAGCCCCTAGTCCTTATAGACACACAATACCTCTAATTGAGAACTTCATACCACTTTATTGATTTTTCAATCCAAGTACTAAGAGCTATACAAATACAAACTTGATTACATAAGTTTCATACTTACAACTCTCAACACAAATACTCAATCTTAAGGATTATTGGTGTGATGCTTTTAACTCTCAATACTTTGCAACTAATAGTTCACAAGTACTACATTTTAAGTATCTCTAAATATCAGCAAATTAAGGTATGATAGACAATAAGAATAATAGATAATAAGAACATAAGAGAACGTTAGAATATTGCAGCAAAAGATTAGTTCTCTCTTGTCCTTGCTTGGGTTGTTGAGCATTTATATCATTCCATTCAATTCTTCCGTTATAGTGCATCAAATGATTCAACGACTAATTGAAACAAGCTTATTGGCATGCCAGTGCGTTACTCTTATTGGCAAGCCGGTAATTAAATGCACTATCAGCATGAACATCGGCTAGTGAACTAGCATACCGGCTTTTTATGATCAGAGAGTTTTTCCTTTAGTTATTTAAAGTTTTATACTGTCAGCTGGGTTTATCCTTAAACCGTTATACTAGTAAGTTAAGTATCACCTGAAAATACTTTTAACATATAACGAATAACTAAACTTTGCAATTTAACTCCAATATCATTTGATTAATACTCAAAAGATTAAATATCTTATAGAGTCAATTGATATATTTAATTATTAAGCAAATTTATTGATCTTATTTAATTAACTCAATATAGTGAAATGAAACTTAGTTTAATCATTTTCTTTTGTTTTGTTCTCGTCGAAATCAATTAATGAATCTTTATTTCTACACTTCTTTGTTTTACAATTTTACATCACAATCCATACATTATTTTATTTCTTCATTAATGAATCGTTCACATAGGTAATAAATATTAAGGAAAACTATATGATTGCCATATGAGTCTCTCCACTTCTTCTCAAAATGAGATATTTCAATATCATTTGGCACACGCATCAAGATCTCAAGTTCCATTAGTAATTATACATATGTGGTAAAGACCCTAATAATATAATAAATTAATTATAGATAAATACCAATGAGACTTTAATATAGAACATCCGTAGAATATAAAAGTCTAGAGCTACCTAAATCACTAATACGTGTATACTTGTTGTTTATTCTATACGCATGGTATTTTAATATCAATGTATTTTTTTTTTTCATGATATGTAGAATACTCATTTTTCCTATTTATTCTATACATTTGAGCGTGGGAAGTTGGAATGTTTATCCTAAAATTTGACACTAAAAAATCAAAGGCAGGTGTCTTGTCTTGGTCATACATTAAATGCACAAAATGCGGCAAGAGAATGGAAAAAGGAAATAAAGAGCCACCGGTCGTGTCAACGTTTCACTTCATTCTCATCTCTTCCAAAAGCACACTTGTCTCTCCATTGTCTCTTTCCTCCTTAGCTTCATTCACTTTCTAGGCTACTGTGCTCGTTCTCTTTGCATTCACATATCACATGTTTATTTATTCATTATACTTAAAAAAACCATGACTGGTAAAGAAATCCTCCACAAGATGAAGGTATGTGTATCTAGTTACAATTTGCTAATGTATTGATTTAATTTCTGAAATATTAGCATATGTTAATTTAATCGTCATTTGCAGGAAAAAGTACGGTTAGGATCAGCTGGTTCCGACTCTGGAAAAGGGAAGAGTAAGATGTCGAAGCACATAAGACATGGGTTCTATTTGGTGAAAGGTAAATCGGATCATGCCATGGAAGATTATGCTGTTGCGGAGTTCAAGCAAATCGGGGACAATGAGCTAGGTTTATTTGCTATATTTGATGGCCACCTAAGTCATGAAATCCCTGATTATCTTCGCTCGAATTTGTTTGATAACATAATTAATGAGGTTAGTCTGCCATTTGCACACACGAACTTGCAGTTGATTTCTTACTTTTGTTAGATTTGATGCCACCGCCAAATTACCTAAACATTTAAACTATTGGATATAGCCATATACATACATAAATACATATATGTATAATGAGCTGTGCAAGCGGGCTAGCGAGCTAACCCGCTCAGTCCCGCATTGACCCACGGGTTTGAAAATATGCTGTCAACTCCCAGAGTGTTACTACAGCTCTATTTTAAGGATTTTTTTAGAGATGGTTTTGAATCTTATGTAATGGTGTGGGAAGTTAAATGCATATTTTTAAATCTTATAAGGAGGTGAAGTTAAGTTTTTGGAGTTTAGACTTTAGATGATGTATTCCTACCTGCTCACCCGGTGAACTTGCAAATATCCCTATATCAACGGCACCATTGCTTTGTTTTTATACTTTGATGACGCCATCCAGTTGTTTATCATTCTTCACCTTCATTTGCCTGCATAATAGCCAGACTTCTGGACTGAGCCAGAGAAAGCAATCAGAAGAGCATATCGCATAACCGATACAAATATCCTAGATAAAGCAGATGATTTGGGTAAAGGAGGTTCAACAGCAGTTACAGCCATACTGATCAACTGCCAAAAGCTAGTAGTAGCGAATGTTGGTGATTCTCGAGCTATCATCTCTAAAAATGGTGTTGCTAAACAGTTATCCGTTGATCATGAGCCTAATATGGAAAGGGAGAATATCGAGAACAGAGGTGGTTTTGTATCCAACTTTCCAGGTATTAAGATTTCTTAATAAGTTAAATGCATGGTAAGGATAAAGATCTTTAGAATGAATCTTTTAAAAGTGCAGGAGATGTTCCTCGCGTCGATGGGCAATTAGCAGTAGCTAGGGCATTCGGTGATAAGAGCTTAAAAATTCATCTCAGTTCAGAACCTGATGTGGTAGTTGAAGAGATAGATGAAGGGATGGAGTCTATTATCTTGGCAAGTGATGGATTGTGGAAGGTATATCTTCATTCTTTATGTCATCTTGTTGAAATTTAAAAACATAATCAACTGCTCTAGAAGTTCAAACTTTAACCCGCCAGATATAGGTTGGAAAAGCATACTTGACTATCCCTTTACTTATGGGTTGAGAAATTTAGTAAAGCTCCAACACATCATATTGAATGGAGCTGAAAAATGATGAATTTGGACTATGTCAGAAAGGACATAAGTATTGTTTTACAGTTACACAATAATATGTACCCTTAAACTTTTGTTCTCTTTTATGTCTTTGTTTAAGGAATGGTTTGATGTAGTCATCTTTGTATTTCCATGTGTCACCGTCACTTGACTAAGCATTGCTTTGACGACAGGTAATGTCAAACCAAGAAGCGGCTGATGCCATCAAGAATGTCAAGGATGCTAAGTCGGCGGCAAAGCACTTAGCTGAAGAGGCGGTCAATCGAAAGAGTAAAGATGACATATCATGTATAGTTGTGAGGTTTTATTAATTTCAAGATATCCTGTTTGATGTGAATGTTATTTAATGTTTTTCCTTGGTTACCATAATAAATGTCATTAGTTTGTTGTCTGTCTATTGAAATGCACACTCAATGTTCTTGTCATGAGTCGTTTTGCTACCCTAAAAGAACAAGCAGACAGCTTCTATTCAAAAGATGTTGCCAGTTCATAATTCATTGGTAAATATTCTACATTGAACAAAATTTATCATCCTCACTCTTCCATCTATAGCTGTCCAATGCCATTGAGATATCTAAAGCTGTTTTATAGGACCTTGGAATATCTATGAGCATCAGTTTAGCAGTGTAGTTGCAAGCATAGTCAGAGCTTACTGATAAGATTAAATTGTTAAAATGTCATGAAACAATATTTTATTTCTTTTGTTTATTTTGTGGAGCCTGACTTATAATTTTTTTGTTATATCCTCTTGAGAGGACCGGATTAGTATATCACTATATGATGTCTCCATTCGTCTTCCGGCTAACCACATGCTCCTAGGTGGGAAGAATATTTACTATAGACAATATTTCCCCCTTTAACTCTGTTCGTGGCTGCATATGATTGGTGGAAATAAGGGTGGTGATACCATTTACAGATAGGGAAAATTCTATCCATCTTGAGACATTGCCTTGTAGATCACCTCACGAAGCAGAAGGAATTGGCTTTTTTTATGTGGGCAAGTTATGTTTCTGTTTCCAGCGGGGTAAGCCATACTAATTTATTATGGCTTAAAAGGTTGACTATTTGGTCTAAGTGAAAGAGCCTGTGTTGCATGCAACGCAGTCAAGTTAAGCTGTTGAAAACTCAGAAATTTTGCATGCAACAAGTGTTCATGTACGAATATGCGTTAGACGAGTACAGGTTAAGGCTAAACTCACATGGTAGGGAAGGCCTAGATCAGGATTCATGCCACATTACATTTAGCACATTGTTTAGGTGCGGAAACAGAACCGCAGAATACAAACTAAAGTTGTATTCTGGTTATGGTCAATTATTTAATTTGGCTTAGATAGATTCTTCATACATAACATGGATAGTATCCTGGAGCTCATTATGACAGAAGAGAGGGAGCATGCTGGAGCCCAAATGCTATGACCTCATCTTATCTCATCTGAAAAGGTTTGAGAGTTGAATTTCCAGGGACTGCAATTTGGACTCTCCCTCTTTCGTCAGATTGTCTCCACTGACTTTCCTTCAACTGGCCACCAACCATTCTGCGGTGTGATCCTTCTCCGAGGCATTCACTGGAGCTTTTCCTTCGCCGCTCGTTGTGGCCTGCCAAACGCCTTCGGCAGCTTCTTTTTGCCTCATCAAATTCTGTCACCTCATGAAACCTATCATCCCCTATGTATTAGATTGGTGAGGATGAGAGAATAATGAAGATAATGAGCATTAAACATAATATCCAGCAGTCTGCTAGAAAAATCAAAGGGGCCTTCTATGATAAACAAGCCAACATCCCTCTCTTTATGACCTAAACTCTTGGTTTAAAGGTGACGGTATATCTAAAACAGACGTGTTTGGGAAAACCAAGCCACAAGATGGGAACAAAGCTCGAGTGTTAATTTTATCATCAGACAAGATCCTGTATCATCTTTCTTCCATTTTTATGACTCCTAGATTGTTGTTACTAAATTGTCAGGACTATGCATACGAAATATCCTAGGCCAACTTCATGATTAAATGACATCATTTGCTGTAACTGTTCAGTGTAAACTTATGTCCACATTAATTCATGAGATATAGAATATAAAAGGATAAAAAATCTAGTTGAAGAATGTAGCTATAAATATGATGCTTAGAGAGTTTCACTGTGATTGCATAGCGGGATTAGCGAAGGACCTGCTGCATTGCTGGCAGAACCGCTGCCTGAGGCCAGCCACCATCACCATACCTGCCTTTGCATGGATTTCGCACACCTTATGGCGCCTATGGTAGCGTTTAGCATCACTTAGATCAGCTCCACATTTTTCTGCCTGGCAAATCGGTGGTGATATCTCACGGGACGATCCTCTTCTTCCAGAACCACAACCTTTCTTCTTCCTATCATCTTCAGCGAAACATATTTCATTTTCAGCAACTAACACAGCCTCCTCATCTTCTGCTAATTCCTCATCCATATCCTCATCAATCATGGTAACCTTTTTCTCCCTTTCACTCATTTGTTTCCTCCCTTTGGAATTCATCCTGGTAAGGGAAGCAACAGAAGTGGTGATATGGAAGTGACGATGGAATAAAATGTTGGAACCCGGTTAAATTGAAGGTACATGCAGGACATGATAGGAAAAGATAGAAAGGGGTAAGCAAAAAGAAGGTGAGGACCACAAGCTCCATTTCTTCTATGGTTAGTATAGTTAGACCTGTGTAAGGATCGATTCTGAATCATGAATCTATCGAGAATTGGCTTGGCGAGCCTTCAATTGGCTTAGCTAGGATGAGAACGATTTAGGCTCGTTCCCATTAATTATTTCAAAACAGAAAAAAAAAAAAAAATTTTCAACGAAAAATAAGAGTGAATTATTCACACACACTATATATCTACATAAAAGTATTAGAATTATTTGGAAAAAAAAAAGAAATACATAAGTAGGTGATAAATTATTAATAGTAATCGACGGAAATGTAGAAAATTAAATTTAAAAAATAAAAAATAAAAGATGAGTATGATTCAATGATTTTCAAATCAGTTTTTAAACCATCAGTTCATGTGAATCAGCCTGAGCTTGTAGTTTAAAGAGTCGAGCCTACTTAAACCAAGCACAGATCGGTGAATCGACAGTTTAAGGCTGATTCGGTCCGAGGTGCACCTTTAAGAATAGGTGTTTGGGATAGTGAATTTTGGAGTTCAAGAAAGAAAGTATTGCAAAAGTTGGATTTATTATAATTTTCTGTTATCTCTAAGCTAGGCATGTGAGTGTTGAGTTGAGTGGGTTGAAGCTTAATCTTGACTTAGAAATTCAAAACTTTAAGTATTCTATTTAATCAATTTTCCGCTAGTATCATTACAAAGGAAAACTACACCATAAGTGTAAGATTAAATGGAAGTATCACCAACATGTCTTCCTAAGTAGGTTGTTATTGCTACGAAGTAGCTAAAAAGAGAGAGAGAAGAAAAACAGATGGCAATGTGTGAGGAATACAACACAAATACATCGCTTTCCTTTTTCCGCGTCCTTCGTTATCATAAGCTAAAATACGTCCAATTACTTTGTCACACTGCGTGATGCTCGCTTTGGTGCCTATCACTCTCATCTCTCTCCGTATTGAGTTGGGTTTTGGTCCATCCCCTCTTAGAATCCACATTACGTGTGTCATCTTATGTCCTTGCCACACTACCCAAGGTTGTCATACATGTAGTCTCTCCTCTTGGTCAAGCAATCTGGTCCTATGTACTAGCATGTTTGTTTGGCGTAAGAGGTTTTTCAAATCCTTTGTTTTTTTTTTTTTTTTCCCTCCCCTTGGTTTTTGTTATAATTAAACTTTATATATGTTATACGTTATTGTAACAATTTCATGAACGTGTATATATTAGAGGTATATGGTAGTGGAAGGCAATGGCAATAGCAATGGATGACCGTAAGTTATAGTAATAGTAATAAAAGAAAATATCACTATAAGGAAGATGATTTAAAAAAAATTGAAAATTAATGGATGACTGTAGATTATGATCTTTATCTTCCCTCCCATAATCATTTGCTACTAAAAACCACTGGTAGCAACAATCTTTTAAGATTGGTATTTGACAATTTTAAGACTTTGATTTTAATAAACATTAAACAAACCATAAAAAGTAAAAATCTAAGAACCACCTTCTACAAAACAAAAACATGCCAAAATAGAGGTTAGAAAATTAAAAAAGATGGGAGAAGTTCCCATGAAAGCAAAGCACGAATATTGACTTCAATCTCTTGTGAATTAGTACCTTCTAGTCTTTTTCCATGCTTATGCACGACTAGTGTTCATGAAAAATCGATTATTAGACCATACATGTCCTACTATAATATAATGTATATTTTGTGTATTGGAGGGTATATTATAGGGTATCTACCACTTGGCGCTCCTATTAATTTAATTAAAATATTTCAAACTTCATAATTTTATGCATGCCACTAATGAAATTACATTTTTATCCTTATTATAGATATGTTTGCTTCAAAAATATTATGTTGTTTGTTAATGGGTTGAATTGTTGAGTACTGTGTTCCTATTCTGATTATTGGTCCAGACAATGTAAGATACTAAATTCTTGCCCAAATCCCCGGCTTTTAGCAATGAAATATCTTATCCGATAGATTAAGTAGGTATTTTATTAGATCCGAGATTCTACTTGGCATTGAATTTTCGATGTATTTATTGCTTTTTCATTTTTTCCTTGCATGCTTACTTGCTTATTGGCTAGTGAAATAATCAATAGAATGGTCCTCAAATCCCCGAGATCTAGCATCTCATCTTGATGGCCACTTTCTCTGTCTAAATTGTTGTTTGTTTTGGCTGGGGAAAAGGAGCCAATCATACATGGCATAAATTTGAAAGGTCTTAACTTTGGATGTGAGGGTTGAAGGTACTATTACCGTATATATGCTTCGAAAGTTATAAAGAAAAGACGGATAAGACAGCTGTTTCGATGGTGATATAAAGAATTTTGCCAGTCAATGGAACTATGTAAACCATTTTGCAATTCAATTCAATATTAGGAGAAAGAATTTATTAACAGTTATATGCTATATGCATTGCAATATGATGTATAAGAAAATATAAGAATTTGATATATAAAAGTACTTGTAACCATCCACGGCGGTTTTCCTATCACGAAGGATTAAAGTGTCAATATTTCACTTGCACGTTCTTGTTTATTGTTAAATATTACATGCTGTATTTCACTCCTACGAGTCTTTTCTTTTTTTTTTTTTCCTTTTCGATGTTGATTCTCACAACTTTTGTTGAAGAAACTTGTGCAAGCATTGAATCATTTTTTTTTTTTTTTTTGGTTGCGCTCAATAAATATCCAACATGTTGTCTTAAGACACTGGATTTTGCTCCATATAATTCTGACTTTGTTGCTTCCTGTCGATTGCTGGAGTGGAAATAAAAATCGAAAGGCTCAGGCTAGACATGGACAAGAGTATCAGGTTCGAGGACCATGCCACATTTGCAGCTGTAAATAAGGATTCCGAGTCAATGTTAATATAATCGCAAATAGAAAGAAACTGGCTTTGAAATGTCTTGTACAGCAATTGTTCATTCAGCATATAGGCTCTTAAAGATTCCGTTTCCATCTATTAAGAAATGTTGACGCTAGGGGTTAAAGCGAATAATTCTATCATATGGGATGTTAATCTAAATTTTACTCTATTGGATAGGTTTTAGATGAATAAAGAAAGTTACAAGATAAGTTTTAAATAATAATTTCTCAAAATTTACTTCTACAAGGTAGGCTATAAATATGACGTTAGGATACCTTGTACTTAAGGGCTGGTTCAAGGCTCTTGAACCCCCCTTTTTTTTTATTATTTTCTTTCTTTTTGTTCTTCATTTTTTTCTTATTTTTTTTCCTTCCTTTCCATAATTTTTTTTCCTTTTTCTTTCCCTTTCATCCTTCCATAAAACATACATTAAAAATAGATAAAAATTAAAATATAAAAAAGTCTCTAACAGTATGAATAACTAATCTAATCAAATAAAGTAAAGTGGTTGAAGGAAAAATATTTTTTATTATATTTTAGAGTTACCCGAAAGGTGTCTATATATTTGTTAATAGGAATCAAACTTTCGTAGTTCGATTTAGATTTTTAGAAAACTTTTAGTTTGTTAGTCAATTTTATGTTTTGCGAAAAGAATCCAAGTATACATTACTATTCAATTTAAATTTTTTGAAAGAAAATAATTTTATTCGATCATAATTTGAAAAAACTTAATACTATATCACCACTTTTAAGAAAATCATGTCATTTACATTTTTTGAATAATTAGGAAAAAATATTTTTTTACATGATAAAACTTTTTCGAAAATGATGAAAAGAAAACTTACAATGTCTCCTCTTGAGGTAGTTGTTCGTGTTCGTGACCAGGAGCAAAACTTACGATTGAGCTTAGGCTTTAATCAGATTGATTTCAGTCATTGAAGTAATCATTCTCCTCTTTTGATGTCCCATATGGTTCTTATCATTTGCAAACCGCCTTATACCAATCTTTTATGTAAACATTTGCCTCAACATTGACAACAAATAGAGAGGCTTGGCGTTCGTTGACGATCAAGCCTACTATACTAAATTCTTGCTCAATGGCAACTGTTGAAGTTTGAGTAACGAGTATTTCACTGGTGATGCAAGATAGAAGTGGGTAGTCTCTTCTATACTTTTGCCAACACTCTAAAATATCGAAATCCTTGATAGAGATATTCTCAAAAAAACTCAAAATTCATATTGGTATAGTGTTGCATCTTAGACATTGGACTACTAGATTATTGCCTCTTCAATTTTTGCACCAGCAACTGCTCACCTGTAAATGAGTAATGCCATTTCTTGGTAGATAGCGAATGAGAAATTAATGACTAGCTATTATATTGACTTTGATAGTGGTTGAGCATCTCCTCTATGTCGGTTGTCATCGCCAACACTTCCTGCTGTACTTCTAAGCTGTATACGTCTTGGGAATTCGTTAGATCTTTAATGTAACTGTAATAAGTTTTCAAATATATTAGTAATAAATCCGCTTTATAACAAAGATCTAGAATAGTTGCTACAAGATAAAAATAAGGAATTTCTTTATAATAAGTTAACCTACTTCAATGTCATATCATATACGCATTCGTATAGGTTTGGGTCCTTACGGGCCTGAAGTAGCATGCTAAGTATATTGATGGCTGACATAATAAATAAGTAAATATTGGGCTTATAAACCTATGAGAAAGTCTTAGTAGCATTGTGAAAAACTTTTAAAACTTTTAACAACTGGATACATATATCCTAATTACTATGGAAAATGTCAACTTCTTACATGTTATACATTGTGAAGTCACATAGCGGTTTGCTTTAAGGAACCATGCTATGCAATAACTCGTAAGTCGACTTCCAACGATGTTGCACATCCATCTTAAACTTCCCGGGACTCTTCCCGCACTATATGCAGAAGTTCCTCCACTTTTTGTGAAAGGACAGCCTCTCTATTATTATCTTGACGATGTTCTTTGATAAGAATCAAGTTATTGGGCCATTGACCTACAGTTGAGCCTAAGGACTAGAGGGACTGGTAAGATAAATCCTCCTTTTCCACCTGACTCTTACCAAAGCTAAGTATCTCCTTGCCAACTCGTTCTGCATACCAAGCTGAATTACTACCTATTTCTCATAGATAGTGTGCTGAGAAGCGAAAGGCTGAGGCAACAACCAACCCTCATTCTCACTCATGCATGGTCAATCAATTACTCGGCATCACCTTTGCCGAGATGACGAAAGAGATACTTCGGACTGACTAAGTCACCCCTACTCGGACAAGTAAGCTGACTATACTTTTTTTCACATCTTCCAATAGCATCACCAATATAGCATCGCCACCTATACAGTATCATGAGTAGAATTCGAAACACCAATGATTGTTTTCTTTGAATATTTATTTTTACCCTTTTGTATCTTGTACATTACTTTCTTAAGAAATATCCTTTTTGTCTTTTCCCTTTTGGGAAAATTGCCCTAACTTATAGGTATAAACACCATTGAATTTGTAGTCGTAGATAGAAGATTATCATTAAAACACTTAACATTTTTTGTCTCTCGTAAACATTACTTTGTTTACACTCATTTCACTCTTATCTTAACTCTTAAGTAAGGCTAGATGGCGAATAACCTTACTAAATCATCTCGTGTGTCATATCAAGTTATGTCGTGAATCCTCAGAAGTTCCATTGGTGTGTCATATCCATTGGGGTTGTTTATGGGTTTTTTTTTTTTACTTTTCATTCCCATATGTTCTTTCGCACATTCCCCATTATTTCCTTTTTGAGCTTTCAGCAAGTTTGGACCCATTCAAGGATTGGTTTTGTCTGTTCTTTGTTACAGTTTGCATTATCTTAGTATTAGAGTGGAGGTTTTGTTTGAGTTATGATTTATGTTTGAAGTTTTGTTTATACTCTGTTTTGTGTTTGAGAAACAAAGTAAGTTACCATATTCGTTTGATTACTGTGTTTATTAGCTGTTATCTTTCTTGGTTTATGGAAGTGTTGGTTGTATCACCTATTTGAAAAGTTTGAGCTTTGAATCTAAGGAGAAAATGACTGACCCAAGTGCAAACATTGGTACTGGAGATGACAACGATGGAGTTGTCTACTATAGACGATAGTCTCAAGGAACCTTTAGAAGCACTGACGAGAGATTAGATAAAGCGGCTAACCTCTTGATAGATTTAACCTGAGCTGTTCATGCATTAGCTTGTCGATTGACTGAAGCTATGCAAAACACCCTACAAGTTGCTCAACCTGTTAAAGGTCAAAACCCAGCTTCACTAGTTCGGGGTGGAAGAGTAGGTGGATGAGTGAAACGAAGGATAGACCTAAGAGAACTTGATGAAGAAGACGAGGAAGAGTGAACTAGAGTTCCTAGAGCATCTGACCAGGTGAAGCTTTGGATTCTAAGCTTCAATGGATCTAGGAGTACTGATGAATATTTGGAATGGGAAGAGAAAGTGAAGCATGTTTTTGACTATTTTTAGTATAAGGATTATGAGAAACTAAGAATTGTTGTTGTTGAGTTCTTTAGATATGTCGCCATATAGTGGAAGAATTTTCAAGCTATGAGAAGGCAAGAGGGCTATTGAGGCATTAATATTTAGCTCGAGATGAAGAGAATACTTAGAAATAGGTTCGTGCTAGAAACTTATTTGCAAGATACTTTTACTTGGCTTTAAGAGATGAATGAAGGAGGCTAAACAGTTGATGAATATGTCAAGGAATTCCAAATGCTCATAATCCAATGTGAAGTAGAGGAATCATTAACTCAAACAATCTCTAGATTCATTACTGGGTTGAGAGGTGACATTTGAGACATTATGAAACTCCAATGATTTACTACAATGGATGATGCCATTATAATAGCCCAGTGAGTAGAGAGGTAGAGACGGAATTGAGTATCGACTAGCCGACTTGGATAGGGGAGTCACCGAGCTCAGTCGAGTACCGAGTAGATTTGAAAGTTGGATGTCTGAGCTAAGTAGAAAGGCCGACTTGATAGTGACGTGCTAACCCAAACTTATGAGAAGGGGTAAGAGCTTGGTAGGAAGACAAGCTAGATCAACTACTTCAAATGCTAAGATTTTGGATATATAGCTGCTTAGTGCCCAAACTGAAGGACTATGGTCATCAAAGGTGACGTCCCGAAGTTAGATGTAGAAAGTACTGATGAGGAACCTGAGGAAGAAGAGATCACTATCGAGAAAAAAGATGTCGAGAAAGAATTAATTGAAGATGATGTGTTTATTGAGGACTTAGACCAGCTGATCATGGTAGTCCGACACACAATGAACATGAAACCCTTATGTGAGGGGGAGTAGAGGGAGAATTTATTTCATACGACCTGTAAGGTGAATAATCAGGTGTTTGCCCTCATTGTGGATAGTAGTAGCTGTACTAATGTGGCAATAGCCAACTTCATTGCAAAATTGAAGTTGTAGACTATTGCACATCCAAGGCTATACAAGTTACATTGATTGAGTGAGAAAGGAACACTGCATGTCACTTGATAAGTATTATTGTTGATCACTATCGAAAATTACTCTAACTAGATTCTTTGTGACGTATTACCCATGTATGCTTCCCACATGTTGTTAGGTAGACCATGGTTATTTGACCGGAGAGTTATCCATGATGGATACCGGAACACATATATGTTCAAGAAGGACAAGAGAAAGATCACGTTGAACCCGATGTTGTAGAGTGAAGTTAATAAACTATAAGCCAAACTTGCTTGCAGATCAAAGAAGGTTTTAGTGATGAGTAGAGTTGAGCTCCAAGAGACCTTTAAAGTTGATACGTTAACCTTCATGTTGATTAGGTGCCTATTGAAGATGAAGGAGCGGGGTGAACTACCCTTGGAAATAAAAGAGTTGTTAGACAAATACACCGACCTGTTCCTAAAACAGTTACCCAAGGGGTTACCCCTAATTCATGGCATAGAACACTGCATTGACTTAATACTCAGTGCCGTACTGCCGAATAAGCCTGCCTATTGAATAAGTCCCAAACAGGCTTCTAATTTTCAACGTCAAGTCAATGAGCTACTAGAGAGAGGATATGTTAAAGAAAGTCTTAGCCCTTGTGTTGTACTAGCGTTTCTAGTGACAAAAAAGGATGGAACCTGGCGAATCTATGTAGATAGCCAAGCTGTGAAAAAGATCACAATCAAATATAGGTATCCTATTCCTAGATTAGAAGACATATTGGATGAATAGAGTGGAGCCAAGATCTTCAACAAGATTGATCTGAAATTTAGCTAGCATTAGATTCTCTTAAGGCTAAGAGATGAGTGGAAAATTGCTTTTAAAACTCAACATGGACTTTGTGAGTAGATGGTCATGCCATTTGACTTGTTGAATGCCTCGAACACTTTCATGAGGTTGATGAACCATGTGTTGAGACATCTAATAGGAAAGTGTGTTATGGTGTACTTTGATGACATCTTAGTTTACAGTGCTGACATACTAAGTCATTGCGGGCATCTTTAAGTCGTATTGAATATCCTTCGTGCCGAGAGATTATTCGACAACTTAAAGAAATGTTCCTTTTTCAGGAGAAAGTGGTATTCTTGGGCTATGTAGTTAGTGGAGGAGGCTTACAAGTGGATAATGAGAAGATTTGAGCAATTGTCAAGTGGCCAACTCCCACTAACTATGCTGACGTAAGAAGTTTCCATGGATTAGCTTCATTTTATAGAAGATTCATCAGGAATTTTAATACCTTCGCTGCATTGCTTACTGAATTGACGAAGAAGAACATCGACTTCTGATAGGGAGAAAGAAAGGAGGGGAGCTTTGCTAAGATAAAGGAGAGATTGACTTTCACCTTAGTATTAGTTCTACTTGACTTCAAGAAGACATTTGAGCTGGAATGCGATGTGTTAGGCATTGGAATAGGCGTTGTTCCAATGTAGGAAAGTTGACTAATTGCCTTCTACTGTGAGCAGCTCAAAAGATCTTAGTTAAACTACTCCGTGTATAACAAAAAACTCTTAACGCTAATTCGAGCACTGTAAGTATGACAGCACTATTTACTGCTAAGAGAATTTGTCATTTATACTGACTATGAGTCCTTGAGGTACATCCGAAGTCAAACTAAGTTTTTGAAGTGGCAGGCGAGATGGGTTAAATTCCTTGATGGATTCAGTTTTGTAATAAAATATAAACAAGGCAAGAGAAATGTAGTTGCTGATGCTCTCTCGAAGAGGCATGCACTCCTGACTGAATTGTAGACCAGATTGTTTGGGTTTACTAGTATTAAGAAGCAATATTCCGGGGATCTACACTTCAAACCCATACTTACGCATTGTATTGATGAACGAACAGTGGACAAGTGTTATATGGAAGAAGGATACTTATTCCGAAGAGAGAAATTGTATGTGTTGACCTATTTACTTTGAGAGCTACTGATTAGGGAAGCTTAGGGTAGAGAACTGTTTGAACATTTTGGGGGAGAAAAGGACGTATAAATTACTAAATGGTCGATTCTTTTGGCTTAGGATGAGGCAAGACATACACTGAATTATTGAAAACTATACCGTATGCAAAAGGGTTAAGTGCTGAGCCAAAAAAGGGAAAACAATGCCTTTACTTGTTTTGACGAAACCATGGACTAAGTTGGGTATAGACTTCGTCCTCAGATTACCACAAACTACTCGAGGAAAAGATTCTATAATGGTTATGGTGGATCAGTTCAGCAAGATGGTGCATTGTGTCTTGCGCCAAAACTAACGATACTTTGGCTATTGCTTCTCTTTTTTTGTAGGAGATTGTACGGTTACATGGCATGTTGAGAAGTGTAGTCTTTGATAAAAACTTGAAGTTCTTGAACCATTTTTGGAGGACCTTGTAGCATTGAATGGGGACCAAACTATTATTCAGTACTTCCAGTCACCCCCAGACTGACAGCAAAACAGAGGTGGTTAATTGCACTTTGGGATCATTGCTCCATGCTACAGTGGGCAAGAACTTCACTGATTAGGATGGTTGCTTCTAATGGTCGAATTCGCTTACAATCGAATAGTGCATGGCACCACCAAGCAGACTCTCTTTGAGGTTATCTATGGTTTCAATCCTAAGTTACCCCTTGATCATACCCTTGTACTTTTGCTTGTGCAAAAAGACCTAGACTTAAGAGTTAGAGCATAATCCCTTCAGCACATCTATGATAAAGTGACTTGGTACATCAACTAAGCTGCTAGAAGAATGTGAGAGAAGACTAAGGGTAGGACGACTAAACAATTCTAGTAAGGAGACTTGGTATCACTGCACCTCAATAAGGAATGGTTTTCGAGCAAGAGGAGGAACAAATTATCTACAAGAGTTGAAGGACCTTTCAAAATCCTTCAGAAGGTTAATGATAACACCTACAAATTAGAGTTACCTGAGGACTCTGGGGTTTCTAATACCTTTAACATTATCAACCTTAATCTATATCACCCTGACAGAGAGTTGATCAAAGACGATTCAAATTTGGTCCCAAATTCAAATCAACTTGGAAAGAATGATAGGAATTAGGCTACTGGGCCATTGACTTGCAGTCAAGCCCAAGGACTAGAGGGATTCTTAAGATGAATCCTCTTATTCCAGCTAACTCCTGCCAAGGCCGAGTATCTCCTTGCCGACCCATTTTGCATGTCGAGCCAAATTACTACCTATTTCTCACAAATAGTGTGCCAAGAAGCGAAAGGCCGAAATAATAGGCAATCCTTGTTCTCACTCATGCATGGCCAATCATTTACTCGGCATCACATTTGCCTAGATATTAAGAGAGATATTCTGAATTGACTAAGCTACCCCTGCTTGAACAAACAAGTTAACCATACTTTTGTTTGCATCTTCCAACGGCATCACCAATATAGCATTGCCACCTGTATAGTATCACGAGTAAAATTCGATACACCAATGATTGTTTTCTTTGAATATTTATTTTTACCTTTTTATATCTTGTACATTACTTCCTTAGGAAATGCCCCTTTTATCTTTTCCCTTTTGGACAAGTTGCCCTAACTTATGGGTATAAACACCATTGAATTTGTAGTCACAGACAGAAGATTATCATTAATACACTCGGCATTTTTTCTCTCTCATAGACATTACTCTGTTTACACTCATTTTACTCTTATTCTAAACCTTAAGCAAGATTAGGTGGCGAGTAACCTCATCGGACCATCTTGTACGTCATATCAAGTTATGCTATAAGTCCTCGAAAGTTTTATTGGTGCATCATATCCATTGAGGTTGTTCATAGGTTTTTTCTTACTTCTTATTCGCATCTATTCTTTTGCACATTCCCCATTTTTTCCTCTTTGAGCTTTTGGTAAGCTTGAACCCATTCAATGATTGGCCTTGTCTGTTCTTAATTAAGGTTCACATCATTTTTTATTAAAGCTATATTATCGTGCAAAGTTGCAATGATATCCTTGACACACAAGTTAAGAATATGACATACATAACGTATGTGGAAAACCCTCCCAAACACTAGTTAACTGTAATTTTGCAAATCATATATTGATGTGGTATTGGCACTTGCATTATCAAAACTAATATAAAAAATTTTTCTCACTAATCCGTTTTCATTTAGGATTTCTTTAATAATTTTATAGATATTATGCACTGTGTTTCACTTGTTATATACCCTTAAAGCCAATAGTTCGTTTATTAAGTTGCCAATTATTGTCTATCTAGTGAATAGTAACATCCATATAAGAATTATTACAAAAAGGATCTATCCATATGTCTACACACATGGACACATGCATATCGAGGGAAGTGAACTTACCTATGAGCTCCCTCTTACCTTTGTGGTAGAGCTCTTGCATGGCTCGAGTTAATGTTTTGTCACTAAGCTATTGCGAGCTAAGGTTGAATGTCTCTTGCTCATATTAACTCTATCACTCTAATGCACCCGCGTTGAATGATAGGTGCATGTTCATCAAGTATTGTGCTAGGTTATACTTATGCTTCTCTTCATCATACCTCATTGACAGTTCATCAGATGAACCACCGCCTTGAGCAATCTGTTGTTACGAACTATCTATTCCTACCTCCCTAGGATGCTTTGACCTTAAGTGCCTGTTAAGGGTACCATATCCCTCTCCTGTTTTTCACGAATAACTCGCGTTGCAGTAGTTGTAGAATACTCTTGAGTTCCCCCTTTCATCTGTACCTTTATGGAAATACGTAGTAAAAATATTAGACTTACCGGGCCTAGGGAGCTTACCTAAGCTAGAAGGTCTCGAATTGCCGGGCCCATATTTTCTTATATGTTACTCTTTTGTTTTAGGAATAATTTCTATCCCATCCTCTTCATCTTCGAACATGCTTGTAGGGCAACTCATCCATAGGGGTTCAAATCTTGCAGGTAGTGTAAGGACACTGATACAAGGAGGTTCAAATATAGTAAGACAGTCAGGGACACTCATGCATGGAGGTTTGAAATCGAGAGGTGACGTATCCTGGTAACTCATGTGTTGATGTTCAACATTAAAGCCAAAAGGTAGTATGCCACAATTACTCATACAATGAGGTTCTACATTGAAGCCTAGAGGTAGTGTAACTTGTTCTTTTACGTTCTCAACCACATCATATGCTATCTACTCATTCAAGTCATACTTATTATCCGGCTATGCCTAAACGTCCTCGAACCGTTGTAGCTCAAACGACATATTAAAACTTCTAATGCCCTTATCCTTACTTTTTTTACTAGATGATGAACCGTGCTTCTTACTAGAGAAGGTATGACGCAAAAATCTTTCTATGGATGCTAATATTTTTTTTCTCTTATTTACCATAACAAAGATTTATGAATGAAAAACAAAAATAATATGTAAGACAAAACAAAGCAAAAATTATATTGCGGATATGTGTATGTCAGTGTTATTTGCTAATGTAAATGATTCAGTGCAATGGAATGGAGAATTATGCATAGGTATTGGTAGTCAATAGAAGGAAATATTTCAATGATAACGTTTCATAACTAAAAAAATTCGAAGGTAGAATGGTTGGAGTTGGAGCTAGAGCTGGAGCTGGAGCTGAAGTGATTTAATTAGTTTGTAGAGTAATAGTTGCTTCACATCGGCACTATTCAATTTATAAGAATCGAAGAATGTGTTAACGTGTCGTTTGAATTTTGAAAATTCAAAATTTCAAATGTTTCAATGCCCAATTTTTTAATTTTGCAATTCAAAGGGGTAAAGGGTAAAAAGAACAGCCTCCTTTTTTTTTCTTTTTTTTTGTAGGGGGGGAGAGTGGGGGGGAGGTGGTAGTCTTGGAATTGCCGAGTCGGGCAGTTCCGACCTAGTGAACCACCTAAGCCCTTAAGGCCCAGCGGTTCAGCCTGGCTATTACTAAGTTAATTTATAGTTCGAAACAGGCCCTTGCTTAAGTCTACTTGTACTCTAAGATATATAAGGTATATATTTCATTGCACATTGTACCTATCTTATAATATTAATTGAATAATACTAATAAATAAAAAAATAATATTATTACATTTTTTAAATCTTAAAGATAATAATAACAAAAGTCCAACTTATAATAAAACCCTAAGTCTACATGCTTTTGTATTTATTGTCTTATCCTTATCCTTTTTTTTTTTTTAGTAAAACCTTCTCTCTTTTTCTATTCTCTTATTTTTATACTACTTTCTTCATCTTTTAGTAACCATAATCTAGAAAGGTATTAAAGACATCTTAATTCTTAAGTTATTGTTTAATATATTTTATTAGAGTTATTTAATATATGGTTTTTGTATTTTATGTATAACAATTTTATGATTTGATAAAAATGATATCTTGATAATTTGAAAATAAAAGATAAAAAAATAATTTATCATGACCCAATCAAAGGTTGAACGTTTCAAATTGTAAGAATATTCTCAATTCTACCCATTAAAATTTCATATTATTACTAGTAGATGTGTTACAAATATCAAAACCTTTTAAATTATTACTATTTAGTCTATTAATATAGTTATAGGTTTGATATTAATTATGTGTGTGCACAATATTTCAAAAGATGATAAAGTAAATAAATAAATACAAGTTCCACAAGGTACCTTGTATCCTGTACAATTTACAAGGTATAAGGTGCTTTCAAGATACCAAAAGATAGGTTCTAGGTACAAAAATTTTGAAACCTATACATATAAAATAGAGTACAGATAAGATATCATACTTTATTCACCATATACCTACTTAACCTTAGTTGACACCATAAAATTTTTCATTATTGCACTATCAAATAGGTCTTTTTATATCTATATGGACTTATAATTATTTCTGCAGACTATTTCTGCAGACTAATTTACCACCCGAACTGTGGTGTGAGAGATGCAATGTTGAAATGTTTAATACAAATCAAATCAAATCAAGTAATGAATTGATATAAAAGATAAAAATTGCATATTAGTATTTAATAATGACTAAGTATTGTATTGAAGGTGAAATTTTATTTTACTAACAATTGTTTAAGAGGTGTAAGTATGTTATTTTAGAAATTGAATACATCCACATAACTTTGATAGATCTCGGGAAATATTAAGGACTTTAGTTTTTTTTTTTCCTAAAGAAAATTCATTAAGCCACATGATCAACAATACAACCAAAAGGTTTAGAGATAATTGAAAAACAATAAAAAACAAGCAAATCATGTAATTGAGATGGGGTGTTGTAACACTAGTCTATAGGGCACATCCCAAGCCTACAATGAAAAGAAAGCCAATCTGCAACTCTATTGGCAAATCTATAGACAAAAGAGAACTTAACTCAATCAAAAGACTTTAATAGGCCTTTAATATCCTTGATTAGGTTGTTGTTATGCCAAGACACACTAATAGAACTCTTTATGACTAACTTTATCATTATTAGGGCATTAGATTCCAAAATCAGGTTTCTCCATCCCATATCACGTGCCCTAAGTAAGCTTTTTTAATTGTAGTGCGCTCTAATGCTTCGGTGTTGTCGAGCTTAATTTTTTTCCGGTTTTTATTATTTTTCTTAACTCGGTTAATATTAAACTTTAACTTGTTTAATACTAAACCTTGACTAAAAGTTAAGAAAAAAATTGGTTTTTAGATTTTTAAAATTGTTCGAAGTTGCCACTCAATCAGAGTCGGGAAAAAGAGTTAAGTTATAATAAATTGGGTGAATTAATTATAACTTAGCTACCGATCTTTCAATAAAACTAATTTTTTAAAACAGTTTTGAAAACCAGATTGTTGAGTCTTGGAGCTAACTTTTTAAACCCTTAAAGGGTTCTACTTTTAACCTTTTAAATTTAAATTTATCTTCCAATAATACCCATGAGAATAAAAACCATTCACATGTAACTGAGTTCATTCAATCGAATATACAAAAAGGATAATTTTATAAAAAGTTGGAAAAACAAATTTTCTGTATTTTAAGTCACCTCGTGATTTTATACAAATACTTATATATCCGCTATTCGAGATCAAATTTTTATAGTTCATTTAAGAAAATTTTAGTTTATTGAATTTAATTTAGCTTTTGAAAATTGGACAAGTTTACATCTGTTAACCATTTTATTTCATTTTGGAAAAATTCTAAAGAAAGGTCCTAAATTGGTATCATTTTGTAGAAAATTTTAAGAAAGGGTCCCAAATAGGAATATCCATCACCATAACCTCGGAAAGCACCAATAAATAGCCTATAACATCTCACAAGCACAACACTACTACAACGTATATCATCTTCGAACAGCCCCATCGGTGGATCAAAATAAAAGAATCAGACATGTGAGTGGCTAATATAGTAGTACCTGTAATCATCAATATCATCAAGTGTCAGTGGAAACGGAACCACATCAGGAACATGGCTGCTAAGTTATAACTCATTTTGTCCTTCCTTATCAACCTCCTTCTCATCTTCAACTCTTCCTTCCTTTCCCCTAGATTTCTTCTCTTTAATATTCTTTGGTTAAGAGTTCTTTTGATGTCTTAGTTCATCCTTAATCTCTTTAAGCCTAATAAGTAGAATCTACAACTGTTCCAACACATAAGAAGAAGTAGGATTTGGGGCTTGGTAATAAGACTTCGTCCTCAAGTTTTGTGCATAACAATGCTTATGTGAGGCTCTAGATACCATTTCGAATAAACTCCAATTCAACAATATCAAAATAAAATCAAGAAATAAAAAAAATCCAATATTTTCGATCTATTCTAAAGGGCACATAATAAGTTGTAAATTTATGGCACTTCGAGGCTCAGCATTTTATCGACCAAATTCATAGCTTTGATTAGGTGCACACGTGCTTCATCCTACTGTCTATAGCTCACACGCATGGTGTAATTCCAGGAAATGGACAACACCTACTCTTAACCATAATTCAAATCCGTAGTACACAAACTTGGTACGTATACACTTAAATACTTTTCAATAAGGGTGGCTTGGACTTGGGAATAATAGTAGCACTCTCTCCGAAGTCACAATAGCTTGAGCAATTTCAGCTCGGTAATTTGAAAATTTAGCATAAGATTAGTTTGATAATTATGTAGCAGCACAGTTTGGTCTCCTTAGCATATAACAGCCTACTGTTTAGCACCTAAAAGTAGTTCGAACAGCAAAATAGCTTGGATAAATAATAGCAGTTCGGATGAGAACTCTTGAGAATTCAACTCCGGGAATTATCAAGAAAGCACGCATTCTTACCAGTTGCATAAAGTCACAGCACACACACAACACAACTAGAGTTCACGGTCACCTTTAACAGCACACTTAATCACTACGCCGACCAACTTTGGTTGGCAATTACTCAGTCCAACACAACATGCGAGTCCCTTCTTCTACTCAGTTTGTTATTGATCTAATAGGTTAATACAACTCTATTTCAGTAGCTCAATATGTGTAGAAGTAGCTTGGAGTTTCAACTTTGCTATACCACTTCAGAAATAACTCGACACAATTAATCACTGAAATCCATAATACTCAGCTATTGTTCAACGTATATAGCACGGCAACTTGAAACATAACAACATGGGTTGGTAGCTCCAAACTACAGCAATTCGACTTGGCAACTTGGAATGAAACAGAATAGACCTTCGCACAGCTCGGAAGCTTCTCCATCACGCATGCAACAGTTCAGCTTTGCACTTAATTCATCTTGGTAAGGCAAGGAAAACAGCAGCTCGTTCTTTGCATGGATCAATGATAGCTTTGGATAGAGCGATATTATAGCTAAAAACAACTGTAGTCCAGCAGCTCAGCAATAGTTCAGTAACTTCAAGTGGCACATTCCTTTGGAATAGCTTGGTAACCAATGATTCAAGGTGCATGTGGCCTCCGTGCTTCGGTAGCTAAACTCACAAGATGCTCATTCACTTCTGCTTAGATACTAAATAAGACAGCTCGGCAACAGCTATTCTTCAATACTGTAGCTCACTTGAATCCAATTTCGGCTAGGCACTATGGATTGTAGTAGCTTAGAGCTTAGACAATGACTACAGCTCAGCTTGGTGACAGTTCACCTTGGCGCGAACATGTATGCTTGGTTCAATTCTAGAAGAAGGACAACACCACCTTGGCTAAATTTCACCTTGGTAGCTTATTGATTACAGTAGCTCGGATTGTAATTCTATAGGGGTTGGTGCAGTAAATAGCTTGGCATTTCGTGGAATAGCTCGAATACATACTTCCTTAGTTTAGTTTGGATACGACAACAATTTAGCTCGGCAAGTTAATGGTCAAAACAATACGGTAAGCACTTGCTCATAGCAACTCGATAACAATTTAGTTTGGTGCACAACTTGATATTAGTTCGGTAATTGACTAGATGCGTAGCACTCCAGCTCGGCCTTCGAATTGCACCACTGACCAATCTACTTGGATGTTGGAATTGGCTTCGCCGAATAATGTATCAACTCGGACAATTCAACTTCAGTTCGGTGAAAACTAAAACAAGGCAGCAATAGCTATTTCATGCGCAATTTGGTACACGTACTAAAGCAATAAGCAGCTCAATCATAAAGTTGACAGTTCGGCTTAGATACTTAAATTAGCTCGGCAAAGCAATGAAGATAGCGGCTCAATAAGGCGTTTCTTCGCAATAGTTCGGTCTCAATTTCCTTCTCCTACTCGGACTCAGCAATGTGACACTTGTAAATGACTCAGATAGCTCGGCTTCGGAACATTAGTAGCTAAGTCAGACAGAAACAGCTTGGACGTTTGGGATATAGCAGTTTGGATGCTTGTACAGTTCGAACCTTTCACTTCTCTTCAGTTCAAATGAACTCGGATACTAGGTTGAATCAACTCAAGTCATTACTTTAGCCTGGATTAGTAAAGTGCACTTGACTCGGATGCAAGATTCACTTCAGCAGTCTAGCGATGACACAGAACAGCTCGGTCCAATCACTGCCTCAATTCACTTTAGCACACTTCAAACACAATAGATATCTCCTTCAATAGAAATTGAATAGCATGCACTGATCACTATACCATCCAACTTAGCTTAGAATTATCAAATCGACCACTACATAACAACTTCCACTATTGTACACTCACAACAGCAGCTCGGTAATGGGTTCATTGCATAAGCAGTTTCATTAGTCACTTACAGCACTCCTGACAGATTTACCCATAATTCTATAGGACATATACTTACAAAAACAACCAACACACGATTCTCAAAGGCATGAAATGATGGCACCATCGCTCTGCCACACTTTGAGCACAACACGTTCACCACCAACTTGACTTTGGCAATGGCCACAACCAAATGCACAAACACACTCGTGGCCCAACCACTACCATCATGGTCACACACTTCAATCTCTAAGACAAGAACATAACCTATTAACACAACTGTAATCACCATTACCATTGCCTACTACTATTGTATGACAAGTCCACCACACTATTAAACTCCAATGACTATTGGAGCTAAACTTACAGACCAACACAACCATTATTACAACAACATGAAGGATTCCCAGTGGTCGCACAATTGAATTCAAATTATCCAAACCAAGAATTGGAGTGCTTACTATAAGAAGAATTCAATCATCCACTACTCAATACGGATTCTAAGACCAAATCCCCTATAATTTCTACGACCACACATAAGTAACTCAAACCTTAAGCAGTCAGACTCTAATTGTCCTTCGAAAGCAAAGGATTCCTAATTTCAAATCCTAGCACGTAGGCATTAGATGCAGTAACATGAAAAGCAAAACCACCTTCTCTTTTTTTTTTGTATATATATATATAATAATTTACGACTTCACCGAAAGGAATACCTTCCTAAATTAGATTTTGCTATCTATCTCACCTCCTTGTAGTAGCAATACATTTCCCTCAATTTTAGGTTTCGCTATGATCTTTATGAACACAAGACCCGAAAACCCAATAGCCAATGAAGAGAAAAAAGGTAAATTAAATTGGAGTCTCGATTAACCTAGTTAGTAAACCTTTAGTATCACAATATAAACCAATGAACAATATCCTCTCAAACATAAAACATTAACTTCAAAACACTCACTGCAGTAGCTACGGGAGGAACACAGTAGCCACTAACAGTATACGAACAAAAACTTCATGGAACCTAATACACTCCCTCATCGGAATCGTGCTTTGATACCAGCGAAGCTGATGCGTCTTTGAGGTTGAACATATGGAGGGGCACCGTAACAAATAAGAAAAGAAAATAAAATGGGGGGTTTTAGCAAATCCGTAAGCTATCTAGCTGGATATAACGCACCAATAAGATCCAACACAACCTAAGATTCGTCGGATGTAACGTATTAATTCGAGTGATAGGGTTATTCGCCACAATCCTTGCTAAAGGGATTGATAAGAGCAGGCAAAGGAGAGTTTTCCAAGAGAAAAGTCTCAAGGGTTTTTCATTAATTGTCAAAGTTTACTAAAATCCTACATATAGGTTTTATTTATACATGATGGCAATCCTGTAAATAAAATGACTAAAAGTATGACCTAGTGACATTCTCATAAATACAAATTAAACATAAAGGTAATTTAGGAAAAATATAAGAAATAGAAAATCTAAATAAAATAAGCAAAAATAAGTGATCAAATGAGATGTCTAAGTGATGAGTAGACGAGCTAGGTTTCAACATTTGGTGGAGTCAATACCTCGGATCCTTTTAGTTCCGTAGGGGATTTCAAATGGGGAAGGCCACTTTTATGTGGTTTTAATTGTTGAAAGCCCCATTAGTGATGATGTCATGGTCTATAGTAGCTGTTCAATGGTGGTAGAAAACCACTTGCGGTGTTGGTGATGCATAGCTTACATAGCATCTTATTGGAGCTCGATAGGTGGTTTGGCCAAGGGTTTTGAAGAGTGGTGAGACTTCTAAAGTGGATGAGTTGCTTCGAAACTAGCCTAAATGATAATAATTTTAGAGAGAGAAATAGTTCGAGCTAGAGAGAGAAACACAAAAAAAAAATGTTTTGTGTATGATTCGAGGATCACTCATGATCTTAGAAGCTTGGTAATGTTTAATTTGTAAGGGAGGGAACCTAAACAAGTAAGGAAACAACCAATAATGGCCAAATCATCATTGATGTGCAAGCTCGGGTAATTTTCCACTTTTTGGAAAAATTCAATTTTTGGGGATAATTTGGATTATTGAACCAATATTGTTGCTCAAAGATCATCATAGAAGCTTCTAAAGTTTCTGTAATGGACTGGATTAAAAAAAAATCATAGAAGGAAAAATCTTGTTTTTGAACTTCTCTTGATTCGATTTTGCCATGTAATTGAACAAATCTATATGCGTTATTGGTTGAAATTGAAACTAAGCTATGCTTAGTACATGATTTCGCCAATTAATCATGTAGAAACCACATGAAAATGGGCCTCAAACGCATGCCATTGCACTATTTTCCTAAGAAAATATTTTAGGAAAAATAGAGAATTGAGTGAGAAGGATGGGGAAACACGGGGGGCTTACACGTGTGGCACGTGTAGACATACCCCCTATCGCGCGTAAAAGTTATTGGCCAAGAGAAAAAAAGGAGCAGGCACTAGCGCCTGCTTTTGACTTGGGCTATGTTTTAGGGCTTATAACCCTATCGTGACTTTTTCAAATGGATTAGGTGAGCTTAGTCCAATCTCACCTTCCTCCTTTTCTTTTTTTTTTTTTTGATTTTTAACTACACTAAACCAAACCCTTACCTAAAATTAGACCCTTAATGATTAACCTTAAAGTTTAGTCCCATATGAAATAAATTTCCCCTCAAGTCCAATAAAAAAATAAATAAATAAAATAAAATAATAAATGACCTTTTCTAAAGACCTTAAAAAGAATCGACTCGTTCAATGCAACCCAAAGACACTAAAAAGGCCTATGCCTTTCTATTGTCCTAAAAATTCTAACTTTCCTATATATATATTTTTTATTTTCTCTATATTTTCTAATCTTTTGTATTTCTTTTCTAAATTTTTATCTCTTTTTATATTTTTTTCTAAATTAGGACCCTTTTAAACTAAAGTTATAAGAGGGCAAAAATAGGGTATCTACAACAACCCCCTTTTATGGTAAAATTTGAGTAAAACTTTACCATAAAGACAAAAGAGATGTTTTTTACCTCGGGGTTAAATTTTCCTTGAGAAACACTACAACTAACTAGCTATCCTATGTTTGATCTATTAGGGATTATTTGAAAGAAGTAAGATAGCACTGTAGGTGCTAATTGAGACCTTAGAGTGAGTTTTAGAAATGTCTAGTGCCTTAGGAGCTGGATAGAAAAATTGGTTTAAAATCTGGTAATGCCCTTCTAAGCTGGTTAACCTAAGCAAGAGCGTTCTAGGTGACTAGTGACCCTAAAATAAGAATCAATTTGAGAAAACCTAGTCATGCAAATTCAAGCTTACTAACTTAAGTAGGAGCGTTTTCAAGAAACTAGTAACCCTAAATGAGAATCGATGTGAGAAAACCTGGTCGTGCTGATTTGAGCTTACTAACAAAGGCAAGAACATCTTTTAGGGACTAGTAACCCTAAATTAGAATCAATTTGAGAAAACCTGATCTTGCTCCTTCGAGCTCACTAACCTGAGTAAGAGTGTCTTTGAGGGACTAGCAAACTTAACCTATTGAATCATGACTCTATCCATTATTCTAATATTCAAATTCGATAGAGATGAAATTGGAGTAGTGGATCTTTTTTTATTTCCTATTTTTATTTAGGCAGAAGTGTCTCTAAAGGACTAGCAGCCTCAAATTAGAATTGATTTAAGAAAACCTGGTCATGCTCCTTTGAGCTTACTAGCTTAGGTGGGAATGTCTCTAAGAGACTAGCAGCCTTAAATGAGAATTAATTTAAGAAAACTTAGTCATACTCCTTTAAGCTTATTAACCTAGGTGTGAGCGTTTCTAAGAGACTAGCAACCTTAAATGAGAATTGATTTGAGAAAATCTAGTCGTACTCCTTTAAGCTTACTAACCTAGGCAGGAGCGTCTTTCGGGGACTAAAAATCCTAAATAAGAATCGATTTGAGAAAACTTAATCGTCCTCCTTCAAGCCCATTAACATAAGCAGGAGCGTCTCTAAGGGACTAGCAACTCTCAACGAGAATCAATTTGAGAAAACCTAATCGTGCTCCTTTAAGCTTATTAATCTAGGTGGGAGCGTCTCTAAGGGATTAGTAACCCTAAATTGGAATCAATTTGAGAAAACTTGGGAGTGCTCCTTTAAGTTGACTTTCCTAGGCGAGATCGTCTCTAAGGGACTAGCAACCGAAAATTGGAATGGATTTAGAAAACTTGGTTGTACTCCTTAAGCTTACTAACCAAGGCGGGAGCATCTCTCAGGGACTAGCAATCGTAAATTAAAATAGATTTGAGAAAACCTGAGAAATTAGTAAAGAGAAGTGCCTTATGGGCTTGCTACAACACTAAATAAAGATTGTTGGTGAACTGAAGCATCATATGGGCTCACTAAGACCCTAAAGAGAGATTGATGAAGGGAAGTGCTCTACAAGCTTGCTAAGACCCTAAAGAGAAATTGATGAAAGGAAGCGTCCCACGAGCTCGCTAATACCTTAAAAGAAATTAATGAAGGGAAGCGCCTTATGAGCTCGCTAAAACCCTAAGAAAAGTTTGTAAAGAGAAGCACCCTATGGGTTCGCTAAAACCTTAATTATACTAGATAGCACACTACAAGCTTCCTAAAACCATAAAAATGATGAAAAAGAAGAGCTCCTATAAGATGGCTAAAACCCTTAAGAAAGATTTTCAAAAGGAAAACGCCCAATGGGCTAGCTAAGACCTTAAGGGAAGCACCCTGTAGGCTAGTTAGAACCTTATTAGTTGGGATAACACTCTATAAGTTAGTTAAAACCCTAAAAATGGATTAAAGATTGATGTTCTAAAAGCTGGTTAGAACCCTAAAACTACATGTAACTTGGGACAGTGCTCTATGAGCTAGATAGAATCATAAAGATGGATTAAAGATGAAATAATCCTCTATGAGCTAGTTAGAATCCTAAAAATGGATTAAAGATAGGACAACGCTCTAAGAGCTAGCTAGAACCCTAAGAATGGATGGAAAATGGGATAGTGCTTTAAGAGTTGGCTAGAACTCTAAAGCTAGATGTAAGTCGAAACAGCATTCTATGAGCTGGCTAGAACCCTAAAAATGGATTGAAGTTGGGATAACACTTTAAGAGTTGATTAGAATCGTAAAAATGGATTGAAGATGGGATAGTAATCTAATAGCTAGCTAGAACCTTAAAAATGGATTAAAGATGGGACAATACTTTAAGAGTTGGTTAGAACCTTAAATGTTAGCTAGCACCTAAAAATGGATTGAAGATGGGAGAGCGTTCTAAGAGCTGGCTAGAAACCTAAAAATAGATTGAAGAAGCAAAGCGACGAACGTAACCGGTTTTAGAGAAAGAAAATTCTTGTTTTGAAAATTTTTTACAAACAAAGAATTTAGTGAAAACCATTTATGATGAAAAAGGCAATAGGGATAGGACCCTTGATTTGAAAAAGATTTAATTGGCATTAAAAATTGCATCAGGGAAGAATGAGTTGGACTATTATGGTCAACTTAAAAAGTGTAACTACATTTGAAAAAGGGAGTAGGTGAGATGAATTGAAAGCTTAGCCACTCGAGTCAACATGGACTTGGAAATGGATAAAAAACTTGTTACAAGCTTTTACTTTCTCTCTCTCTCTCTCCTTCTTACACACTCTTTTCTTTTTGTCTTTTTTTTTTTCTTAAAAGTTTGCTAACGGGTATAAATTCTTATTTAAGAAGTAAGTACTATAAACATCTCCTTCCTTAGTAACCATATAAGGCATCTCAACATCTCCTGTTCTTAATGCTAAGCTTCTTGGTAAAGCCTTGTGATTTTAAACAATCTTTCGCTAAGGAAAAGGTAACCCATTATCAATCTAGTCGAAGAGGGCTTCTTTGTGTACTCTTGGTCTAAATTTCACTCTTGACTATTATTCAAAAAATTATTGTCCATTTTGTAGATGATATGTTTTGATCAATTTGTTAGGTCTTTTTCAATCCAATATTATGAATTAGGCTTTTGGATAAATGGTTTTAAGAAGACTAATGAAAAGGCCTATTTTGAAAGATTTATTTATTCAACCTAGGTGTACAAGTCAAGAACTTAAAAAAAAAAAAACTAAGAGTGTGCTTGCCCTAGTTTCAAAAATAATTATTATTTAGGATAAATTATTCCTCATAACTAGAAGATACTTTATTAAGTGTGGGAGGTATCGAGGGTAAGGAAGTCTTGTGTAATTTAGCATAGGTAAGAAAGTTTTCTGTTTGTGATTTTGAAATGCAATTCAGAGTAGATATGGAGGTTTTGTGTTTTTGGGTTTGGAATGTGATTTAGGGACTTGTGTCTTTGGGGCTATTTGGGCTTTGATTCCGAGCCTTTTGATTCAGTTTTGATGCCTTTACTGTAATGTGATAAATCTTTTGAAGCTTTTGTCTTATACTTGGGCCCAATTTTCAAGCCTCTTTTCTTTCTTTTCCTTCTTTTTTTTTTATATTATTTTGTTGCCCCATTCTTTCATTTTTTTTTTTTACCCCTTTTCCTTAGGTCTCTATTGTTGAGTCTTTGACTTTGAGAGATTGAAGGCCTTAAATCCATGGATTATGAGTATATGGGTTGAGGTGAGGTAAGTACAAACTTGAGGTGTTTGAAATGTGTTGACTTTTTTTCATTTCAAAGAAAAATAATTTATTAGAAATAAAAGTCGTCTTTAAATTAATGTTATTGAAGCAAGCAAAAACCAATTTTATCCTTTTTTCCTAATCAAAGACCTTAACCTCCAAATTGCCCCAGTATGGGAAAGTTCTTAATAGGGTTTAATTTTGAAAATATTCCAAGCCAGTCTAACAAGGTTAACAAAGGATAATTGTGCTTTGAATTTTGAAGATGAATGCCTAACTTCATTTTAATTTGTGTATCAAATTCAAAATTGACCTCCTTTAAGGAATAAGTTTAAAGCATCATCTCTATGATGTCACTTAACTCTCAAGGTATATCTATTTTAAGGTTGGTGTTTGGGATTTAATTTGTCTCTTTTCATCTTAAAAAGTAAGTTACCAATTCCTTAAGGAGAGATCTATATTTATTCACCCCAATATCGATTAAACTATAATTACTCAATTTAAAAGGCAACTAAACAGATAATTTTATTCTAGCTATTACAAAGCCATTCAAAACATCTTCTTATGATTTTATTATATAATTTATTGAAGAGAACTTGATTCTTCTTTGCCCTTGCTTTAACTTGCTCTATTTAAGCACCCAACTACTTAAGATGACATGTGAGCTTGTTAAAAGGTATTGGTAGACTCAAAAGAATTGGGGTTTTAGGTAATTCAATTGAAGTCCCCTCATGACTTAAAGAAGGACCAACTTCTTGAAGCTCTAGCTAAATAACCTTAGTACCAATCAAGTCTTGAATCTTGTTCCTCAACCTCCAGTATTTTTCTATGTAGTCCCCCTTCTAACCCATATGATAGTCACATAGAGTTTCTGGGTCAAAGCTGTATGATCTGTAATTTGGATTAGGGGCTTCACAAGGTAAGATCTTTGCCTCCTTTAAATGATGAAAGATTTAGGTCACTAAGATCTTTAGTTGAGTAAGTTGTCTGTTTTAAGCCCCTTAGGCTTGTCTTTTCTCACTCATCCTTGGCTCTTTTCTTTTCGAACGACTTTCATTATTTAGGCCTACCAACATTTGATCAATATTGAACTTTAGGTGTTGAACTCTTCTAAGCACTAGGCTCATTGCCATTTCCAAGTCTATAATGCTCTTTTGAAGTGTTGCTACTTTTTTTTTTTTTCTAAATTTAAAAGTTTTTTTTTTCCAAGCTTAAATCTTGAGATACTTAGAGATTGATGATTATAGGAAATAAGATCTATAATTGTTAGACCATTTGACATACCCTTTTTTATAAGGAGGTGATCTTATCATCAGTCATTTAAACCCGATTGGAAGAATCCTTATCCATTATCAACCTTTTTTTGTTTTTCTCTTGAAAGAGAAAAAGGAACAACTTAATTTCTTATGAGGAGAAAAAAATGGAGAAACCAAAAGAAAATTTACAAATCATTTTACAAGGGACAATAAGACGGAGAAGAAGATTTATACAAAAAAATATATAGGCGAGATAAGAGAAAAACCTATGTTTATAGACATAGTTGATAATCTTTTTAAAAAAACTTAGAGTGAGAAACAATTTAACAATTTACGGTCAATAAAGAAAAATGTAAGCCAGTAATTAGTTATTCAGGTTTCAGTTTGTAGAATTTAGAGTAATCAAATAAATTGTCCGATTTAGCCAAAATTTTACGATAAAGCTAGGATTATTAGTAGAAGTGATCTTGTAAGTTTAAATTTAAGAAAATAAGTGATAAAATAAGATAATATAAAATTTCTAAATTTTAAGTATATTATCCGTTATTTATTGAAAATGCGTAAAATATATTCCAATAACTAACATATCGCTAGAGATAAATTATATACACACTGAAAATCATAAAATAACTTAAATAATATTTAGAAATATTTATTTGTATCATATATGAATTTACATGAAGGTAGAAATACGCGTAATTACATAAAATACGTGAAATAGGTTAAAATAATGTTAAATAATTAAAGAAAATGAATGAATAATTAAGAAAAAATCAAGAAAATTATATAAAAATAAGGAAATGTCCAGAAGTGGGGCGTAGCAATCTAGAATTGAAGAAACAAAATTAATCAATTAAAATTCAACAAATAGAAAGTGGATAAAGGGATAAGATAAGGCTCATGTCAACTTAATTTAATGCACAAAAAAATCCCTAAGACCTCTATAAATACCCAAAAAAATTACAGAAGCTCATTTGGTTAGTTCGAAACCTTAGAAAATTAGAGAGCATTAAAATTGAGAGGAAAAATTAGGGTTTTCAAAAAATTATAAAAATCTATGTAATTAGGGCTTTAGAGGAAATCCTTAACCAGATGAGCATCTGGGAGTGAACGACTATCGCTACTACACGGTGGCGGTAGCGCCTAAGCTAGCCAACAGGCCTTGGTAGCCGAAGCCACTAGTTCTAATGACTCCAATTTTTCCCCCAATTTTACATATTTTATTAAAAATATTAAATATACTTAGAAAATTGTGAACTTTAGTATTCTAGGGTTTTTAAGTATTTAGATTTAGGGAAAATTTTTAGTTTTATGATTTTGTATGAAGAAATATATTATCCATAAGAAATCGTACAAACCCGAGCTTTCTTCGAGTTAGAAATAAATGACCTTAAAAGTATAGTTGTGAGCCCAAAATTTTTATGCAGACTACTTAGGGGTTATAGAATAGTTTTATGAAGCCCTTTTTTCAAAAATTCATTTTCTAAATTTTTAGATAATTTTTTAACCTTAAAATGAGGCATAAAATGGGTAATTTAGAGCTAATTAGGTAATTAAATAGATAATTACTAATTTAGTGTATAATTATATGTTTTAGGATGTTGAAATCTGATGAAGTATAATACTTATAGCATTTAGGGTATTATGTACTAAATAAGTAATAGGAAAAATAGTAAATTTTAAGTTAATTTTGTAAATTAGGTGTAAAATATGATTTGGGATGAATTTAGATATTTTGAGATGTTAATTGATGTTGGGAGATGATATTTAGAGTGATAAAAACATTATACGTGTATTATGTACATAATAGGTAATAATACATAATATGAAAAATTGGAAATATAATAAATAGAAAATATTAGAATAAAAATTGATATTATACTAATAATAGAAAAATATATAAAATTTGGTGGGAGACTTAAATTTAGGTAATTATATGAAAAATGTAAAATTTTTTTACATGGAAAGTAAATTTGATACACTAATAAGGATTTAAGTGTATTGGATATAATAAAATATTGACTAAGGGTAATTATGATATTTAGGATAACTGAAAGTAATGTGATTAATTTCATATTATGGGTCAAAATGAGTTTTTAGAGTTCGTGTATCAAATTGTGCTTAAAAATAGAATTAGAACTTAATTTAAAAATCGATGCAGAAACTAAACCCGAACCTAATCCCAAACCAAGAATAATTGTAAAAAACTTGAAAATCTAGACAATTGGGCATATTAAACCTTAAATAAAAAATAACAATAAGTGTTATAAGATAAAACTAATCTATGGCAATTATGTGAAAACGAAAACAACGTTGGTATTATAGGGATTATTAGCAATGAATTGAGCGAGTCCTACCTCGACCGAGCAAGAGAGGAGTTTAGGTAAGTTGAGATTAATACAGTAGTGTATTTTGGAGGCTTGAAATTATACTTGATTGTACATGTTAGATAAGGAACTACGCGTATGTGTTTGTTTCTAAATGATGCGATGATTTTGATTCATTGCTTTAGATTGTATTTGTATGTATTGTGGCAATGCTTAAACACCTTAAATTGAATCTAATTAAATATATGACTTGAAATTCTAAATCAGACATGTATAGGAACTCATTAGGGGAAACCTAGGGTTCTTTAACCAAATATCAACTCTTTTGAAAGGGATAACACTAGATAGCATAGTTGGTCCCTTCTTGATTCTTAGTCGAACTAACTAACAAGTGAGAAGGTCGCGGCAAGAGTAAAGTCAATGGTTTGAAGGTAGTAGCGGGAGGAGGGGTGTCTCAATTGCACAATTTTGAGTTTGGTTATGAACTGTTACATTAACGGAAACTTCTTAACTTGGATTAGAGAGGGTGTAATTTCTCTAATCTCACGATGAGTCAGATAATATCGTACCCAATGTCGTGCGATGTCATTTGCTTGAGCATGTATTGTATCTAATAATTTGGTTGATAATCCTGTTTGTGTTTACAGTATGGTTTTAGGTCTCCGTCCTAAATTACTAAGCTATAGTTGCTCACTTCTTTATAGACTTTGTTGCAAGTGCTAGCTAGGAAGCAAATTTCAATTACCTTGAAGCTAGCAACTGCTAGATCCTAAGAAGTGAGGAAATACATTTGAAGCACAAATATATCTTTAAGGTCTTAGCTTTTATTTAAAATCTTTCATTTTCAAATAATGTATTACTTAAGAAGTATAGGATAATAAAACCCTATAAACATTATTTGTAATACTTGAATCTTAGTATATATATATATGTTTTTATACTTTATTAGGTAAATAACTCATTTAATTTATGAACTATTTACTTTAAAGCGGATTGGTCATAGATGCTTTATGTAAATCAGGTCTAAGATAGCAGCTATATGATCAGCTTCTATTTTAGAATGGTTTGTACAACGGGACTGTTATAACTCTACCACTTCGGGGTGTAACAAAAAGTATTTACAATTTGTAAGTATTTAAAAGATTATTCACAATACTTATAAGAGGTGTAATTAAAAGAAAAGAATTATTTTGCAAAGGAAAATTTTATGAAGCACCTAATAGTTACAAATAATTTCTAATAGGAAAATCTAGATATTGAGAAGAGTGGGTAAATGAGAACTAATGACAAGATCAATAAGAAAAATCTAATGGGAAGGGAAAGGCTAGTAAGGGGATTTATTGAGTTGTAAGACTCTACACATATGAACTTATTTTATTTTATTTTATTTTTTGAAATTTACGAATTTGATATGGGGACTAAAGATTTACAAATTTAAAGGCTAAGAGAGTCTATGAAAACCTATGATATAAAGTGAAAATTTTTACAAAGAGGGAAAAATTTAAGTCTAATTCTTTTCAAAGGCTATTTATGAGTTTAATCATTATAAAAGTTAGTTAAAATAATCTACAAGTATGTCTTAAAGCCTAAAGGTCTTATTCTAAAATGGTGACTTAACTAGTAGTAAAAGAAAATTATTTTAAAATATATAGGGAAACCCTTTGATTTGAAAAAAATGCAATTTTTATAAAGATAATGAAGGTACTGGAAAAGTTTATTTACAAACATGAATAAACAAGCATTAATATTTACACATAAACAAATATAAGAAAGACGAAGGCAAATGAATGCAAATGCAAAGGTTCGACGATTAAATAGTAATGTGGCAATAAAAGGGTTTAAATACTAATTAGACAAGTTGTTGATTAGTACTATATGTTCACAAGATGAGTAGATATGTTCAAAATGATCAACTTATGATACAAACTTTTCAAGATTGTTTAATAGGGCTTGCATTAACTTGGTATGCCTAACTCAATCTCAGCCAAATAAATATGTGGGAGAAGTTAACTTGAGCATTCTATGAGTAGTACAAGTTCAACATCGAGACAGCTCCCTCGATTTGGGACTTACACACATTGAACAAGAAAAATGACGAATCCTTTAAAGAATATGTGTAAAGGTGGAGTAGCATGGAAGCTACAATCATCTTTCCTTTGCCAAACAAAGACTTGACATGTGCATTCATTAAACATATTAGATGAGCCATATTATGGACATCTTTTGGGGAATACAACTTCTAGCTTTAAAGACCTTATGGTGATAGGGAGTAGAATTGAGGAAGCCTTGCAAGCCAGAAGATTAGAAGGTCCAAAACAGAAGAAAGGGCTTCCAAAATCATCATAAAAGAGCATCATTAATGTGATAAGTAGTAAAGGATATACTACAAAGTCCAAATCCAATAACCAAAGTGGCAGCTAAAGGTTTATGCAAGTTTAGAAGGCTCAGGAAAGACATTTCACTCCAATTCCTATCACTCTCTCTCAAGCCTTTCATCAATTGAAAGAAGCAAATATTTTAGACTATAAGGCTCCTAAACCAAGCTATAGGCCTTGGAATAGAAATTTAGAGGCACAATGTGATTATCACATGGGATAGAAGGGTTACTCTATAGACACTTGTTGGAGGCTAAAAAACAAGATTCAAGATCTAATCAACATAGGGTTAATGTAACCAGACTCCATGTAAATTAAAGTGTTGAAGGGCTTCAACGATTCTTCACTTGAATAAGATAATGTTTAGGGTAAAGTATTCATGAACATGAATAAATTGTTATCAATTGAAAGTCTTTGGAATGAAAAGAGGCAAACCTTATTCCAAACACTTGAGTGTTGAGTGTCATCAATGTGAAGATTTAGACACAATTCTTAAAGGAGGTCCATCTTGAAATTAATATGCTAATCAAGGTTAGGCATTCATTTCTCTATCCTAAAAAAAAAATCTCATGTCAACCCCATTGAGCTTTTTTTTAGTGAAGTATTTCAAAATTGAACCTTGCCAAGAACCACCCCACAATGGGGAAAAAAGGAGTTTAGGGGCGTAAAGTAGTAGAAAAGGTTAAAAACTAATTTGTGCTTACTTTAGTTACATCAATTCAAAAGTAATTTTTACTTATTTCTTTTGGAATGAAGAAGTGCCCATATCGAAAACACAATACACATACACTTTAAACTGCAAGCCAAAAGAAGGAATGATCACCTCTGTCTTGAGTCAAAATAAAAAATAAAAAAAAAGAAAAAAATGAGGAAAAGGAAAAGAGTTAACCTAAGAAATCAATCATACAAGGTAATCAAGTCCAAAACAAAAAGACCAACAACCTGAAAGGATTACAAGCATGTAACTCAAAAGGCTTATTCTTGAAATAAGGACCCTAAAACACGATCAAGATGATTAGAAGACAAGACAAATACCAAAATTCCCATCAAAGAAATTGCAGCTAACATGTAGAATATAACCTACCCACAATTCTACCCTTCCTTAAAGGCCCTTCTGATTGGAGGAAACAACTTATTCTTGGTAAATGTTGCTTTTGAAACTGGAGCAAGCACAATTTTAGTTTTTCCTAAAGAGTTCTTGACTTGTAAACTTGGGTTAAATACATAAATGCTTTCAATAACACTTGTACATTATTATCCATTTAAACTGATGACCAAACCTTTATTATATTGTAGTTAGAAAAAGACCTAACAAATTGATCATAATGTATTACTTACAAGACAAACTATAATTTTTGGAATTATAAGTTTAGAGTGAAATTTAAGTTGAGAGTGTAAGGAAGTTCTCTTTGACTAAACCACTCAATGATGAGATAGCATTTTCTTAGACATTTTGGAAATCATGAGCCCCAATGGCATTTTTTCCTTGAAAGCTTCAAGAGATGTCTTCAAAAGGAGGATTTGTTAGACAATCATATAGTTATCCCCAAGGCAAGAAAAGAAAAGAGTGGGCCCATCATCCATTTGGCAGCTATAAGAACCTATAAAGAATCCATACTCATTAGCAACTCTTTTCAAAAGAAGAAGAAGAATTTTCCATAGAATAAATGTATGCTTTTCAAGATTTCCCTTAAAAAAAATGTTTTTTAAAAATTGAAATTTCGCTTTTGTCATCCATTAGATTAACCTTAGGTCATATGCCATATTTAGAAAAGCTATAAATATCCGAGTCATCCTTAAGATTAAGAACTTAGGACTGTCTTGAAAACCCAAGTTTTGGAACTTAGGGCCATCAATTATTCCTTTTTGGAAAAACACTAAAACTCCAAAATTCTTAGCAATCCTTAAACCAAGAGCTTTAGCTATCTCTAATCGAGAAAACCGAGTAGTCCTTCCATTTAGGAATTTAGGTTATTTTACATGAATCTCAATTATCTAGGAGTCTTAACAATCCTTAAATTAGGAACTCAGGCTATCCTCATTCTCGAAACTAAGTAGTCCTTCGTTTTAGGAACTTAGCTATTCAATAGGAATTTAGTCATTCTTGTCAAGAAGCTTTAGCTATCCGAGAACCATAGTAATCCTAATATTAGGAACTTCAACTATCCTCAATCTTCAAACCAAGTATTCCTTGTAGAAACTTAGGTTATTTCACAAGAACCAAGGTATCCTTAAATTAGGATCTTTAGCTATCCTCAATCCTAAAACTAAGTAATCCTTCTTCTTAAGAACTTAGCTATTCAATACGAACCCTAGTTGCTCATGACAAGAAGCTTTGGCTATCCTTAGTTGTAAAACCAAATCATTTAATTGTCCTCTCTTGAAAATTCAAGAGCCTTAGTTATCCTTAGTTTAAATTTAGGAGCTTTGGTTATCCTTGATGTTTTAGTTGATTTCTCTTAAAAAAACAGGAATCCTAGTTGTCCTTCATTAAGTTAAACCTAAGAACTTCATTTATCCTTTGTCGATGAGTTTTATAATATAACTCATCCATAAGTATTAGGAACTTCAGTTGTCATCTCTTATAGTGTAGTTGAACCTAAGAACTTTGGTTATCCTTTGAAACACTTGAACTACACATCAAAATGTCTTCTATTCTTGTCACCTAAATCCCTAGTGGATAAATTGTATCACTTCTTAGGACGAATTCATCCTTGGGGCAAATGGCTTGATGGAAATACACTTGTACATGCATAGAGGAGACCTGAGTTCGAGTCTTGCTATCAGCACTTAGGCACCTTTTTTTCCTTTTGACTTCAAATGCTACGTATCAGCCTGTGATTGGTAGACATTGGCATTTTCCTCCTCTTTCTTTCCTTTTCCCTTCCTTTCCCACACACACCTTACTAGCACAGCCTACTTTCGAGCTCTTTTTCATCCCTTTTCCCTCCATAATTTCACCAAATTAATGGTGAAATTGCAAGGTACACTTGGAATACTATGAATTAGTACGAATAAATGTGTCTAGATTTTGTTTTTAGAGGATTAAAATTGGCCTTGAAAATTAGAAAAAAGCTTAAGTGCAAAGATTTTTCTTCAATTTTAATCTTACACAATTCAAGCTACTCATTAAGAATCAAATGTTCCATTCAATTGTTTTGGTAACAGCGGACATCAGGGATGCGGTTTTGATGAAAGATTAACATGAATTCATGCTTATATTGCAAATCAAATCCCAACCATGAACTCTCATTCAATCTCGATGTAATTGCATTTGATTACTTTCCATCCTAATTCGAACTTTGATTAGTATAAGTAGAGACTCATGAATTTGTTCTGATGACCAAGCTCTCACTCTTGAGCTCTTAAAAACAATCTCCCATCCACTCTCTCTCTAAGGCGTGAGCTTTGTCTCTCTCTCTCTCTCTCTAGTTGGTATAAGCTCGAGGATTATTGAGCAAAACCAGTCATGCAATGGTGTTCCCCATTCTAACAGCTGTCCAACACTGCCTATCTTACCCTCCATGGTTGCCCTTAGCATCTCGACCACCGTAAGAGATTCAAACCCTCACCATCATAACCTTTAGCTTAGAACCACCATTACACGCCTCATTTGTTAAAACTGACACTACAGCTAATCTCATGGTGTCTCAAAACCTTAATCTTAACTCCCTTCGCATTTATAACAACCACCATTCGATACACACACCACCATTCGATACACACACCACCATTCACCAATGGCCAAATTTGAAAACCACTAAAACACTATCCTTTGGTCATGGCACTTTCCCTACACCTACCATTTCCAAGAAAATACACATGAGGACGAATTTCTTAACTCGTTTTACCATTGAAATCACTTAGGAGCACCCCATCGCATCTACGCCATTCTCCCTTGTGCGACCTAGTGGGCGACCTAAGTACCCAGATTCGAACTAACTCAAGATTGGCCATCCGACCTACCCTTGACCAATGTGCCTTGCTATATTTTTGGTCTAATTTCTTTTTTTGGTTTTTTATTTTACTTTCTTTTGTTGTAATTTTTTTTCCTTTTTACCTTTTCTGGCTATTGCTTAATTTCATTGTAATTCATAAAAAAAAAAAATCTAAAGAAGGAAAAAGAATAGAAAAAAAAAAAGAAAGAGAAAGGAAAGTTTATATTTTATTTGGAAAAATAAAAAAAAAATAAAGATAATAAAAGAGAAATAATAAAAAGTGTGTATTCACTTAGGTAAATTATTTTTCCAAAGAGAAAATTTAATCAACCCTTTTCGGAATTAGGGCTTCTTTTAGAATTTTTCAAAAAAAGAATAAATATTCAGAAATTAAGACCCCTTTAAGATATTTTCCTTAAAATGAAATAAAACGTCTAACTGATGTAAACTAGGCCAAATTTTCGAAGTTAAAATCTTACTTAAAACTTTCGAAATGAACTATGAAGGCTTGATCCTAAATAGTGAATATGTAGGCACGCATATGAAATTACGAGATAACTTAAAATACAAAAAAAATTCTTTTTCTACTTTTTTGTAAAATTATCCTTCTTGTATATTCAATTGAACAAACTTAGTTACATGTGAATAGATTTTATTCTTAAGGGTATTATTGGAAGATAAATTTAAATTTGGAAAGTTAAAAGTGGTACCCATTAAAAGTTTAAAAAAGTTAGCCCTTGGACTAAAAAATCTAGTTTTCAAAATCGTTTTAAAAAATTAGTTTTATCGAAAAATTGCTAACTAAGATATAACGAATTTATAACTTAACTCATTTTGCCATCTCTAGTCGAGTGGCGACTCCAAATAGTTTTAAACATAAAAAAATAAGTTTTTTTTTTAACTCTTAGTCGATGATTAGTATTAAATAAGTTAAATTTTAATACTAACGAAGTTAAAAAAAAATAATAAAAACCGAGAAAAAATCAAGCTCGACTGCTTGGCGGCTCCATTAGGGAAATACATGAATTCTTTCATGTGCTTACAATGGTTGAGACTTGAGACATTAGGTGTTGATATGTTCTCTTGTGCCTAATTTTTCACCTTTCGTTTATTTTTTAAATTAATCTTATTTAAATCGATTAGTATTAAACCCTATCCATTTAATACTAACCCTCAATTAAGGTTTAAAGAAAATCGGTTCTTTTGTATTTTGAAAATACTTTGGAATCGCTACTCAACTGGAGTTGGGAAAAAATTTAAGTTATAACTAATTAGATGGATTAGTTATAACTTAGCTACTGGTCTTAACGAGAAAACCAAAATGGTTTTCTAAAACAAGATATCTGGATCCGAGGGCTATCTTATTAAAGCCTAAATAAGTACCACTTTTTAACTTTCCAATTTTAAATTTTCTTTTTAATAATATCCTTTTTTCTATTTCTAAATGACTAATCATATTAAATACGACTTAATTTAATTAATTTACACAAACATCTAAAAATATGGAAAAAATAAAACTTTCCATATTTTAAGTCGCTTATATTTACGTACGAGTACCTATGTACTTACTATTCAGAATTAAACGTACGTAGTTCTTTCATAAAAAACATAGCGAGTTGAGATGATTTGATTTTAATTTTTGCAAAAAGGCCAAGTTTACATTCTTTACCTGTTTTGATTTATTTAAAGAAATTTACTAAATGGTCCTAAATCAGGATTTATTTGTAGAAAGTTTTATAAATGTCCTAATTTAGGAGTCGTCCACTTATTTTTATTTATTTCTAGAAAGTCAATTTTCTAAGTGATAAAATAATTTTATTATTATTTGCATTTATTATTTATTCCCTTACTTTTTATTTTTATTATCATTTTTGTTTTTTTTTTTGTTAAAACATGAAAATAAAAATTAAGTTAAATACTTCTTCTTCTTTTCTTTCTTTTTATATATTTTTTTCTTTTTTTCCTTTTTTTTCGTCATTTTCCTTTTCTTCTTCTTTTTTTTTGAATTTTCATTTCACTTTAATTTACATTTACATACTATACAAATTTAAAAAAAAAAATACAATCAAACTAAATAAATAAATAAACCAAATAGCATGTGAAAGCCGAATTAGAGGGAATAGATGCGAGTTAGTACAACGGGCTTGGAGAAGGGTCATGGCTTAAGTCGGACTTGGGTCGAGTCGCGTCTAGAGACTAAAGTAGCACGTCGAAGGTCATTTCAATGGCCAAAAAGACCGAAAAAGGCCACTTTCATAGTAACTCTATTAGAGATTGCGGGGTTGGAGAAACGCCGTAGCTTAGTTTGGCCGGTAATGGTGGTTATCATAGTAGTGGATCGCAAGAGGGTGGTTTGTACACTTGGTGTTTAAGGTAGGTTACGCGGTCATGGGTGGCTTGGGCCATGATGGAGGGTGGTGGATTTGGGTCGTTTGGTTAGGTGGTCAAAGTGTGGTGTTTGGGAGTAGTTGCATTTATATGTTACGATTATTGGGGGTATAGTGTGCATGCGTATAGTAGAGGATGTGTTCAAAGACAATGGACAGTGGGGATTGTGTCTTGTATGTGGTGTGTGGTTTCGTGAGAAGGGGGTAGTATGTAATCGTGTGCAGAGGTACGTGGTTGTGCGGCTGTGAGAGAAAGACGTCAGGGATTATTATACATGGGGATTGGTTCGTGTTATGGATAGTGAGTGAGTTAGGGACCGTAGTTGGTGTGGCTATGGATTCAAGTAGTGAGTGGCGTTGTATGTGTTGGCTGAAAGTAAAATTGAGGAGAGGATGGGGGTAGCATTACTATGATGTTGTTTATAGCAATGGGCGAGAGAGGAGTAGTAATGGAGAGAAAGAGTTCAAGAGAGTGGGTTGTGTGTGTTTAAGTTTGGTTATGGGTGAGAGGATGAGGATTGTGAGTGGCTACGCAAAAGGGAAAGAGTTTGGGCCCTTAGTTAGAGATAGAGGGAGTCCCCTTACTACCGTGTGTGTGTTCTCTTTCAAAAAGTGCATAACCCCCACCCCCCACTTAATTAAAAAAGAAAATCGATTCGATGCCAATTCGATGCTTCTAATACTTATATCTAGATGGGTTTTTGACCTAAATATGAAATAGGCTATATTTAGTTTTTCAATCTACCATTAATTTGGATTGCACCATAAAATGGCTCAAATTTGATGCTAAAGTTGACTGACTAAAAGGGAAAGTACGGGATTTTTGGAGAAAATTAGGGAAGAAGAAAGACAAGGTGCTGTCGTGGTGCCAACGTGGCACCACATCAATAGTGTCAACCAACGAAGAAGTGCCAATGTCTTAAAGGCACGTGGCGACATGTATGCCATACGTATCATGCCACATGGCAATACATATCGTGTAGTAGTGCTACGTATCCCACAATGGATACGTAGAACAATGATGCCTTGATACGTGGCATATGTGCTGTGGATGATGCGGCAGTATGTATTTTGAGAAAAATAAAAAAGCTTTCCCATGCTTCTGCCAAGATTCGAACCCTTGACCTCATGTTTAAGCCTAATGCCAAGTCCATGTGTTTATCCGTTAGGCCATTAGCTTACACCTTAAATTGTACATATAGACTAGGTAAGCTTAGGTTAGATTCAAATCTGAGCTGAAGTCTAATAGTCCTCTCCTCACTTAAATTAAAAAAATTTATTCTTTTTAAACTATCTAAAAATTATTATTTTCTAAATTCCTTAAATCTTTTATTTTTTTTTAATTTTTTCTATCTTTTGTGATTTTTCTAAATTTTTCCATTTTTTTGTATTTTCTAAATTTCTTGTTTTTTTTTTGTTTTTTTTCCTATTTTCCTATTGTCTTATTTTTTTTTTTTTGTTATTTTTCTTAGATTTCTTATTTTTTTATGCTTTTTGCTATTTTTATAAACGTCTTTTTTTTTCATTTTCTTTAATTTTCTATTTTTTGTGTTTTTCCTAATTTAGGACCCTTTAACCAATTCTAAAATTTAAAAAAAAAAAAAGAAAAAGGGAGGGAAAAAATGAGGTATCTACATGTTCAATAAACCATCAATATGCTATCACATACAATACTCGCCATTGCCCTTACCTTTTCTTTCTATGACCATAACCCATCAATGTTTAATTTCAATTTTTCATCTATTGGAGGTTTCTAAAGAATAGGCATGTTTATGTCTCATTCTTCCTCTTTCCTATAAAGCTTCAATTTTCTTTAAGACCACTCATTCCACAAAACCCTAAATTAGTTTAAGTAGTCTTCAAGTTTAATCTCCCTTCCTCCATACACCGTGCTGCATCTTTCTTTCCATACAATCCATAAGAGCCATTTTTTCCTCAAGCTCTAATATGTCCTTCTTTTCTAGTCCTTTCATCTTTTCGGTAAACCACTTCCATAGATGGCTTATTGTGGCCCTTTTAGTTCTCCACTAGAATGCATCAAACCATACTCGTTGAACCTACGGACAAGCCAGGAGCATGTGCTTGACAAATTCATCCTCCTTACAAAATGGACATTTAGGGTTAGCGATGAAGTGTCAATGGTGAAGATTTTCCATTACAAGTAACACGTTCTTAATTGCTCTCTAGATAAAGTGTCATATTTTCAAGTGTATATTGATTTTCCATACTTGCTTCTAGTCCTTCTCAGATAGCAAATTTAAGGTAGGCAGTCTATGCTTATTATGGGTACTCTTCTAATTAGTGAGGAAGAAATACACAAATTTAACTGAGCATTGCCTATCCTTGATAAATGACTACATTAACTCATCCTATCATTCACACGTAGGTAAGGGAATCACTTTGATCACTTTTTGTTCTTGCTATGTTAGTAGGTTTATAATGCTATTTAAGTTCCAAAATTTACCTTCCTGATTTATTATGTCCTTGAATTTTGCAAGTGGGAAGTACGATTAAGATTGACGAGTGATTCTAAAGTTTGGAAGGCCAAGTATCCATTTGTCTCTTCCCCATTTCCTATAAGTCATATCTAGCCTTTCAATAGCACATCCGTTCCTTCTAGTATGTTAGACCATGCCCAAGATGCCCTATTACCTTTAGAGGCCGTTAGGAGTTCCCCTTTTGAGAAGTAAATGCCCTTGATTAAATGTGCCCATAAATTGTCAAGTTAGGTCATGAGTCTCCTTACCAAATTTGTTAATAGGGTTAGATTAAACAACTGCTAGTCCTTGAAACCTAATCCTCCTCTTGCCTTTAGTCTCAATAGATCATTCCATCTTACCCAATTGATTTTTCGTTCCTCGCCTTTCTAACCCCACCAAAATCTAGGGATTAAGTTATTAATCTCAACACCTTATTTGTTCAAAAACTTGAAACAAGCCATCATGTTTGCCATGAACTTAATCAAAACCTCTCTTCTCGTTGGACTCAACATATTTTGTTTCCATCCCTGCAATTTGACTATGATCTTATCCTTCACAAACATGACGGCCTTCATCTTTGACCTTCCCCATATCATTGGCAACCTAGATATCTCCCTAGGTCACTGGTTGCTAGAATATTTAATAAAGCTGCTAGTCTTCTCCTTGTGTTCATAGGCACATTTGAACTAAAAAATAGAGAAGTTGATTTCCTATCCAGTTGCTTTATAGTAAGCTAGAAGAACTTTCCTCGAATTTGTTAGTCTTCTCTTTGTGTTTTGTGTTTGGTATGTAAAATTTAGGGCAATCAGGTAAATTATTCGATTAAGCTCAAATATTACGACAAAGTTAAAAATATTAATAAAAGTAATCCCTGAGTTTGGATTTAGAAAAAAATAAATAATTAAATATTATAATATTGATTTATAAGTATATCACCCATTATTTATCGAAAACACGTAAAACGAGCTCTAATAATTAACGAATTAATAAAGATAAATTATATTTATACCAAAAATCATACAATAACTTATATAAGTATTTACTTATACCATATATATATATGTGTGTGTGTAGGTAAAAATATGCAAAATTACTTAAATACCTAGAATATACTAAAATAATAAAGGAAATTTCATAAAAATCAAGAAAATCATGGAAAGATGAAGAAATGTTTGGAATTAAGGCATGGCGTGCTAAGAAGTGAAGAAACAAAATTAACCAATCAAAATTAGCCAAATGGAGAGCAAAAAGATGAAAAGATAAGGGACAAATGACTCAAATTAATTCCTTAACTCTTCTAAATAGCTCTATAAATTAAAGGAAGATCATCTAAAATTCATTTTGCTTAGTTAAGAATCTAGAAAAATTAGAGAGAGCTTAAGAAGAGAGGGAAGGGTATTTTTACAAAAAAAAAAAAAAAACAAATTAGTGTATAATTACAGCTTATAATGGGAACATATGTCAAATGATCATCTGAGAGTGAATAGCCACCACCAATGGACAATGGAGGTAGCACCTAGACCATCTGACAAGCGCTAGGTGGTCGGCGATGGCTAGAGCTAGCAACACAAATGAGTTCTAATTTACCTTTCGATTTTGTTTTATTTATTAAAAATATCAAATAATTAAGGAAAATTATGAAATTTAGTATTTTGAGCTATTTTTGTATGTAGTTTTTAGAAAAAATATTGCTTTGTTAAAATTGGGGTTTGAAATATATTGCCCAAAAAAATTATTAAACCCAAGTTAGTTCTCGATTTTGATTTAAATAACCTAAATAGTATAGTTTTGAGTTTAAAATTTTTGTGTAGACCATTTAAGGTATTCATGACGATATTATGAAGAGATTTTTCAAAAATTAATTTTCTAAAATTTTACTCAATTTTTATGCCCTAAAATCATGCATAAAAGACAATTTATGAGTTTAATGTAGTGATTTAATGTTAATTTGATATAAATACTCATATAACTAGGTATCTTAAGATGTTATTTGCTGATGTAAGATAATATTTGTGATTTTTGAGGTGTTAGATGTAAGTATTATATGTATTGTGTAGTAAATATGTGTAAATAAATAATAGATAAAATGGTATATTTAAGTTAATTTTGTAATTTATGGTTAATTAGATATAAATTTTGACTTTCAGTATAATTAGATATCTTGCTATGTTATTGGGTGAAGAAGAATGATATTTGTAGTGTTAGACATGTTGGATAAGTGATATCAGTATAGATTATGTAATAATACATAATATGTGTATATAGTGTAATATTTCAAAAATTAGCAATTAGGACATGAACATCGGAATATTACGCAAGGCTCTATTTTTGTACAATTAAGGCTAACAATTGATTTAAGGCATTTAAGAAAGTAACTCGATTAAGCTAGAAACTTACAAAGAACATAATAATCCTAATTGAGGAATTCACATAAGCTTAAAAGTAAAGAAATATAATAAAATATTAAGAATATAATTAAAGAGTCAACGTTTACTTTATGTACGCCCTTAAAGTCATATTTAGGACAACTATATTTAAATTTAGAGCTTTTGAAAAAACTTATCCAATTAAGTTCAAACTTTATAACTAGGTTAGAAAAGTTAGTTGAAGTGACTTAGTAAAGTTAAATTTTAAAAATAACATCCTAAAAGTCTAATTTTAGCCTTAAAAGTATAGTTATTCAATGTAGCATAAAACTTGTTGGAACCCTTAAAATTAAGATTGAAATACGATGAAGCCCTAGAGATAAATTAATTAAGCCATAAAAGAAAATAATATAGCATAATAGACTATATGAATATGTAAGTATTTTTATGAATATACTCGGTATATATAATAAATATACCCATAAATTAACTCGAAAGTCTAAAAATATATACAATGTAATGCCACATGACTTCAACCTACTAACTTTTGAATAGTTTATATCTTTTATAGAAAAATATACTTATAAGTTAGGTTAATAGATGTAAAACGGTTTATACTAATGTTATTAGTAAACATAAGAATATGGATTTTGATAATAGAATAATGAGTGTAATAATATTACTAATGACACAAGATAATATGTAAAAATAATTGAATTAATATAAACCTAGTTGGTTGGATATCTCCTCTTCATTAAATAGAATGGAAGCATTCATAGGTGTAGAAATGTTTAAGTTACACCTAGATATGGATATATAATTATATGAATTAATAAGAAATTAATTGAAATATTTAGTGCTTAAGACACATTTTAGAAATTTTGGTTTATAACAATGTTTTTGGAGTTAAGTTGAACCCCCATAACTAGATAACAAAAATTAAAATAAGTAACTGTATGGTATTAATATTTCAATTTAAACTTATTTATGTGAAATTTTTTTAGAAACATTAAGTTTATCGAGTATAATCACTATAACATAGAGTTTCGTAATTTTAGGTGTAGCTTATGATAAATTCTTCAAGACTAATTACATGATATTAATAATTAATATTAGTGAGCAAAATTATATATAATATGCATATGAATAAGTCATAAATAATTAATGAAAATTAAATATATATTATATATTATATATTACTAATATTTTTACTAATAATTACGTTAAAATTTACCTGAAATAATAATATGTAGGAAAAGAAAATTACGACTATGGAATTATTCCTTATTAGTAATGCTGACAGTAAAGAAAGGGAATATTCTTTGAATATTCTAAAAGTTAGGATGAATATTAAATAAAATATAATATATATAATAGAACTAAAAAAAAAATTATATGTTTCAACTGCCATATAAAGGTGGTGAAATTGTGGCTATATATGTGGTTTTATGCCATTTATAGTTAGAAACAGAGAGATGAGGTGAGGATAATAGAGAGAGAAAGAGAGGAAAAGGGGAAGAGAAAGAGAAACAAGGGGGGAAAGGAGAGGGAAGGAGAGAGAGAGAGAGAGGACGAGAGATTGAGGATACAAAAAAAAAAAAAAAGAAAAAGAAAGAGAAGGAAAAGAGAAGAAAAAGAAGAAAAGAGAACTAGAAGATTTAAATTTTCCAACATTTGATATTTTTGAGTAATCTCATTTCTATAATTATAAGTATTGTCTTTTAATTGATATTTAATAGTTGTAGAAAAGAGATATCTATTTTCTCATTATTTTTTTAAATAGAGTATTTTATCCGTACCATTTCATTCTTTTCGAACTATAAACTTAAAATATTGATAGCTGTAAAACTTATATATTATTAGTACTGATTCTTAAAATGAGTGGATCTCTAGTAATAATCATTTACTGAAATTATTAAAATTGAACTTTATATTTTTACAAATTTTACATTATTATGTCAGTAAAATTTGAGTATATATGATTTGTTATATTTTGTTGCAAAATTGTCTGAAAATATATTTTCATTACATAATACAATATCAAAATGATATTAGTTGTTAGACAGCTTTATCTTTATACTAGAATTAAAAATACCCTATAAAAATAATTTTTTAAATAAAACACGTAATATGGATAATTGAGTTCATATAAACTATACGATACTACCCTTACTAAAACTGAATCACTTTAGGTACTAAAACAGATTTTTTTGTAACATTACGAAAAATATCGTCCTACGACGATTTTTCTGTAATTAAAACGTAATATGAATAATAGTAAATACGTTTTAATATAATCGAAAAGATATAATATAAGTAGTAGTAAAATTGCATATATTAGATATTATTAAGTAAACTGTTATAACCTATATGATAAAATAAAATACTTAAAATATANTGAAAATATATTTTCATTACATAATACAATATCAAAATGATATTAGTTGTTAGACAGCTTTATCTTTATACTAGAATTAAAAATACCCTATAAAAATAATTTTTTAAATAAAACACGTAATATGGATAATTGAGTTCATATAAACTATACGATACTACCCTTACTAAAACTGAATCACTTTAGGTACTAAAACAGATTTTTTTGTAACATTACGAAAAATATCGTCCTACGACGATTTTTCTGTAATTAAAACGTAATATGAATAATAGTAAATACGTTTTAATATAATCGAAAAGATATAATATAAGTAGTAGTAAAATTGCATATATTAGATATTATTAAGTAAATTGCTATAACCTATATAATAAAATAAAATAGTCAAAATATATATGTATATATATATAATGTGTATGTATATAAATACATATATATAGAATTCTACTAAATAACCATATAAATAATATCTCAACAAAATACAAGATAAAATTTTAACATTTTCGTAAATTTTATGAAAATTGAATATAAGTTTTGGCATGTATAAGACTTATAAGTGAGTCAATCCTTGATGATAGGATTCTAGGTACTAATCCGATGACGTAGACTCTAAAGTTGAATATGCCTTACTCTATCCAGACCAAGCTCTCCTACAAACCTGTTTATGAACTCTAGGAATATCAAAAGACCTGACATGCTCTGTAAGTTTTGTCCTAACCTACTATTTGTGGCCTATTTTGCCAGGTCTTTCTTACTATACTAGATTCACCTGCCCTACTCTAATAAGGTCTGCTCTACCCTTTCAGGTCTATTAAGGTGTGATCTACCCTGGTCTAACAGCTTTGTCCTACTCTAACTGTCTACCCTGCTTTGCCGAGATCGATAAGCTCGCCTTAGTTTGTTCGATTAAAACCTGCTCGATATGTTAAGACTGTTCGACTGTTCCGTATCTGCTCGACCATGCTAGGTCGAACCAAAACAAGTTGGCTATTCCTATGTCAGGTTGGTCCTGCCATTCGAGGTCGGCTTCGGCAACTTCAGGTTGACCATAGGCATATCAGATCGGCCTCGGGCAAAACAGATCGTCCACAAGCTTAAGTCCACTTAAGCCAAAGCTTTAGGGTGTTCACTAACTCCTCGAAATCAGCCCTCACCCGAAGATTTCACTTAGCTATCTATTTTACTTATGTATTCAGATTCTCTATTTCTTGTATTTTACTTATAATTAGCATCATGTCTATCTTATATTTACAGAATTACGACTAGGGCATTTTTAATCATTTTATTTATTTACAACTTTACCACTTTGTATAAATAGAACACTTGTATAGGGTTTTAGACAAACTTTTGACATTTAATGAAAAACCCTTAAGACTTTCCTCTTGGAAAACTCTCCTTTACTTACTCTTATCAATTCCTTTAGTAAGGATTGTGGCGAGCAATCCTATCACTCGAACTGGTACGTCATATCTGGCTGGTCTTAAGATGTGTTGGATCTTATTAGTGTGTCATATCTAGCTCTATAGCTTACGGAATTGCTAAACCACCCCCCCCAATTTATTTTCTTATTTTGGTTCGTTGTAATGCCTCTCCGTATGTCCAACCTCGGAGATGCATCACTTGATGTCATAGATCTATCAGAGTGAGCTTTAGTACAAGTAAGTGGGATCAATGCTTCACAGATTTCGAGATATTATTTTAGAATATTTGGAGACATTGGTATGTATTTGCTTGTGATTGTAGTTAGTTGTTTATGCGTTTGCAACGCTTGTGGTTCAGTTCTGATTTCTTGTGGTGGGAGTTGAGCTTTGTATTATAGTTGTTTTGTAAATATTATTATGTTTGAATTATTTAAGCTTGGTTGATCGCCCTAAAAATGAACTAACTTAAACTCAACTTAACATCTAACCTAATATGCATCACAACCTACTAAGGGTAACGGCTAGGATTCTCAAGCCAAACATGGACTCCCTTCGATGAAGATAGCTAAAATGGTCTTTTTCCTACTAAGTGACAGGAGAGGAGGTTACAACAAGATTGGGGGCCGTGGTTTGAAAGTGGTCATGTGGGGAAGGTGTTCTCTACTGCATAAGCCCAAGTTTAGTTTGGATTCGCAAGTGTACGATGTCAATCTCCTTAATTTGGATTAGAGTGGGTGCAATTTCTCTAATCTCATGATAGATCGGATAACGTCATGCAATGGCATTTGCTTATACATGCATTGGATCTAATTAACTTGGTTAAAAACCTTACTTATGATGTGCTAAATGCAGAATTCTATCTCCGCCCTACTTATTAAGCAAGTTGTCACTCATTCCCCTATAGTTTATTTTGTAGGTTTCGAATGAATTACAAGTATCTACCCAAAACCAAAGCATTAGCAAACTTAGATGGGAAGTGAGGCATAACAAAGAATGGTTGGTTATGGTCCCTAGTATTGGCTTTCTTAATTTTTAAGGAAAACTGCAAAGGTCTCCTCAAGGGGTTTAGTAGTTTTTATTACTCTAGTTTATATGTGAAATGATAAGAATCTATGGGATCTACTACCACTCTTTTGCAAAGTCGAATTTTAAGTTTATTTTTAAAGATTATTCCATAAGTTTATATCAAATAGGTATCAAATTGGATGCTTCAAAGGGGTAGAGTCGAGTATGCTTGGTATAAACTAGGTCTAAGATAGTAACTTTAAGGTCAATTTTTATCTTAGGATGGTTCACACGGCGGGACTGTTATGACTTCACCTTTTTGGGGCAGGACTGTTATGACTTCACATTTTCAGGACGTGAAATATAGGAATTAAATGGATAGAAAATATTAGGTCAAAATTAATAATATTATAATAATAATATAAAATAAATTTGATATAGAATGGATATATTGGTAATTATATGAACAACGTAGGTTATTCTCACATTAAGAGTAAATTCGATAGTTAAATTAAGAATAGGGTATACCGTACCGACCAAAATGCTAGTTAGAAGCTAAAATGGAAATTTAGGATACTTAAGTATAATTAGATGAATTTCACATATTAACTCGGCATGAATTCTTAGGGTTTATAAATAAAAATAGTAATTAGAAGCTAAAACAAAACTAAATTCATAAATTGATTCAGAAATTGAATCAGAAACTAGTTTAGAACAAGCTTGGTCATAGGAAATATAAAACTTGAATAATTGAGTAAAATTATAATTTTAAACTAAAAATTAATGATTTAAAGCTTATATATATATATATATATAGACACATACACATACACACAAACACATATGTATGAGTAGTTATGTTAAAATGTAGACAATTTCGAATCAAAATTTGATTCAAAAGTAAAATAGAATTTAATTCAGAAGCAAAATAAAAATTAGGACTAATAGATATAAATAAGAAAGTAAGGAAAAAAATTAAACCAAAGGTCAAATCCACCAGAATAAACCATAAGAAAAAGGTTAGAAGGCATTTATAAGACTTAGAAACAAAGGGTAATCAAAAGCTAAATTAAAACTTGATTCAAAAGCTAAATCAGAATTGGAATAAGAAGCAAATTCAAAACTTAGCTAAACAAGAAGAGTAATCTACAAAGACCTAGACTTAAATAACTAAATGTAGTAAGACCCTAAACTAAAGATAATAATTATCTAAATTATAGAATAAGATCTATTTATGGTAGTTATATGAGAACTAAAACAATATTTGTATTATAGAGATTATTAGTGATAGTTTGTTGCAAGTCGCGCCTTGAGTGAGCAAGTGAAAAGTTTAAGTAAGTTTGGGATCAATATATAACTCTATTTCGAAGTACTGTTTAATTTTACTCGAAGACTTAAAGTTATACTTGTTTGTGCCTGTAGGTGGTTTGATTGTGCACATGCCTATATATGTGAGTTCTTGAATGTATTATGTACTATTGGCTTGATGTATTAGTTTGCAATTGTTTTATATTGCATGATATGGACTGATCACCTTGACTAGACTTAATTAAATATATGACTTATAATTCTAAAGCGGGACTGCATGGCACCTCATTACAGGAAATGTTTAGGGTTCTTCGGCCAATATTGACCCTTTTGAAAAGGATAACACCAGATAGCATTATTAGTGCCTTCTTCATCCTTAATTAAACTAAGTGATAAGAGAGGAGATCATGACAAGGTTGAAGGTAATGGTTCAAAGATAGTTATAGGTGAAGCGGTTTCTCCATTGCACAAGCTTAGGTTTGGTTGTAAGTTATTGAAATGTGTATTAAACTCCTCAACTCCAATTAGAGTGAGTATAATTTCTCTAATCTTACAACGGACATGATAATATCGTATGATGGCATTTGCTTGTCACATTACATTAAAATAATTGGTTGATAACCCTATTTGTACTTGATGTATAGTCACATCCTTATAAATGTTTTTGCAAGTGCTAGCTAGGAAGTTACTATATAACTATCCTGAAGCTAGCTACTGTTGGATCCTAAGGGGTGAGGAAACAAAAACTAAAGAACAGATACATTTCTAAGGTTTTAGTTCTTAATTTAGAGTCTTCAATTATCATATAAGGTATTACTTAAGGAAGATTATGCTATGAAATCATTGTAATATTTGAATTCTAGTACATATTTTTCATACTCTTTCAGACAAATAACCTGTTTAATTTATGAGCTGTTCTTTTAAAGCAGGTTAGTTATGGACACCTTGTGTAAATTCGGTTTAAGATGGTGGTTATAAGGTTAGTTTCTATACTAGAATAGTTTGCACGATGAGACTATTACGACTCTACCATTTTGGGGCATGACAGTTGTCACGCCCTGAAGCGGCAGAGTCGTAACAGCCCCCGCCGTGTAAACCATCCTAAGATAGAAGTTGGCCTTACAACTGCTATCTTAGACCTGATCTACACAAGGCACCTACGACTAACCCGCTTTGAAGTAGACAATTTGTAATTTAAACAAATCATTTACCTAAGAAAGTGAGAAAAGTTATATATAATCACTATAATTCCGTTATTACATTAATCAGAAATGAAAAGTAAAATATGTGTTGATTCTTCGATGTTTTTCCTCACTCCTCAGGATCCAGCAGTTGTTAGCTTCAGAGTATTTGTTTGCCGCTTCTTAGCCAGCACCTGCACGACGTCTATAGGGATGTGAGTAACCACAGCTCAGTAAGTTAGGACGGAGGACTTAAAACTATACCATACACACAACAAGATTTTTAATCACTTATTAGGTGCAATGCATGTGCAAGCAAATGCCATCGCACGACGTTGTCCGGCCCGTCGTGAGATTAGAGAAATTGCGCCCGCTCTAATCCGGGTTGAGGAGTTGCCGTTAATGCAACAGCTCACGACCAAACCCAGGCTTGTGTAATGGAGACCTTGCTCCTCCCACGACTACCTTCGAACCACTGCCTTCACCTTCGCCGCGACCTCCTCTCCTGTCACTTGGTTCAACTGAGGATGAAGAAGGGACCATTTTGCAATCCTGCGCTATCCCTTCCGAAGGGGTCGGTATTTGGCCGGAGAGTCCTAAATCCCCTAACGGGTTGCCATGCATGTTCGATTATGATTACTGGTCGTATATTTAATTAAGTCCAGTTTAGGGTGATCAATCATTACATACAATTCATACAATATGTGCCAGAGCAACAAAGAGAATCATAGCATCACCCATAATCAAGCACATGCACACATTCAACTATCTAACAAGCACAACCAAGCATAATCTTAAGCCTCCAAAATACAGCATCGCATTAATCCCAACTTACCTCGACTCCTCGCTCACTCACTTGAGGTCCGATTTGCTCAGGCCATCGCCGATCATCTCTATAACACAAACGTGGTTTCAGCTTTTCATATAACTATTATAGGTTCGTTTTATTCTATAATGCTTATTGTTAGGTTTTGTTTAAGGTTTAATATGCTTAATTATCTAGGTATTAAGTCTTTTATAACTATTCTAGGTTTGGGGTTAGGTTCAGGTTCGGTTTTCGCATCGATTTCTAAACCAGGTTTTTAGTTCGATTTTTAAGAATGTTTTAGATTCCAACCCTAAAAATCCGTTTCAACCTATAATGTGAAATTAATCACATTACTTCCCGATCTCCTAAATACCATTATTAATTCTAATTAGTATTTTATTCCATCCGGTACACTTAAATCCCTATTTGTGTATTGAATTTACTCCTAATGTGAGAAATTTTTACATTTTTCATATAATTACATAAATTCAAGTTTTCTTATCAGATTTATTATATATCTCTATTATTTATATAATATCAATTTTTATCCTAATATTTTCTATATATTATATTTTCAAAAATTACACATTATGCATTATTGCATATTATGCACATAATACATTTCTAATATTTCTATTACCCTAATTACCATCTCTAAACAGAAATTATTATTTCAAAATGTTTAAATCCATCCTAAATCAGATTTTACTACAAATTTTCCTAATTTACAAAATTAACTATTTTTCCTATTACTCATTTACTATATAATTAACCTAATAATTACATCTAACACCCTAAACCCTACAAGTATCATACACCATCAGATTTCAACATCCTAAAACATCTACTTATTCACTAAGTCAGTAATTAATAATTTAATTACTTAATTAATCTTAAATTACCCATTTTATGCCTCATTTTAGGGCCTAAAAATTATCTAAAAATTTCGAAAATTAATTTTTGAAAAAGGGCTTCATAGCACTGTTCTATATCATCTGAGTAATCTACACAAAAATTTTGGGCTTAAAACTAGACTCCTAAGGTCATTTATTTCTAAACCGAAACATGCTCGGTTTTACACGATTTCTTAGGGACCATATATTACAGAACATAATTTCATCAAAATAATATTTTTCCTACAAACTACATACAAAAATATCCCAGAATAACAAAATTCATAATTTTCTAATTATATTTACTATTTTCACAAAATTACACAAGATTCGGGCTGAAAATCGGACTCACCGATTTGGGTGGCTCCAGCCACCGCGGGCCACCGTGGCCTTGTCGGCCGGCTTGGGCGCTGCCACCACTATGTGGTGGTGGTGGTCGTTCACTTCCAACTGCTCGTCTAGTAAGGGTTCCCTTTAAATGCCCTAACTGCACAGTTTTTCTTATTTTTTTTTATTTTCTGGATTTTCTCTCGAATTTTCGACTCTCCCTAATTTTCTCACTTTCCAAACTGTCTAAATGAGCTCTGTAAATTTTTTCCCTATTTATAGACATTTGCTGTAATTAATATGCATTAATTTAACAAGACTTTGTCCAAATTCCTTGATTTTTAGCTTTTAAGTTATTCAATTTTTATTAGCTAATTTTTATTTTGCAGCTTTGGACCTGCCATGACCTTATCTTGATTCATCTTATCATCTTCTGATTTTTTTTTATTTTTCCATAATTATTTTATAATTTTCTTTAATTATTTACTTAGTTTTCAGCCAATTTTACTAATTACGCGTATTTTTATCTACACGTAAATACATGTAGGGTACATGTGAAAATTCCTAAATATTATTTTGGTCATTCTAAAATTTTTAGTATACATATAATCTATCTCTAATAATTTATTAGTTATTATATTACACTTTTTGCCTTTTTAGTAATTAGCAGTTATTACGCTTAAAATTTGAAAATTTTATAGTCTCCTATTCTACTATTTATTTTCTTAAATTTAAGTTTACAGGGTCATTTTTACTAATATTTCTCTCAATAGTTTATAATTTGGGTGTGATCGGGTCCTTTAGCCGATCACCCTAAACCTTGGATTCTAAGTTCAATCTTACGGTTACTTGGATGAACTTTGGGGCTTATAACAGTTGCTACGAAGAAAAGTGAGTCGTCTATAAATAGTAGGTATGATACTTCCCGATAGCTTCGTTTTAATTTGATTCCTTTAACTAAACCCAACTGCTCATGGACTTTTAGGCCCCTAGATAGCACATCTACCACAAGAATAAATAAGTAAGGTGATAAAGGGTCTCCTTAATGGAGACCTCTAGTTAGTTTAACATGACTTACACATTTTCCATTCAACATGATGTTATATTCTACAATTGTAAAACAAGCCATGATCCACTTAACCTACTTATTATCCATTCCTAGCTTTAATAACACTCCCCCTAAGCAGTCTCGTTCCACTCTATCATATGCTTTATTCATGTCAATCTTTAGTACACAACCAAAGTTTTTCCCCCTCTTCTTATTTTTTAATGTGTGAAAGAACTCATGGGCTATTAGTATACTATCGTAAATCATATGTCCTAAGATGAATGCACTTCGATTTTTAGTCACAAACTCACCTAGAAATGGTTTTAGACAATTTACCAATATTTGTGAGATGATTTTATATAAAAATTTGCATAAACTTATAGGATAATAATGATTGATTGACTCCAGGTTAGGGACTTTGGGGATGAGGTTCATATCGGTTTTATTGAGTAGAGTAGGGAGCTAACCTATTACAACAAAGCCTTTGACTGCCTCTTCTATCGCTAAACCAATAGCACCCTAATAGCTCTAAAAAAAAGACCCTTGAAAAGCCATCCAATCCTGATGCTTTTAACCCTCCAAGCTAGAAAACAACTTGTTTAATATCCTTAACACTCACTTCTTCACTTAGGATTCGATTTTATGACTCAGTAAATACAATAGGCACCCATCTTAAGCAGTTACCCCAGCTCCTACTCCTATTACTTTGAAAAAGATTGCTATAGAACCATTGACAAGCCCTTCCAATCTCTCCTTCATCTTGCATCCACACTCTATGCTCATCTTTGAGTTTTCAAATTTTATTTTTCTACCTTTGAGATATTGTAATGTGGTGAAAAAAGGATGTGTTCTGGTCTCTATAATTTAGCTATTTAACTCTTAACCTTTGGTGCCAGTACTTCTCTTCCCATCCCCATAACTCTTCTAGTTGCTCAATAATATCCTCTTCATCTTCATTTATTCGCTCAACATTAGCATTTTGCTCCTCACTCAACTTCCTCATTAGCTTTTCAATTTCTACTTTGCTATTAGGAATTGACACTTTACTTCATTTAGTCAATTCATTGCTGCAGCTATGTAACATGTTCATCAATGTCAGCAAGTTGCCCCCTTATGTTGGTTCCAACACCTCTTGATCACCAACTCACACTCCATAAATTCTCTCCATAGATTCTCAAAGGGAAAATGCTTAGGACTCTTCACATCACAACTATTAGTGTTCAAAACCAAGGCTACATGATCCAACCCCACAGCTAGACAATGCTCTATTTGAGAGTTGGGGAAAATGTTAACCCAATCAACCAATACCAATCTTCAATCTATATGCCCTTTAACTAACACTCCATTGAAACTTTTGTTTAGCCATGTATATCATTGACCCACAGGCTTCAATGTATCATTTGCTTCTCTCTCTTCCACTACTTTTCTCAAAAGGTTCAAGGATTTCTTTGAAATCTCCTATGCATAACCATAGACCTTGGAATTGATGAGAACATTGTACTATGTCCATCTACAGTTTTTTGTTATCATTGAAGTCCGATGGAATAAGAATCCATGTTATGAATGCCATGAAGGATCCATTTCTATGCCATACTTCAGAAACTATGCAATGCTTTTCTTTTTTTTTTTTTTTTTTGCTTCTATGATATGGATCTTTACATCACTGGTCCACTAAATAGCGAGCCCTACTGAAAGGCCTTTAGGAGGGATGTAGTAGGCATTAAGATACCTTTACATGTATCTTATTCTATCAACAAATTTTTTTTTTTTTTTTTTGTTTTTTGTCTCCATAAGGAATACCATTGTTCGATTGTGTTTATTCAAGAGTTGCATTAGATTTTGAATTGTCAAAGATTGACCAATTCGTTAACAATTCTAACTTATATAGCTTCATGGCCTCCATGTGGCTATTGAAGGCTAGCCATCATCGCCTTGAAAATTTGGTAAATCAACCATTTTGACTTCAACTTCTACTAAAGCATTTTGGTCCGGTTGTTTTTCTAAATTTTTGGCCTTGATCTTTGTCCCCCTTTTGTCTTATTCATGTCTTCAACAAGGCTAAGTTGGAACTTACATTTGTCACGCCCCGAACAAGAAGAGTCATAACAGTCCCGCCGTGTAAACTAATCTAAGATAGAAGCTGACCTCACAGCTGCTATCGTAGACGCAATTTACACAAGGCGCACAACTCAACCAGCTTGAAACGTCTGTTCTGAAATCTGTTAATATCCAAACCTGTGGTAGAGCTTTAACAAAATACTTGTTCTATACAATCTGTAGTTTAGTACTACAACAGTAATTATACAACATTTCACGTCCAAGGGTAAAGATTACAATCAGAGTCTTTTAAAAACCACAGGTTATACGATTTATATACAATAAGTTAGAAAACTAGTGGGCTCCCAGGGAATTCCCATTTAGTTTTCTTCAAAACTTAAAAACAAAGCAAAAGCTCAGGTTCAGTTTAATTCCTCGTTCCTCACTTTCCCACACAGCAGCACACTAACCTGAGAACGGTGGTACCGGAACATCTTTTATCTTCACTCAGTACCTGCAAAAGAGTTTGTTGGGGTGTGAGCACAACTAGCTCAGTAAGTGGGGCGGAGTCAGAAGAGTACTATACAATCACAAATAAGGTTAATAATTATGATGAAATGCAATGCAATCACTCAAATGAAAACATCGCACAGTGTTAACCGGTCCACTGTGAGGTTAGAGAAATTTCATCCGCTCCAACCCGGATTGAGGAGTTTCATCGCGACTCAAGTTAAACCAAACCCGGGCTTGTGCAATGGAGAACACCCCCCTCCTAGGACCGCCTTCGAACCACGGCCCCCAACCTTGCCGCGACCTCCTCGCCTATCACTTAGTTCGACTAAGGATGGGGAAAGGACCATTTCAG